>JAMJFZ010003705.1:0-67500 GCA_026225945.1 Cricetomys ansorgei
TACTTGAGATGAGGTCTATTGGAGATACCGGAGACTGGCGCAGGTCTGAAGGACGACGCCCCCAAACGACCCCCCCCCTGTCCTCTTCTGCTCTGCTGCCCCCCCCACCTCCCTACTTGCCCAGGCCAGACTCTCAAGGCTGTGATGCTCTTCCTTCCCCAGCAAAAAGCTCTACATTAGGAGCCCTGTTTGCCCCACATTACACCTCAGCAGCAGGCCGAACAGTCAGGAAAGCATCTCAGTCCAGTCTGCCACTTCACCAACCCCTCCCAGACCGCCTCTCCTCATCACTGCGGCCTCTCTGGAAAGCATAGTGACTGGACTTAGGCAGGAAGCTTGCCTGAGCCCAGCTAGGCAATGCAGTGAGACCAAATCTCAAAAAGAAAATGGGCAGATGGGAGGGAGGGAGGGAAGGAGGAGATTGCATTTTGAGTCTCTCACCCCAAACCCCAAGAACTACAGGCGCCATGAGACAGGAAGCTCCGCCCTCAGGTGACCGTTCTTGCCTCTGAGAATCCTTAGCCGTAGAGGCTACAGTGCCCGCCATGAGCAATTACCAGTGTGCTCAATTACGTGTGATGCTGTGTGAGCTACACGGCAGGCAGGGGCTGCACCACTGGCCCACCTTCGTCCACTCTTGGGTGACGGAGCAATTCCGCCTCGTGCCGGCAGCACCCGCCACGTAGGGAACAGTCATGGCTTCTGACGCAGGGTGGTTGGACTTGAAAGATGCCTCAAAAGCCCCAGCTTAGGTTTCCTGTGGAATAACAGATAGTGTATTCTGGTGTGACCTGGGGTATTCCAACCATCCAGCAGCCTGAAGCCAGTGGACCCAGTTGTGGGACACCAGCCATGGCCACTCCTTGCTGTTCCTTTGCCTCTACCGTGAGGCAGAACTGCCACTACCGAAACTTGCGGTTCTGTTGCAAAGGTCAGATTTGTATAAATGTGACCACATTTGGGTCTTGTGTTTCCCTTTCAAACACTGATTCTTTAATGGCTCCAACCCCTCCGACCCTGTCACGGTGTGGCATGGAATTAGTTTTTGTAATTATGTTGCTGTAAACCTTCGTGAGGTACTCAGAAGGCATGAATGGTGTGGCTGCCATGTCAGCGTGACAGGCAAGAGCAGCTCAGGGAAGGAAGGGCCAGGATGCCAGGACACTGAGCATGCAGACAAGACCCGAGGAGACCTCTGCCCCAGGATACCCACAATGGGCCGTCACAACCCTGAGCTGTGACTCTTGCCTTCTGTCTGGAATTCCTCGACCAAATTAGTCAGAAAGCGTACCCCCAGCCTCTTCCACGCAACCCCTGCTCTGCGTGCTAGGGCCGCGGCTCAGGCGCCAGAACCTGCATCTTTCGTTGTTCTGTGGAAACTAAAGCTTGCAAGCCCAGCCTAGGGCTGTGAGCTAGCTGCATGGCAGGAACTGGATCTTGGCCTTCACTGAGGGCAACAGAACAGGAGTTTGGGTCTGTGCAAAGGCAGGTGTGGTTGAGACAAAAAGACTGGATCGTTTGAGCAGCTGCGAATCCTCTGAGCAATGGAATTCTCCCCATGCCACAAGATTTCCTCTGTAATTACGACAGTAAACGTTTTCCTATAGAAGGTGCAAATTCTAAATTTGAGCAAGGTTATCCATCTTCAGTGTTACGGGAATGGTAGGGTTTTTGTCTTACCTTAAAAACAAACCTTCCTACACTCCACTTAAATTAAACCACTAGTGAGGAAAAAAAATTATAATTAATATCTGTTCTCCCAATGAATATTAATCTCATGTATTAATGCTTCAAATTCCCTATATAATGGTCTGCTAACATGGGATGTTCTAAGGGCTTATTTTTGTTCTCACTGACAGCAGGGCAGTGGTTTTAATGCTCGAAATAGAGATGATACCATAGCCCACCTAGTTAAATGTACATCCCTTGCAACATTCTATTAATTCTTTGTATTAACATTGTATTTCGTGAAAAACTTGATACACTTCTCTGGTGTCTAACAAGCAGCTGGGCAGAGACTGTCAGGAGCCCCACACTACTTAAGGTCTAAACAATCAGTTTATTCGGCCTCTTCCCTGGATGGCATAATACTTAGGCCAATATTTCATGAGAGAAATTAGGCCACAAACGCAAACCTCAGCTGGGCACAAGAGCTCCACGGCCAAGCTTGAATTAGAACCTCAGTTGTCAAAAAAGCAGTTTTGAAAAGAAAGAAAGGAAGAAAGAAAGAAAAGAAATGTGTGTGTGTGTGTGTGTGTGTGTGAGAGAGAGAGAGAGAGAGAGAGAGAGAGAGAGAGAGAAGAAGAGATTTAATTAGCAAGTTAATCATTTACCACAAATTTAGAATCCCAGCCCTGGGAAGTGGGAAATGCTCGTATGTTCTATTAAGAAGAACATGTATATACAGAGAATACAGATTGATTTTAACACTAGAATAAACACAACCTAGAAGGGAGTGCCAACCAGCGTGTGTGGATCGAGTGTGTGCGTGCGTGTGTGTGTGTTTCTCCCCCAAGCCTGTGGGGGACCCTTGTCCTTGCACACTGGTGGCATTTGTGCCTCATGGGGTGAACTACCCACATCCCTGCAGGCTGTCATGTCTGCCTTGTTCCTTATGAATTGGAGAAGAAAGGAGTCTGAAGGTGATTCATTCTACCTTGGGCCTGAGAAATAAAAATTTTGCGTATGCATGACAACCGTTTTTCAGTCCTAGAAAGCAAATGAGAAAGCGGGAAGTGCCTAGATGAGACGTGGCTTCTACTGAGGCTCTCCAAAACAGACGGATATAAATGATATTGATTGATTTCCATTGATGTTTTTTCCTAAGGTTTTTATTCTGTGGCGTCCGAGGAGTGTGTGAGCTGACAGGGCTGGTGGCTTTCTGTTTTTAGAAGAACTCCAGCAGATCCTAACATAAATGTTTCCTGAACATCCATTTTCAGGAAACCTGCAGGAGAGCAGCACCCACACGTGGGAACAATGGAGTACCCTGCTTTGTCTGCCTAGAGCAACTGTGAGCCGTGCTCCAGCTAAGAAATGCCAGCCACCTCGGCACGCTCCCTTTCCGCATTTCACAACGTTAATCTTAAGAACAGTGTCTTCTGTTCTGTGTGTTCTCTGGGCCTCAGCTATTCTCTTCCCAGGTTTTCTCGAATGGATAGATGCTTGCCGAAGGGTGAATGAGAAGAATGGTGTGGTCCTGGGTATTTATTGCATGACACTGCCCACAAGGGCTCACTGGCCTGCAGGCGAGATGCCAGCTACCAGCCCGTGATTTCTCTGAAAAGAACCTTTCAGCTCCATCACCTCCTGGAGAGAGCTGATTTTCCAGCAGTCAGACTTGATCGGGGTAAATAATTAGAGAGCTGGAGAGCGGAGACATCACCCTAGTGCTGTGTGCGATGCCGCTGATATAGCCAGCCCCTGTGACTCTAGGCTGATCGCAGCTTCTTTCTCTAGAACTGGGAGGGGGAAAGATCGAAGGGGGAGGGGGAGGGGGAGGCAGCAACAAAGCCTTGCTTTGCATTGCCTTGAAAACCAAAGAAAACAGCTCTTTATCTGATGTAAGGTGAACTCCAGTCAGCCTGTTCTCCCCCCCCCCGCCCCCACCTTCTCTGCTGGCATTTGCTTGCCCAGTAAGGTTACCTGGGCATCCTGACTTGTTTTCACATTGATGTCGCTCTGGGCTGTTGGAATGTGCCTGACTCTGGGTGGTGTGGGCTGACTTCCTTTCTTATCAAGCAGACCCTGAAGAGGCTAAGCTTGCTGCTCAACTTTTACAGGTATTCATTAAAAGACATTTTAAGAAGTACATTAGCCATTTATGTGTGTATCTCTACGAATATCTGCTATTCCAAAACTGACTAGGTTCTATCCCGTCCTGTGTGGTATACTTCCTAAGGCTTAGTGAAATGTCCAGGTTTTGTTCCGCATGTGTTTCTGATGAGGAGTTGTGTTAAGCAGGCCAAATTGATTTAACTGAGAAATAGTAATTGTACAAATGGTGTCTTGCTACTTAAGAGAAAGACACAGTTATTAGAGAATAATATGAAATAGAATATAACTTAAATAATTAAAATTCATAACCGCTCCATGGTTGTATAATTACAGAGGTCCCTTAATAAACAGAACTAGAGCTGCAGGATGTAAGAAAGGAAAAGAGGCCGTCATAGATTTGGGGGCCGCCGCTAAGCTGTAGGGAAGACCCCCTCGGTATCAAGACAGGTAGCAGCCAGCTCAGCTGGTCCCTCCGCAGGCTAGACTCTGAATCACAGGTCCCAGAAAGAGCCTTGTCACTAGAGTCTTCCATGAAGCTGTGTGACGGAAGGCTGCTTCAGTCACCGACCAGAGAGCCCTGCTGGGTCCTGGGTCCATGACAAACCAAGATAGTCTCGGCCTGTCAAGAGAGTAGGTGACCCACGGCCAGGAGCTTAGTTTTTCTTGCTAACATCCATTCAAACCACAACTCCTCTATCAAGACTTTCTTTTTTGTGTCTCCACTAATGCATTAAAAAGGCAGTTTTGTCTTGGAACTAAAAGCAGCGATAGTTGGTGTTAACCACCTACTGAACCAGCCTAGAACCTGCCGGCTCCCCTTCCTCTTTCCCCCTCCTTCTCTGGTTCCCCCAGCCAGCCAGCCTCGCTCCTTCCCACTCCAAGCCCTAGGGGCTTTTGAAGGCTACCCTGAGGCTGAGGAGGTGTCAGGGGACTGGCCATGGCAGAGTGCATCCTAGCAGGAAGGTATGCACTCCCGGCATGGAGTGTGGGAGAGACCATGGCGCTCTCCTCTCAGATAGGGCATAGCACGATCATCTGGAGAAGCCGGGAATGCTTGTCTCACTGCTGTGGGACAGTGTCCGACTCTGTGTCCTGGTGTCATCAGAAAAGCCCCGGGGGAAGCAATATGCGGAACCCTTGCTCCCTGTGCGCGGCGGGTCCGGCCCTGCCGGGCAGCGTCTTTGTCTGCCTGCGCCCAGCGCTGCCTTTCCCATTGATTTTTGGCGCCGCCAGAGTTGGGGGCTGGCGAGTGCCGGACCGCATGAGGAGGCGGCTGAAGCTGCGGGTTCCTCTAACTTCGAATTTCCCTATTAGTCACACACAAAAAGAGGTTCCTCCGGCATCCGATGGAGCCATTCCATCGCTAAGGACGCGGACCGGGTAAGTAGGAGCGGTGCTCCGGTGGCCAGCCTTGGGGCTGTGCGCATCAGGCATGCGGGGAACCCAGTAGGTGCAGGTGCGGGCAGCCAGCTCCTCCGCTTCCCAAGGTGAGCTCGCCCCCCGCCCCTCCCCCGCGGCCCCAGCGTCTGGGGCATTTCTTCCTGGGGGTAAATTATGAGTCCCTGCTCCTCCGGCATAGCAGGTGCCTTCCTGGAGCTATGTTCTCGGGTTTGGTGACAAGTCCCGAGCAGAAGCTGAAGCTGTGCTGGGATGCGGGGTAACCCTGCCCGCCCACCTCTCCAGGAGCCCGATGCCCGGCATGACATTGCAGGCTGAGTTACTGATTGATTTATGGACACAGTGTATTTTATTTTAGGTATTAGGCAGTCTGAAATGCGTGGGAGTCGCTGCCCTTCGCAGGCATGTTCATGACTAGAAAAGAAAGACAAAGGTGCCACCTCAGCCTTCCACGGCTAGACTGGTGACCAGATTTACGTTGCTCTATGAAGAGCTAATTAGGAAAAAATGTGCGCACACACACACGTGTATGTGTGTGAGCATTTGTGTGTGCCTATATTGTATATTTATTGTATATTTCATATATTGCATTATATATATATATATCTCCATATTCTCTGAGATTCCCTGGATTCTTGTGTGTTTAAAATGCACACAGCTCCGCTATCCCCTTCCTACAACATTTGACAAGTAACAGCTGTTGGCCTGTAATGTGGAAATTGGACAGGGCACTCTGTGGCTTCCGTTCAGGGGTGACTCTGCGGCTGGGGTGGGCATTCTGCACAGTATAATAAGGTTTGTGAAAATAAATAAATGCAGGGCTTCGTTGCAAAGGACGCTCCCTACGGTGACAGAGAAACGGGCCTTGAGTTGCTCGTGCGCCCTTTAGCTTTAATGTGGTTCTCATCTTGCCGCGCTCCAGCCTCCTGCTCCTCTATCCACACTGTACCGCTTAAAGAAAAACGCTCTCAACCTCTTTTGTCACTTCCAAGATCTCAGCTCTGTCTGTAAACTTGGCCTGGATTGTGCTACTGACTTAGTGGCTACCCCACAGGAAGTCACAGCCTGCCTCAGTATGCACATATGTCATGCCCCACCCTCGCCAAATCATCTGAATTGTTTTAAGAGATTATTCTTAGACCAATGAACACTTAGCTGAAATATCTTTACAGATTCTGATAAACCTAAACCTATTTTTAGTTTCGGAGCTACGAGAGCTTGCTCAACACAGCCGGTTCTAATCAATCTTTCTAACAAAATACGTTTATATCGTTAACTGTTCAAGTGTTGTGCACGCTCTGTATTGAATAGACCCTCTAATAAAATACACGTTTTCGCTATATAAAATACCTCTCTAATTTTAAACACTCTGAAAGCATTTGTCGTATTTGAAGAGGAGGCGTCGTGGAAGACTGGATCAGGCCGAGCAGCATTTGTTCTCGGTGTGCGTTCTCCGTCAACCCGCTCCGCAGTCTACCCAACGTGTCCCTCTCACTTTTTCTAAGTGCCCCGCTAACACAGGCTCAGCCTGTGCTGTATTAAGATGTACATATGTGTGCATATGTACATGTGTGAGTTGCTCTGTGGGTAGAAATGACAGCCATCCCGGTGGCCAGAAGGAAGCAGCTGCCTTTGTGAGGAGTGGGTGAAAAGTCACCCTGGAGTGATAGTTTGTGAGTAAGCAGTGCGATAAGGGGCTCAACAAAGAACTCCTTCACTGTCCTTCTCCCACAGGCCTTCCTGTGGCCGTCTCGCTGCGGAGCGAAGAAGCAAAGACACAAAAGCAGAACGTTTATTGAGCAATAAGACGCTGTTTGCACTTTGCTTATTTAACCAGGAAATTGTTGAACGCTGTTCATTTCCGAGGCGCATCGTTGTAGACCTGAGTTGGGGGTGAGAGCTGTGCTTCCTGGGAAGCCAGCGCAGTACTGGAATGGGTGGCACCTTTGTGCCTGGTGTGTGGAAAGCTTGTTGCCTGCTTCCGAACCACCACCCTGATGCGCTGCTTGCGGAAGGAGTGTGTAGAGTTCCCACAGCAACAACACGGTTATTGCAGTGAGCTGTGCGAGCATCTTTCTGAGAGCGTGAGAAACCTTATGGCAGATTTGAGGGAGGGAGGGAGGGAGGAAGGAAGGAAGGAAGGAAGGAAGGAAGGAAGGAAGGAAGGAAGGAAGGAAGGAGTTCAAATGAGACTGGGATGACTTCCTCCTGTATGAGAGATACTCTGGTTTAAGATGTGGATTTGAGAGAGAGCAGACCAGAGCACCTCCTTTAGTGGAGTACTCTCTATGTGGCCTTTGTTACTGTGGTGCAGTTGGCACTCTGTCCTGGGGAGGATTATGGTCTGTAAAATCTTTTACTGATGGCCTGAATTCTATTGTGTTCTACAAAATACACACACACAGACATTCATCAAACCCTAACCTAGAGACTACGCCTTCATACAGCCCTTTTTAAGATTAAAAAAAAAAAAAGGCAGTGCAAACCATTAAAATGAAGTTTATTTCAGTCTCAGAAATATTTGAGGCAAGCATCCTAGCCCTGCCTGATATTAAGCCACTGTTTGAAATATTCACTTAAAGTAAAAAGCACTCCCTCATTTTGATGAATAATTAAAAGGGAGAGGTTAATGTGAAAGGCTGCACATTGTTCCGTTGCGGCTGCATCAGGGATGTAGGGAATCGATTCCACTCTGCGAATCCTGTGGATCTCTCATTTATTAGGGATGCTGTCGGGAGGGACAGCTCCTCCGGGGAGTGTTAGAAATTGTTTTTGTAGATAGTTTACTGGCACCTGAGTCTATCTCTCTGTGTTCTAACTGCAGCTATTAGTAAGATAGGGTGCTTTGAGGGGCAGTTGATGCTGCCCTCATATTCACCAGGGTCTGTGTGGCAGGAAGATCAGAGTTCAAACCCCAGAACCCAAGTTAAAAAGCCTGAGCAGTTGATGCACACCTTTAATCCTAGCACTGAGCTGAGTTTCAGGCCAGTGACTAGAAAAACACGGTGGATCACGTTTCTGAGGGTGACACTGAAGGTTGGCTTCTGGTCCCCTTACACGCAGGGGCTGGGGATGGAGAGGGAAGAGAAGAGGGGGGCGGTTGGGGGGGAGAAGGAAGAGAAGAGAGGATGGGTGGAGATAGATAGGGAAGAGAAGAGAGGAGAGAGGGGAAGAGAAGAGATAGGGAAGAGAAGAGAGGAGAGAGAGAGGAAAGAGAGGAGAGAGGGGGAAGAGAGGAGAGAGGAGAGAGAGAGGAAAGAGAGGAGAGAGGGGGAGAGGGAAGAGAAGAGAGGAGGGGGGTTAGAGAGGGGGGAGATGGAAGACAGGAGAGGAGGGGGGGTTTAGAGAGTGAAGGAAAGAGAAAAGAAGAGAGGAGAGAGAGAAGGAAAGAGAGGGGAGAGGGAAGAGAGGAGAGGAGAGAGAGAGGAAAGAGAGGGGAGAGGGAAGAGAAGAGAGGAGAGAGTCGAACAAGGCTTGTGGTTCTGCAGAACTCAGCTCTCAACAACAGTGAGATGCCTTAGCGACCCCCCTCATTTTTATTTATATAAATCTTGGGCCAACGGCTTCTCTATCTACTTGAGATGATTGACTCGTGTTAACAATTTGACATGTCTTGGAAAAGTATAGCCCAGGAACCCCTTCCTGGGAACCCCAAAGGCTCTAAGCAGCTCGTTCTCAGTGGAGTCACAGTGGACAGCGGTTAGTTTCTTTGGCTCTTCTCGCCATGACCGTGGGTGGCCGGTGGTCATGGCTTGTATTGGAGCTGACGTAAGATGACGTTTCCTGTCATTCCCCAGATTTCTGCACTGGTCCTGGGTAGCAGAGGGATCAGACACACTTTCCCTTGTGCTTTACGGATGACCAAGGGCTCAACGTGCACGGTGAGGTCATCAAAGAACACAGCTTCACTGAGACAGCTTTGAGTGTTTAGCCAGTGGGAGATTTTGGACATTGAGTGTGGTGACAGGCCCTTGGCGTGCCTGAGAAAGCTTGCCAAGCACAGCACCCTAGATGAGGTTCCACAGCCTCCAGAGAAACTTGCAGCATATTCTTACGCTTATTTAAAGCGTAACCTTCACACCAATGCAGAGCTACCAGCTAAGTGTGGAGGGAGGAAGAGAGCTGTGTGCAGAGCTGGTCTGCACTAATTTAGGCTTGGGAAATGACCAGGGTGAATCCCTCTGAACCCCCGAGTTCTTAAGGCAAGGACCAACAAGTAGGGGCTCATCCTGGTTACCTCTTAAACAGACCTCTCTTTCTGCCCTCAAGAATTTTCTGTCCCCCAAGAAGTCCGGATGCAGGAAGAGAAATAAGACAGAGGAGAACCATGGCAAAGCAGGCGATCTGTGCCGCCACGTTACATGGGGCGGGGTGCCGAGCGCTGGCAAGCAGGGGACACCGGCCGTGAAGGAAGGCTGATAGAGGAGTCCCCGTGTGCTGCTGGCAGACATGACACAGGCCTTTGCACACCAGCCTGGTCGAGTTCAGCTCTTCCCTGAAGATACCACCCTTATTCCAGCGATGGTGGCCAGGACAGGGCTCACACTGACCCGCATCTGCCCATGCCCAGCCTAGAAAACCAACACATCCTGCTTCTTGTTCCTAACTTGCTCCATTTTTTCACAAAGCAACCAGATCATGTAATCCTCCTGCCTCAAGATGTTCTGCTGGCTTCTCCACTTGGAATAAAATCCAAGATCTCCCCCGATGCCTTCCAAGAGCTGACCCTGCCTCCCATGATTCTCCTGGAATCCCTTACTTCCTGCTAAGCTGCCCACTCACCAGCCATTTTCTGCCTCAGGGCCTTCGCACTGGCCCGTGTATTCCATGGCTAGCTCCTTTGCGTAAATTCGGGCCTCGACTCACCACCTATATGCCATCCCTATAACCACAGGAAATCTGCCCTCACCCCATTTTATTTCCTTCGTAGTACGTTAACCTGGTATAAAGCCCTGTGTTGACTTGCTGGTTCCTCAATTGTCATTTCCTTCATGGCAATGGAGAAAGATGCCCTCGTTCTCCGCCGTGTCTCCTCTCCTAGAACTAAGCAGGTGCTCGGTATTTCCTAATGGAATATATTGGGTGCTTTGTGCATGCACAGGGTGAGTCCTCAGACCTTGCACAGCCTAGCGATGGCTTCTGGCAGCCTCCTACAGGTGCAGCCAGGAGGCTCTGCCTCTCTTTCTGGCCCTGAACTAGCCGTGCACTTCAGTCCGACCTCTTCAGCTGGGCATAGTGAGACCTCTGGAGAGCTGCTCTCTCTACCCATCTTCCATCTGCTTGGGCTCCCTGAATGGTCCTTGTAAGACTCAGCCCTGTCGCTCACAGCACATAGATCCTCTGCTGTCTTGACCTGTCCCCACTCCTGCTGAACTGTCAGCCTGAGAGCCCTGGTTCCAGACAGGGTTCTTGGGTGGAACTCAGGCTAAGGAATTAAGTGAACTCACAGAGGCAAAGAAGGTGTGCTGGGTGAATGGTGTTTTTCTAAAAGACTCTCTATTCAGTTAAGTTGCTGTACTCCAGTCGGTCTGGTAACACGTGATGGTTCATAAGGAAGCTGGTGCACAGGGACACTGAGTAACTGGTTACACAGCGGCCCGCAGCTAGCCCGGTGAAGTGCTGCTGGACCACACCCAGGGCTGGCTCCCTTCGACTTCCCTCGTGGCCACTCTCTTTCTCTCCCCTTCACCAACAAGGTTGGTCCTTCTTTTCTTGTCCCCTGACCTTGCATCTCTTCTTTGCCTGACTCAAGTCTCTTAAAGTGGCATAGGAGACCAGGACCTGGTACTACCATTCACTATGAACTCCAAATGTGCAGGGCGGGTAGGAGTCCAAACCACACAGGCCCCTGTATTCTCAGTAGCTGGGTAGCTCTGTCATCTGAACACCCCACCATGCCAGGGTCCCTATTGCATCGAGGGCTTGGACATGGGAGCCGTAGGATAGACATGGCTGACTTGCACTATCACCTCCCTGATGTCTCAGATTGCACCTCACAGGCCACAGTGGGGGCTGAGTGAGGCGTGAGATGGGTCCTCTGTTCTTTCTGCCTTTAAGTCAGAGAGGATGGGAACCAGAAGGAATGGGTGCTGCCATTGCCTTTCCTTTCTTCCCTGAACCCTCGCTGCCTGCCAGGCTGCCTGTGGTAGGTGATCACTCCTGTAAATGCTTCATTCCTTGTTTGCATGGGGTGGACATGTTTTTGCACACACGTTGATCACAGATGATTTGGTACTGAGAGTTTTGAGTGGGGCTTGTTGGGAATGTTTATTAATTTTTCTGTTTGTTTGCTTATTGGGTTTTCCAGACAGGGTCCTTGTAGCCCAGACCAGTCTCAAGCTTACTATGTAGCTGAGGTTGACTTTGAAGTCTTGATTCTCCTGCCTCTACCTCCTGAATACTGGGATAACAGGTTTGAACCACCATTTCTCGGGGGAGTTTTAGTTGCTGAAGGAGCCACTCACACAGAGGTGTACCAGAAGCTAGGGGCCAGAACTAAGTGGTCAGTATGTTCAGACAGTGGCACTTCATGGGTTTCTCATTTCAGCATTCATTTCTGGGGATTGCCAGTTTCTTTTACTGCATAGGACTCTTGTCATGACAGATAATAATTTATCCATCCAGACGCAGGGCTCTGCGACATCAGACAGCTTTAAATTATATGCCATTCCCTTTACAAAACAAAGGAGTAACCAATTGGCAAAATGACTGATGTGGAAAATAAAGTGTCCTTCCTTTGGAAAAGACAGGGCTGGAGAGATGGCTCAGTAGTTAAGAGCGCTTGCTGCTCTGCCAGAGGATCTGAGTTCAGTTCCCAGCATCCAGGCAGCTCACAATTGCTTGCAACTCCAGCCCCAGGTATCTGAAGCAATTTTCTGGCCTCCGTAAACAGCTACACACATGTAGCACACATGTGGCACACATGTGGCACACACACACACACACACACACACACACACACACACACTTTAAAAAAGAAAGTAGAAAACTTAGAGCCTTTGCATAGGCAGTAGATGAATTGTCTTGGTATCTCTTTAAAACGTTTTATTAGCATACGTTGTCAAAGTAATGAGCTTCATGATGGCACTTTCGTGCATAAACATAACCGTCTTTGATCATTCATATGCACCGGCATCTCCTCTCTTGTCCCCTCTACTACTTTCTCTTCCCTCTTCCCTAGTAGTCTCCCTTCAAATCTGGATTCCGAGAGTAAAAGAAAACATAAGATACTCACCTTTCTGAATCTGGCCTTTCACCTTCCTTCTCCTCCTCCTCTTCCTGTTCTCCTCCTCCTCCTGTTCTCCTCCTCCTCCTCCTCCTCCTCCTCTTCCTGTTCTCCTCCTCCTCCTGTTCTCTTCCTCCTCCTCCTCCTCCTCCTCCTCTTCTTTCTTCCTGTTCTCCTCCTCCTCCGTCCTGTTCTCCTCCTCCTCCTCCTCCTCCTCCTCCTGTTCTCCTCTCCTCGTCCGTCTTCTTTGGTCCTCCTCCTCCTCCTCCTCCCCTCTTCCTCCTTTTACCTCCTCCTCCTTCTTTCACTTAACATGACTGTCTTCAGTCCTGTTTTCTTGCACGCAATGGGATGATGTATCTTATTTTTATTTCTATTGTAAAACAAAGTCATACTTTGAGAAACTCACCCTGCAAGTCTGTTCACTGATTCTAGTGGAAGGATCCTGGGCCTTTATGGAACATGAGCAGACATAAGAGGCACTTCTTCTTTTAGGTCTTTTACATATCATTTCGCAGAAAAGATACTCTAAAACACAACTGGAGCCTTTGAAATCTCACAGCTTCAAAGAGACTCCTTACCTGGTGTGGTGCTTAATCTCACTTGTCAACTTGGTAAGCTCTATAATAATCCCCCAAAAGATTACCTGGCCTTGATAATAGTTGATTGAGATGGGAAGCCCCGCCCACTATGGGTGGCACCATTCCCTAGGCTGCTGGGTCATAGCTGTAAAAAGGAGAAAGGGAATCGAGTACAAACATTCATCACTCTCTGCTTCTTGCCAGTGGATCTGATGTGACCAGCTGCTTCCATTAAAGGCCTTGCTGTTCACCACAATGATGAGCTGTACACTTGAACAGTGAGCCAAAAATAATCCCCTTTCTCTTAAACTGCTCTTGTCAGGGTGTTTTATCAGAGTAACAGCAAAACTAACCAAGGCCCTAGTATTGTTTTCTAAGGCTTGCTTTTAAAATATTGTCTGGAAATCTTACTCATGCCTCCATGTTCCTCTTACTCATCAGCGCACTGAGTCAAGCTTCGTAAAGCAAAGCTGCTCTCTTCTCTCTCTTTCTGCTGCAGAGCGTGTTCGTCACTGGTGCTCTGTGTCTCTTCCCACAGCCACTGGGCAAAGCCACCAATATCTTTTGAGCAAAACTCCACATGTACTTCCCAGCTGCTGTAGCACAGGCCAGCGCCTTGTCTTCTCTCTCAGCCTCGCCTCACGGTTTCGATTTCTTTCACCCTCTGCCCTGTTTGAGGAACTGTCCCCATGTTTTCAAGAGCTGTAGGAGAACTGCGTCAAGTGTTTTAGATCTTTGCTTTCTTTCTTTTTTAAATTTAACTAATTTACGTGTTTCTAAAAACTTCAGAATGAAAAAGAGAAGTTATGTTGTGGAAAGTGAAACCATTAACTGGTCATCAGGTCAGAAGCACAAAATCGCTAACCGCTAACGGAATGTGCAGTGTGAGCAGAAGAGCACCTGTCATTCAGGATCTATTCAAATGCTCCTGCCACTCTTCCCTGCTCACTTACAGGAGACGAGCTGCTCCCGTGCAGCTGGGAGGCATCTTACATGCAACGTGATTGACTTTCTTACACCTCCTGCTCTTGATTCTTTGTACACAGGACCCATCAATTCCTCTCGGCTTCCATTTTAAAGCCTCATTCTTATCCGCGTAGTATGAGTGAAACGTCCTCTGAAGCTGCACTGTGATAAGGAGAAACAAAGTGGGGTGCCTTAGCTGAGTCCTCACAGACTCCCCAGGGCCATCTGATGGCTCTGTTCCCAGGATGGTGGTCAAATCTGGCCCAGCTGGAGTTACCAAGCAATAGAAATCCATGATCAATCAGGGATGGTGGAATTAAGGGAGAGACAGGGCAGCTCCCAGCACCGGATCACCTGGGAACTCTGTGGTCCATTGAGATGACCAGGGGATGAAGAATGTAAATTGGAACTCCAGCCTACTGTCCCCCAAACCTGAGTGAGTTTCTGATTCGTCTCCAGGCAGGGTTGGGAGTCTGCATCTTAAGCATTCTGACGACCTGTGACTGACAGTCCCCTTTGGTTTCTTAGCTTCATTTCTCACATCCCTAAAAAGAGGGTAATAGCTTCTATTTCTCGGGTTTGTCGGTGGGAACTGAAAGAGCGTGTGGGCAAGGACCGTGGGAACAGCGAAGAGACACAGTCTAAGGCTTGCTGGGAACAGCGAAGTGAGGCCATCTAAGGCTTGCTGGGAACAGCGAAGTGAGGCCATCTAAGGCTTGCTGGGAACAGCGAAGTGAGGCCATCTAAGGCTTGCTGGGAACAGCGAAGTGAGGCCATCTAAGGCTTGCTGGATTCATGGCTTTGAGTCTCGTCTTCCTTCTGGAGTCTCTGCTCTCCACCCTCAGCTGAGGTCAACCCGCCTTGAGTAGACAGGGGCCAAAAAATACTTTATTCCTAGTTTCCAGACAAGGTTCTCCATCTTCACTTCCCCTCCTTAGCGTGCTAGGCCCTAGCTCCTCCTCCCTCCCCTAGTCCTTCTTTTTTCCCTTCTTCTTCCCGCAGTTTCCAGGCGTTTGGGAAACAATGGAAACTGCCTTTCCTATCATTCGTTTCTGACCCGGATAGGGAAAGCATTGCGGGTTGATTGGTAGAAGGTTGTCAGTCAGATTCCAACCACTCTCTGCGCAGCCCTCAAGGTAACTTCAGCCACACATCTTCAGTTTCTCCTGAGATTGCTTCCTAACGCTAGGGAGAGAAAAGCTCTTGACTGACTGTCCAGCCTTCCAGAACTCTCCAGAACCATCCAGAGCCCTTCTCATTCAGCAAGTCACACACCAGGTTTTCTGTGGTCTGCTGCATAGCTCCTTCCTATGTTGGCTTCTATATGGCCCTGGCCCTAGCCAGACCCCTACTGTGCACCACCCACAACCAAATGCAGACTTGAGTTACCCTCATGAGTCTCAACCACGGTTCCACAAAGCCTCATCACCAGTCACTTGGAAGGTACCCTGAATTATTGTGACTTCCTAGAGACCTGGACTACTTTAGGGTAGCAGGGACCGTGAATTCCAGGTAGCCTTCTGTGACAGGAAGTGGACATAGCGCTCCGCTCTCACATGGCTTGGGGATGTCCTTCTGCCAGTGCTGGTGGATGATAATTCTATGGGAACAGACTCAGTCAGTCCACAGTCAGGCTGCATGCTGCTGAGAAGAGAGACCACAGGCATAGAAACGTACGTGGAGGGAACTACGACACAAGGTCAAGTAACTTGCCCGGGGTTGTCCAGCAGGTCAGCAGGAGAGGGGCATTGTAACTCAAGTGTTTGTTATACCCCTGATCCCCTCTGCCTCCTGCAGCATGGATGATGTATCTTTGGTAGGCTCAGCCTCAGCAGCCTCTGAACAAGAGAGTTACTAAAATAACAACCTGACTCAGGCTGCAGCACTGGCTTCTCTGAAAGGATTAAGGTCTTAGGCAGGGCCTGTCAATGGCACCGCTAGAAAGCATCTCCTGAGAGAGTGGGAGAACAGCTTCCCAAGGCTTCCCGTTACCTTGAAAGGCTGCAGCTCCTTCTGCTGCCTCTGTGCCCATTGCCCGTCGCTCTGACACACTCCATCTTCTTTCACTTCCTGGAGGAGACACACGGCCCCCCTTTATTCTATTTGTGGTCTTCAGATGTCAGCTCAAAAGACAAGTCTTCTAAAGTGACCCCCTTTATGCTATTTTATTTAAAGTCATCCAGTGAGAGACTAAGGGCCCTGAAGTCCAGAGACACTGTGCTGTCTCCTGCACCTCCAAAACCTGACCGGGGCCTTCGCCCACGAGTGCGGGCTGTGCACAGCTCCGCGTAGGAAGGAGGGGAGGGAACCTTCAGTCTGCAGCTCTGAATGGGGCTGGGGGTTTTGTGACTCGTCATTCGTCGTCCCAAGTTATAGACTCAGGAGTTCTGGCTGGGCACTCCCGTGAGTGCATCACAACAAAGCATCAGCTGTTCTAGTGCCGAACTCGGTCTTCTCCCTGGCCCACACCTCCATCGCTCATAACACAGCACAGCCTAAGGATGGATCTTGTCCATCCTTAGTCCACGGGCTAAGCCGTGGACCTTTGGACCTCCATAGTATCTCCCCTCCCACACTTCCCTTCGTGTCATTTCTCTCCAGCATCGCCCCTCGAGAGGCCACTCCCACAGCTTCACCCAAGTTCAGCCTTGAGTGCTGCGTTCCAGATCCCAGCTTCCTGCTTGCAACAGAGCAGACAGTTCCTACCTCACGAGCCCTTGAGTGCAGTTATCATAGGTAGAATTGGTAAAGGGGGCAGGTTGTTTAATGTAAACACTTTATTGCATTTTTATTTATTTACTTTGTGTGTGTTGGCACAATGCACGTGTAGGTATGGGCGTAGTGTGTGGAGACCAGGGGAAGTCTGATCTTTTCCGAAGTCAACTCTCTCCTTCCACTGTGCGGGTCCTAAGGTTCGACTCTGGTCATTCTGGCTTGGTGGCAGCACCTTTCCCCACTGAGACGTCTTGCTGGCCTAGAAGTAAAATTTTTAGTATTGCCGTTTGTCGCAGGGGGATGGGGAGGCAGATCTTGGCTGGAGGCACGTCATGGTTACCCTCCAAATGTCTCTAGATAAGGCCTTTGTTTCCTCAGAAAGGCATGCATTAACACAGCTAAGCAATGCTGCCTGGACTGCCCTTAGAGGGGAAGGAGCAGGAACATCGCAGGACTCTGCAGGAGCCCAGCACTCCCTAGCCCCACCCTTAGAGGCCAGTGCTACTGCCAGGCAGGTGGCTCAAATCACTGGCAACAAGGCCCAAATCTGTGCCTCCTCCGATTTTCCTCTGCATGGAGGCCCACCTCTGTAATACAGCGCCCGTTGCCCAGTCCCAGTCTAGACCCTTCCGTCTGCCTTTAGAGCCAAACTCCCTCTGATCATTTGAACCTCCAGACCTTTCTATAGTATTTGTTTTTTCTTAGAGTTTTAAAGAAGCTGGGATACAGCTGAGTCTGTATCATGGGCCTGTAACCAGAGGCTGAGGCAGGGAGATTGAAAACTCAAGGTCTAAAGAACTGAGTTCAAGACCAGCCAGGGCAACTCAGTGAGACCTTGTATCAAAACAAAAATTGAAAGGGGCTGGAGACACAGTTCAGTGGTAGAGGACTTACTGAGCGTGCATGAACTCAGGTTCACGCCCCAGGACTTCAGATAACAACTTACATGGGAATGTAAGGCCGGAGTTTGCCAGTGGAAAGGGGGAAACCCTGAGGCGTGGATGCTCCTGACCTCCCCGGTCCACCTGTAACAAAGACCCACAAGTCCCTGTCAGTGTCATGGCGTCTTTCCTCTTCATTCACCCACCTGTTATATTCTTTATCATAGGATGTTATAGGTCTCTTGTTACAGATTCATCATCATCATCATCATCATCATCATCATCATCATTATATATTATTATTAACCTTATTGTCTCCCTTACTCAACTCTGAGCTCAAGGTAAGGAAATAGTAAATAATCCTGCTGTATGTTTTTAGCACCCTATACAGTGAGTGGTAACTAAAGAATGGATGGATGGATGGATGGATGGATGGGTGGATAGTAGGGATGGGTGGGTGTGGTGGGTGGATGGATGGATTAGGGTGGATAAGTGGATAGAGGGATGGATAGAGGGATGGATGGATGGATGGATGGATGGATGGATAAGTGGATAGAGGATGGATGGATGGATGGATGGATGGATGGATGGAATGGATGGGTGGATAAGTGGATAGATGGGAGTGATAGAGGGATGGATGGATGGATGAGATGGATGGATGGATAAAGTGGATAGAGGATGGATGGATGGATGGATGGATGGATAAGTGGATAGAGGGATTGATGATGGATGGATGGATTGAGTATGGATGGATGGATGGATGGATGGATGGATGGTGGATGTGATGGATGGATGATGGATAAGTGGATAGATGGATGGATGATGGATGGATGGATGGATGGATGGATGATGGATGGATGGAGGATGGATGATGGATAGAGAGATGGATGGTGATGAAAAGTGAGTGGATGGCTGATGAATGGATTGAAGTTGTCCTGGCTTAATCATCATAAGATGAAAAATGAAACCATTTGCAATTCTCATGGACAATGGGTCAAGAAACAGCCACCCTGAAGAGCTTCTTATGAATGATGGTGTCACCATCAGTCTGGATAATCGAGACAGGATCAATAGCCTTTGGTGGAAACCACACTGTTACCTGCACAGTTCTTGTCTTTGGGAAGTCAGCTCCTAGAATGACCCCTTTCCTGCACTCTCCTTGGAGTTTCAGGGTTACTCTTGTTTTCCAGCTTTGTGAGAATGCCTTCTTTTTCTGGGAGTGACTCCATAGTACCTTGAGCCCACAGTGCCTCTCGGGTCCAGCTGGAAGTCAGTTTGCCCTGCCATGGAGCAAGGGCTAGCCAAACACACAGTCCGGAGAGGCACCCTGTAAGGACAGCAGATAACAAAGCAGCTGTAGACTGGAGTTGCAGGTGGTTAGTTGAGGCTGTGGAGCACTGCAGCCCCCTCTCTGGCAGCAGCACCAGAAACTCTGCCTCACTAATTAAGTGCTCCCCGGACAGCCATGGCGAAGTTGCTGGGATGAAAGGATTCACTTTTGGGGTCTTCTTTAATGTCGTCCCTACAGACATTTTGATACAAAAACTAAAAATCAAAGATGATACTCTACTTCAGATCTTTTTGAAAAGAGGAAGGTTATAAGTGGAAAATTCCACCCAGTGCAAGTGCCCATAGCTACAGGGATTTCGTATCATTTCCATCTGAGAATAAACTCCAATTTACCATCATTTAAGCTCACACATCTAAAGTCATTTATTTCAGAAAATTTAAATTTAGTGTGTGTGTGTGTGTGTGTGTGTGTATGTATATGAGAGAGAGAGAGAAAAGAGAGAGAGAGAGAGAGAGAGAGAGAGAGAGAGAGACAGTGCTCAGAGGACAGAAGAAGAGATTGGATCCCCTGGAGCTGGAGTTACAGGCAGTTGGGTGCTAGGAACCAAACTGGGGTCTTCTGGAAGAGCAGCAATCACTCTTAATTACGGACTCGTCTCTCTCCAGCCCCACCTGACTTGTTTTAACAAGGATTCTGGGGCTTTAACTTGGGTCGTTATGATTACAAGGCAAGTACTCTATTGACTGTGCTACCACCCTTGCCCATGTTTTTTAAATAATGTTATGATAATAATAATATTAATACAGTTCCTGAATATTCTCTATGTCATCTAAAATAATTGTTTGTAAACAATTTTTCATTGAGAGAAACAACTTTGTGACTTTTCCCTCAGGCTTCTCATTTCCCAATTAAATACCTCAGATGATTCCTTGAGCTTTGGATCAGTGAGTACTAGACTCCTAGAAGCCCGTTTCC
Source organism: Cricetomys ansorgei (assembly GCA_026225945.1). Taxonomy (NCBI): domain Eukaryota; kingdom Metazoa; phylum Chordata; class Mammalia; order Rodentia; family Nesomyidae; genus Cricetomys; species Cricetomys ansorgei. The sequence continues at coordinate 19,810 of JAMJFZ010003705.1, forward strand.
AAGCTTTCCTGTCTTGAGGTTGGAGCCGAAGCCTCTGTTTTCTGTGGTGATGCGTAGTGAGCAGGTTTTCTATCTCCACCCACCCACATCTACACCCCTTCAGGATACAGTGCCACAGTGCCCCCGCCCTTAGGATACAGAACCACAGTGTCCCACCCTTCAGGATACAGAACCACAGTGCCCCACCCTTCAGGATACAGTGCCACAGTGTCCCACCCTTCAGGATACAGTGCCATAGTGTCCCGCGCCCTTTAGGATACAGAACCACAGTGCCCCACCCTTCAGGATACAGAACCACAGTGCCCCACCCTTCAGGATACAGAACCGCAGTGCCCCGCCCTTAGGATACAGAACCGCAGTGCCCCCGCCCTTAGGATACAGAACCGCAGTGCCCCGCCCTTAGGCTACAGAAACCGCAGTGCCCCTCCCTTAGGATACAGAACCCCAGTGCCCCCCGCCCTTCAAGATACAGTGCTGAAGCTTGTACCTCATTTCCATAATAAGACCACTGCTCCTGAGTACTGTATAGCACACACATTTATTTTTTGCTATTCAGTTTTTTTCTGATTCTAAAAGTAGGATATGTTCATTTTAGACAATTTGGAAAGCACAGCAAAGCACACAAGAAAAATAAATACCACCCACAGCCATATTCTAAGACAACAGAGACCACCTCCAATCCGGCCCCTTTGCTTTGGTCTCTGCTAGCACAGGTCAAAGCTGGAGTTCACACCCTGCTCATGTCCTGCTCTCCGTGCTCTGTTGAGCATGTTCTCGTGATGCTAATTAAGTCATCTCTGAAGACTGATATAAGCTACATGTGTTCAATTGTTCTCCCTGCTACTAAATGCTTCCTTTCCAATTTTTATGAATAGCCATTATTCATTGTTAGTAGACCCACAGGCGTGTCTCCAGCCTGTACTTTAAAAGCACATACATACAGTATGGCATACAGGACTTCCATGTGCATTTTACACATGGATTCACCACGTCTTCAACATTTAAGGCTCCTTTTACATGTCTCTAGAAATCAAACTTGTGCTCAGTCATTTGCTGATTGCCAGGGACTTTCCACATGTAAATCTGCCCAGTGCTCAAGGACAGGCGCCCTGCAGTGGGATACTGACAGTCCAGTTTTGACGTTGAGAAAACTTAGTCCAAGAGTCCTTAACAGAGTGCCTGAGGTCATAGGACAAGGACCAGTAAAGTCAGAGCCAGATCCCCTTTTACTGCTCCCACAGGGTAAGTGCTTTCTCTGAGGAAATGAGAAGTAAAAGCACCAGCAGCTTCTGACAGAACAGAAACACGCGGTTTCATCTTGTTGGGTCCCTCCACCACCACTTTGGAAGTACAGTTTGGAGGGGCCTGGCTAGGGAGATAATTTGAGTGGTAACATATTTTCTAGGCAAGCAAGAGGAACCATGTTCAATCCCAGAACCCACATTTTTAAAAATCCAGGTTACACATTTGTAATTCTAGTGTTGGCCAGCCAGCCTATCAGGCAAGTTCTGGGTCCTGGTGAGAGAGCCCATCTGAAAATTTAAAAAAAAAAGAGGTGAATATCACCTAAAAAGCCACAGCAGTGGTTGTTCTCTGGCCTGTGTGTGTGTGTGTGTGTATGTGTGTGTGTGTACACATGCACATGCTCATGTGCAGGCATCACATGCACGCATGCTCATGTGCATTCATCACACGCACACGCATGCACACATGTGCAGACATCACACCACACACTCACTCATGTGCAGACATCACACGCACACACACTCATGTGCACACATCACACGCACACACTCATGTGCAGACATCTCACACGCATGCTCATGTGCAGACATCACACGCACACACTCATGTGCAGACATCATCACGCACACACTCATGTGCAGACATCACACACACACACACTCATGAGCAGGCATCACACACCACTTGCAGTCACATGTTGTCAGAGACATCACACACAACTCCGGGACCTCATGTGCAAGACAATCATGTCACACATAACACACTCATGTGACCATGTGCGAGTCACACACACACACACACTCATGTTGCAGACATCACACACACACACACAGTTTGCAGACATCACACACACGCACACACTCATGTGCAGACATCACACGCACACACTCATTTGTCATACATCACACACACACACACTCATGTGCAGCACATCACACACACACACACACCATGAAGCACACGTCACATCACACACACATGCTCATGTGCACATCCAACACACGCCACACCCCCACAACATCATGTGCTCACATCACAGCCCTTCGTCACACACATGTGCAGACATCACACGCACACACACACTCATGTGCCGACATCACACACATTGCACACACACACGTGCAGACATACACACCCACGCATGCACATGTGCACACATCACACACACACACACACTCAGTGCACACATCACACACACGCACACACTCAATGTGCAGACATCACACACACACACACACTCATGTGCAGACATCACACACACACACTCATGTGCAGACATCACACACACACACACCGCATGCTCATGTGCAGACATCACACGCACACACTCATGTGCAGACATCACACACACACACACTCATGTGCACACATCACACACACACACTTATGTGCACACATCACACACACACACACTCATGTGCACACATCACACACACACTCATGTGCAGGCATCACACACACACACACACTCATGTGCAGGCATCACACACACACACACTCATGTGCAGGCATCACACTGGCAGCACTGATGGAGCTTAGTGACTGACCAGCATCACCATCCTGGTCTAGTAGAGGACTTGCCCTGATACTTCAGGTTTGGTGGTATTCTGTGGGTTTGGTGGTCTTCTGTGGTTTGGTGGTATTCTGTGGGTTTGGTGGTGTTCTGTGGGTTTGGTGGTGTTCTGTGGGTTTGGTGGTGTTCTGGGAGTTTGGTGGTGTTCTGTGGGTTTGGTGGTGTTCTGTGGGTTTGGTGGTGTTCTGGGGGTTTGGTGGTGTTCTGTGGGTTTGGTGGTGTTCTGTGGGTTTGGTGGTGTTCTGTGAGTTTGGTGGTGTTCTGGGGGTTTGGTGGTGTTCTGTGGGTTTGGTGGTGTTCTGTGAGTTTGGTGGTGTTCTGTGGGTTTGGTGGTGTTCTGTGGGTTTGGTGGTGTTCTGTGGGTTTGGTGGTGTTCTGGGGGTTTGGTGGTGTTCTGGGGGTTTGGTGGTGTTCTGTGGGTTTGGTGGTGTTCTGTGGGTTTGGTGGTCTTCTGTGGGTTGGGTGGTCTTCTGTTGGTTTGGTGGTCTTCTGTGGGTTGGGTAGTCTTCTGAGGGTTGGGTGGTGTTCTGGGGTTGGGTAGTGTTTTGCACAGTATGCTCAAGGCTGGGACACAGTGTCAGCTGCAGCCCTGCCCCACCCACACCAGGCTTTCCCGGGTCTGTTACTGAAAAGAAGAGCACTTCTGAGCACAGAACGTGATGACAAGCAGTTAACAAGTTGTCGTGGGCCTGGTTGCCAAGGCACTAAGAAAGAGGCGGCCTCCATTCCAGGTTCAGTGCAGACTGGGGATGTGTGAGGAACTCTGGGACCAGCTGATGAAGCTTGCTCAGGTCACATGACGACACTGAGTGTCTGCCGTGGGAGATGGACAGATTTACACGGGACAGGAAGGCACCTGCCTGGGGCATCTCAGCAGGCCAGTGGAGGCTGGCCAAGGGCAAAGCAAGAGCCAACCGGAGATCACCTCACTGCTTCCTGAGGAGACAGCCAGATGAAGGGCAGTCATATCAGCGTTCCTAATGCGCTCCCACTGTCGGGACACTTCCCAACATGGGGAGTTGCCTTTCCAGAACACCTCTGTATTTGTCATGTGGAAGAATTCTAGAATAATCACTGGGGTGAGATGGGGTGAAGATGTTCCCCACAACTCCCCAAAGGGCAGGCTATAAGCAGTAGCTCCTCTGTGAGCTTTATCCACAGTGCATTAGGGTGGTTGCTCCGGTTTGCTGTTCGAGGCTGTCCACACCCATAATGTTTCTCAGATATCAGCCTCACGTTCTGGGTGTGCCCCTCCTGTAGCTCACCCCTCGTGCCACCCAAGGCCATTCCCTTGGAGTGCTTTTGTCTTCTCTAGGGACTAAAAGGCTGGTCGCAGGAGCCCTGTGCCCCTGGAATGCTACCCTTTTTGAGGGGTTAGTGGGAATGTTGGCAGTACCACTCAGGAAGAAAGTAAGGATCGAATTAGTTCACACATGCCCAGTATTTAAGATGGTGCCACACCCCATGGCAGTAACTGACTCCTGGGTTTGTCTCGCCTAGCAGCAGAGCAGTGCCCTTGACATGAGACTCAAACCACACAACTCCATGAAATTCACATGGTGTCACTTTAGTTCAGGGTCGGTCTCCATCTTGTGTGCGTGTTTCTGTAACATTCTACATCTCTTCTGAGGCTAGAAGTCTTCATTGACACGGTGGGATCTCCCAGAAGGAAGGATTCTAGACTCAGCCAAGATTCAGCCCCAGAACATGTGCGGTGCTAGCAGACACTCACTGAGCCAGAAAGCTTCCTTGCACAGAGCCCGGAGAGAGGCAGGGTCACAGGGACCGTCGCTGTCCCTGGGGGATACGCCGAGACTCTTTCTCCACAGTCAGCATCGTGTTGCAGCTCCAGACGCTGTCAGCTTCTCTCCCCGGATTCTCCTACTTCAGATGTCCTGTCTGTAGGTTAAGTGACTTCTCTCTGCTGCTTTCTGTGTCTTCTGTGTTCCTTTGGTGTAAGGGCAAGGAGAGGAGAAGTGCCAGGAACAAATCATTCACGCACAATGTCTGTCTTTTGCTCCCTGGCTTGGGAGGAGGCAAGAAGCCGAGGGAGATTTTGTCCCTGTGATCTGTGTGACATCTTTGAGGAGTGTGTAGAACGCCAAATGTCTTACCTACTGATAAGATGTAGAATAAAGGACCAGTACTCGATGAGGCCCTGGTGGACCTGGCTTTCTGAGCTCCCACAAGCTCAGACCAGCTCACCTGCCTGTTCTCCCTGTAAGAGTGAGCAGGCCACCTGGGAACTGACCTTCCTGTCACCAGCCTGTATGTGATCTCAGTGTCCATTGACAGCAAGTTCTAAGATTTATGTGGAACTTTCAGACAACGTCGGATAGCTACGCGATGCCCACGGTGTCTTCTTTCAAGGTAAAAATCTACCTTGAAAATAATTTCTTCAACTTTTTATCATGTAACTAAAGACTTCTGAAAATGTCTGTCTCCATTTTCATGCCTGCATCTCTCTCTCACACACACACATACACACACGTGTACACACTTGACGGCTCTAAGACAGACGTGACAGACACACGACTCAGAGGCGCATACCTTTAGTCCTAGCAGAGGCAGCAAATCTCTATGAGTTCAAGGTCAGCCTCATCTACAGAGTGAGTTCCAGGGCAGCCAGTCTTGCAAGAGAGAAACCCCTGTCTCAAAAAACAAAAATCTAATGTGACTTGATTGACTCCAGTCACATGCTAAGGTGTTAAAAAGCACTTCTGTAAATGAACAAAAAGATTTTTTTTTACAAAAATTTACATTCATTCTCAGTTTTAAAAAATTATCAACCAACATGAATTGAAGGATATTTACCAAAAAGTTAAACATATTGACCAATAAGTAATATGTTGCATGTAAGAAATGTAGCAAAGACACCGATTCCTGGGTCCCAAGATGCTAGAGTCTGTAACTTAATGAAGAAATAAATGGAACAGTGTTGAAAAGGAGAGAAATTTCATTTTTTTGAGACACATATGGCAGTCTACCTAGAAAATCCCAGATAATCTACATAATTAGAAGCATTCTGTGCATCTGGGAATTTTGACAGAGACTAGTTTAGTAACATTCTTAAGCACTCATGACTCTAAGTAAAAAATGAAATTTGAAGGATTCCATTAGCTGGAAAGCAAGAAGCAGAAATAAATCTAATAGCAAATCAATGAGAGTGCAGGGAGCTGTTAACTTTTCATTGAGAGAAAGAATATTTAAATAAAAACAAACTAATACTGTAAGAGGGGAGCAAATTTCTCCAAATTGGCATATTACTTCAATACAGTTTCAATAAAGGTATTCACAAGCTTGATCGAGAAATCCATGTTGAATACTGAAAACCAAAGGCAGACTAACAGAGGCAAGTCCAGCTTGGGGGCACAGGCCTGAGGGCACCCGGAGCTCAAGGCCAGCTTGGACTACATAAGACCCAGCAAAAAAACAAAGCCAAAAAACCCTGCATCACATAGTGTGAAAAGAAAGCTTTTGCAGAAGGGAACCGGGGTGATGCCTGGCTTCTGCCCCCAAGGCGTGAGGTGTGTCCAGGTTCATTTCCAAGGGTGGCACTGTCAATCAGCAGGAGAAAGGAGCAGGCTCAGAGCATCTTACTGGGATGACTGCTTTGTTTTGTTGTGTTGTGTTGGTTTTTTGCTTGTTTGTTTTTCATACAGGGAACTAACCACAAAGTTAGCTTTCTCAAGCTTTGACATTTTGACATTAAAAATGAATTTCCAGATGGATCCAAGACTAAATGTAAGACGTTTAAAAATATTTAAAAGGAAAACGCCATGTCTTAAGACCTCAGGGGAGGAAGAATGTCTTAAGGGAGACCCCAGAAAGCACCAGTGACTTAAGGAAAAGCATGGAGAATGCAGAGGGAGCCATGTCGAAAGGGTGAGAAAAGGTGTTCCCAACTCGCAATAAGGAACTGATCGAGACGCTCCTAAGGGACTCAGAAGTCAATCCCGGCCGCTGAGAGGCTGAGAGGGCTAAAAGCCTGAGCTGCTGCTCTGTGGGGGAAAGGGACTGGTGGTGTGTGAGCATGCGAAGAGATTCCATTGGTAACGAGGACATGGACATTAAAACCTTAAAAGACAAAAGTCACTGCCAACACCTTAGCTAGAAAGTTGACCGTCCGCTCTCAAGTAGAGCCTATCATACCGGGGAGCGGGGCTGCACTTCAAGCCAGCATCCTACCCCACCTCTGTTGAACCTTCTACTCCCCTCTCTGTGGGGACAAAGAGAGGCACCATGGTGCCCTTTGTGGCATCTGTAACTCCAGTTCCAGGGCACCTGATGTCCTCTTCTGCCCTCAAGGGCACCAAGCATACATGCGGTGCACATACATACATACAGGCAAAACACTATAGAAACAGAAATAAAGGCTTACTCGACCATAGGACCCCTAAGATTCTGGCTCCTGCCTCGCTGTTGAGGTCTCCTGCCTGGTGTCTCCTGAGGAGCCTTGTCTTATATAAAGTGAGAGGCGGCCTGGATTCTTCCTCTTTCCATGGAGTTCTTTGTGCTGCTCGCGGAGACAGGATTAGAGAACCTTTGGCTCACCAGAAGGTGACATTTCCGGTGTTCCTCACTGGGATGTCTTTCTGGTTAAGGCCTTCCCTGAGGCTGTAGCCCACTTTTCTGGGGGAATTAGAATCCTCTCTTCCACCCACTGGGTTTTGGCCCAGAAGGAGCAAGGCTCTGCCCATCTTGCCCTCCCTTCCCATTTGCTCCTTCTCTTCGAAGCCTTTGTATAAAGGCAAAGCTTGACACACCGGCCAGTGTTTGATGTCCAAGCAGCAAGTTAACAAACTCTGACCGAGGTGTCTGTACGTCGTTGTGAGAGCAGAGTAAGGGTCCACACACCCTCACACCCTTGTCAGTAACACATCTGAATGAGCTGAAAGACAGCTCTGAAAGTCAGCCAGTCGGCAGGTGCAGTGGGAAGGGGAGGAAGACATGTTCCCTGCTCCCGAGTCCCCAGAAGGGGGCAGTGCATAGCAGCAGGCCCCATCGCTGTGTCCAGTGCAGCAAGTGTCCAGTCGTCCTGCTGAAGGTCACTCCCTCCTCCTCCTTTACCTTTCTCCTTCCTTCCCTTCCTTCTTCCTCTTCCTCCTCTTCCTCCCTTTCTCTTATTTAAGATAGGTCTCATCATGGAGCCCAGGCTTGTTCTCAAGTTCAACCTTCCAAGTGACAGGATTATAGGCCTGTGCCACCACACTTGGTGTGATTCATTCCTTACCTTCCCACAATCCCTGCATACTGTTCTCCTCTTGGTAGAGTGGCCTCTGCAAGCTGAGCCGTTTTTGAGCATAGAGACCTCATTCCTCAAAGTTCCTACCTGTCACCTTCCTACTGACCAGGACAGGAAGAAGATCCTGGGAGCACACAGTCTGTGACCCCCACCTGCCTACAGCCAACACAGGAAGTTCCCCTACTGTCGGCAAAGAGTGCCACTCTGAAAGGCAGACTGCAGTTCGCTTCGTCCTGGTGTGGCATTAGCTGCCCCTTAGAGGAACTTGCTTCCTTTGCACTGGTGGCTCTGAAGACCAGTGGCGTCTTTCCTTGCTTTTAATGTAACACAGGATGTTTCTGAACATCCTTCCTAAGGATGTACAGTCTTTTCTGTGAGGACTCTCTCTTGCACACATTTCTGAGCAACTTGGGGGGCTTTCACAAGGTGAAATTCAGTTATGACACCAGTAAAAACAGGGCACCTCCCCACTTAAAGTTCACACTGGTCACCATAACAGCCATTCACAGAATGTCTCCAACATGGAGACAACTGTGCTCAGAACTGGGTGTATTCCAATCAATGAAATGTCCCTTCCCTGTTGTCAATTAGAATTTGGTACCTTAATACAGAAGAACAAAAGTAATATTTTAGCCAGGCATGGTGGCTCACACCTATACTCCCAGAACCAGGGAGGTTAAGACAGACGGATTTCCTTAAATTTGAGGTCAGGTTACCCTACATAGTGAGTTCCAGGTCAGTCAGAGCGACAGCAAGGTCTTGTCTCAAAACAACAACAGTATTGAAACGAAAGTTTAACCTATCTTATCAGATAAATTATTTTTGGATGTCTCATCTTTTACATTGTTTGAGTTTTTTTTTTTTTTTTTTTGGCTCCCAAATCCAGACATGTTTTCAAAAAGTACAGAAGGAGTGTCTGTGTCCTCTTAAAGCCAACTTCTGTTAGCTCGCTGTTGTCTGTCAGTGGGATGAGGTGCCTTAGCGTGGGTGTCAGTTCCCCTGAGAGCTGGCCTTCGGGACTTATTAGCATGTAGTTCTCGTTCACACTGTGTGCCTGTCCAGCCCACCTGCACAGACTGACCAGCTTCTCCTCACCCAGCACAGCCTGGCTCCTCACACACCTTTCTGCCTTGGGGGGTAGGGTATGCTGGGCTCCTCCCAGCCTTCTGCAGCTTGCCCAGGCCTGCAGGAGAATACCCTGAAGAGACTTCCTGGCTCTCTTTCCTCCTTTCTGGTGCAATGAAGTAAGGAGTTCTTACCTTTGTCTATGTTTCCAGCAGAGAATTTTCTTAATGGAGCTTCTGTAAGATGTATCTATGACACAGATCACTGGGCGTGCAGACTTGCTCCTGGACCTCTGACCTCTGTGGTGGCCACTCTCTCCTTCAACCCACAGTGGGTCACTGCTGTCCTGCTCTCTGCTAACGCCTGGGTGTTAGATTTGGGCTCAGGAATTTCAGGGGTTTTTAGGTGGAAACGAAGTTAAACATTTTTGCGAGACTTAGCATTAATTTAGGGTTAATACTTTAACTTTCACTCCCAATTTCTCTTAAGATTTGAACCTGAAGGGGCTCCCCGTGCCACTCAGAACCTATTTGAATGAAACAGAAAGCTTCACGGATTCTGCGTGCGTCTTATTGACTGTTTGAAAGTTGGGTTGCACTGAGATATTTTGACTTTTCTTGATGTCCTGATTGACATCAGATTTTGATGGTAGCATTACAATCCTGTGCTGTTACTCTGGACACTTTTATTTATAGTTGTATATTCATAGAGGAAAATGAACCCTTCAAGCTCTTCTACTTAACCATCTTGTAGACTAACCCTCTGAAAAAAACCGGAAGTGTTTCATCCCCTGGTTCCCTGCCATCTATGCCGAGGTCCCAGTCCCAGCTGCCCCGAGTCCTCTGGGAGAGACTTTTAGCCCAAGGTGGAACACAGTACTGCTGGTGACTAGTTCCTCCACATATCTGGTTGGGGGTCTCCCAGGTGATGGCTGGCAAAGTCTTCGTGCCTGCGGAAGAAGTGGGTGCTTGGGACTCTTGGGGTCCCATCTCAGAGACTTCTCAGGGAGCAAGTGAGCATCAGTCATACTGTGTTGGACACTTCTCTCCCAGCTGTTTGAACAGAAGACAACACGCAGTGGTGAAGGAAAGATGCAGACTGACAGACGTTATGCTCAAATAACCGATAGCAGACCCAGTCCTGTAGTATACTGGTGCACGCACCAGGTGGAGCATATGTGTGCCTCTTTATTTTTTTACTGTTAGGATAATGTCCCTTAAAAAAAGGGGGGCAACTACTCCATTAGCCAGACATCATTAATCTAGAGAAGTTGCGTGGGTAAAAACGCTAAGAGACCTCAGTTGTCTGCGTGAGTGCCGTGATTTCCCTCTAAGACTGTGTGCTATGTGGTACAAACTTGAATTACTTCCTGCAGAAGTCCAGGGTGTGGCTGTCACATCTGATATCCCCGTACGACAGACTGTGGAACTTTCTAAAGGGGCGCCATGTGTCCAGCATCATTGAGCACACAGGTGATGGGGGGGCCCATTATTAAGATTCTGTTTCCTGTTCCAAATACCTTTCTTTGTATGTATAAAATTTTTGACTTATCGGTTATTATGTTAAGAAGTTTGTGAATATGAAGCCTGTTGCATGCATGAACATATATGTGCACATGTATGTGCACACAAGGGGAATGTGTGCACACGAGTGTGTGCATTTGTGTGAAGACTCGAGGTCAATGTTGGCTGTCTTTTTCAGTCACTGTCCACCTCATTTTTTGAGACAGGGTCCCTCAGTGAACCTGGAGCTCACAGGTTCAGTAAGACTAGCTAGCCAGCGAGAGCCGAGGCTCCTCCTGCTTCTGCCTCCTCGGCACCAGGGTCAGGAGCCTTCTCATGCAGCTTTTCACATGGAACTGGAGGTGCAAACTCAGGCCTCCCAACACAAGGCAAGCCCCTTGCCACCTGAGTTATCTCCTGTACAGTATCTTATCTCCCTAACTTTTCCGTTTTTCTCTGTATGCGTTTATTTCCTTGTCTGAAGGTGAGAAAAAGAAAATAGGAACAGGAAGTTTGTAAAGGTGGTAACTTCTTAACTCTGAAGTAAGACTGGAAGAGTTAGCCTTTCTCCTCACACGCACTTCTTTGTAAATCTCAATGCTCCACCGAGCGTCGGTGGAGCAGCAGCTTCCACCGGCACCACCACTGGGCCCTCTGTTCCCAGTAATAAGAACCGAGGTGAGATAAGAAGGCCTTGGAAGGCCATGGACTAGATCTGAACTGGAAGTCATCCCAGCCACTCGGGGCCTTAGACTCCCTCCCAGGGCTGAACCATAACCAGCCGCTCCACATACTGTTCTACTTCTTCCGGCTCTGAGTTCTCCATCAAAGGAATTCTGATTGCTTCAGAGAAACCTGTTCCTCCACCCCCGCCCCAGACACAGGTGTTAGGTAACGATGACATGTGAGGTTCGGTGCTGTGAGTGTGCTTAGAATCCAGTAACACCAGCAAGAACCAAGTCTCCTTGGGCTTTAGCAATCGCCTCCACCTTGGCAGGACAAGATTAGTGGTTGCTAACCCAGGGCAGACAGAGCAGGGTGCCAACTGTGAGCAGGTCCGGGGAGTCCCTGACAGTCACCCCTCCCTCCTGCTGCAGCAGGCTTCTCGGAATTCAAGGGATGTGATTATATGGATAGGCCTGACAATTGCTGTTTTTAAAAGTCAATCATAGTCTGAGAGTTTTAGCACCTACTTCCCTCTTACTGGTTTCAAGTTACTGCACGATGGATTCAGCACCCTGCCTCAAAAGCCAGAGTGTGCCTTACCACTTCTGATGGTTTGCTGATCTGTTAGCAGCAAAACCCTCTGCGAGGGTGGGGGATAGAGCCATGGGTAAAGCACCCTTGCCTGTCATGCAAGTGTGTGGATGAGAGTTCAGACCCTCAGAAACCGTGGGTGTGGTGGGCCGGGAAGGAATCCTCGGGCAGTAGAGGCAGGGCGTCTCAGTTATGGTTCATTGCTGTGGTAAATCACTAACCAAAAGCAGTTTGGGGAGGAAAGAGTTCTTTTGGCTTACACATGTCCAGTCACGGTCCACTGAGGGAAGCCAAGGCAGGAACAAAAGCAGACTCCACGGAGGAATGCTGCTCACTGGCTTGCTCCTCTTGGTTGGCTCAGTTTGTTACTTACTTACCCGAGGACCACCAGCCCAGAGGTAGCACCACCCACAATGGGCTGGGCCTGCCCCCATCAATCATAAATCAAGAGAATGCCTCCATAGGCTTGCCTACAGGTTGATCTTATGGAGACATATTCTCAATTGAAGTTCTCCTTCCAGATGACTCTAACTTGTGTCAAGTTGACATAAAACTAGCTGTATGAGCAAGCTCTCTCTGGGTTTGGTAGAGAGGGCCAGCTTCAAAGAATAAGGTGGAAGAGTTATCATGGATGATTTCTGACATCAACCTTGATCCTCCACATATAGGCATGTACACACATGCACACACCACACACAGATGGGGGCCGGAGGGATTTTATCCACGCAGGAGAAAGACGTGGGAGCTAGAAGGACCTTGCTGAATTCACCCAACCATCCAAAACTGTCATTAGCACTCATGTTCCTTGCAGATAAGTCAGCTAGTACCATCCAAATGTTTGTGGAGAGCCAAGGGTCTCATTTCATCCTAGCACCAAGTTCAAGGGAGGGGAGAGGCTCTCAGCGGTCTCCAGTAACCAACAAGGCTTGAGATGGAGGAGAGTAGAGGAGCCAACTAACACAGGCGCACTCTCATGCCTGGTGTGGCTGCCCTCCTTATGGTGGGACTGCATCGGACAAAAATGTTCTGAATCGCTCCAGTCCTGTCAGTCTTCCCTAGTGGCTGAACTTTCCATCACTCATCAATTCACAACAGCCTGAGAGGTCGTTGGTGAAAATGCTTCTGAATGGGACTGTTCTCTATGAATAGCACAGATAAACAAAGGCTCCAGTGTGCCAGGCTCTGTTGGTATTTCTACCAACTTCTTTGAACCAGCTTTCTTCAAACAGTCCATTCTTGAAGTTCTGAGCAGGACTGGTGGTTGACATCCAACAACCTTGGGTTGAAAGTTTATACAATTCATTTCTTGAAAAGGACCCTGGGCTTGGGGTCCATAAGCTGTAGATAAGGAAATTTCCCTCTGGTTTTAAACGAAGAGACGTTTCTTGTCCTAGGTCGAGGGGGGTATGATGTGTGCAGAGTTGCTGCTTGAGATTAAGTGTTGGGAAATATGAGATCGAATCCCCTTGATTCATGCTGTCTCTGGATACAACCAGCAAGTGACAGCATGCTATCTACCTGTCACCTCAGGGCCAGCCTTCCTGTGTAAGGTAGTGCCAGGCAGTGGTGGGCTTTCTCAGTGCCTTGGTGAAGGGTTGTGTTGGTGAAAGGCTAGCCTCTGAATGCTGAGCAGTGTCTGATCAGAGCATTCATCTTCTCCAGTGAAGGGTTTCCTGCCTACCACAAAGCCGTCTTTCTCAGCAGCACAAGAACCCTGTGGTTCTGTGAGGACTATCCCACATCTGGGTGTGACTCGGTTGCTCTTCTGTAGGCAGAGCTGACAAGTGTGGTCAGAGCATCTTCCAGGGGCTCCCTCCTTGGAGATAAAAACCCTTTATACAGATTAAACCCCACAGCCTCCTCTGCAGGATCTCTCTGGAGCCATGGCTTGTCTTAGGACAATATGGGCTGGGCTCTGGGGTGCTAGAAGAAGACCTTATGATCATTTCCATAAGAGGTTGATTTGGGGATAAAATTTCATTGATGATTTTGGCCTACTTGTGTCATTGCATAAAATCCTTTAAAAATCAGAGTAAAGGAGTGGATACATCTTCGTTTCTGTCCTTTGATGTGGGTATTTTTACATATCTTTGTATGAAGTCTCCTTTGGCTCATGCAAGAAAGATGTCTCCCACTTCTAAGGGAATTTCATGTATAAATTCATTAGACAATTTTTGGTCCCCGAATTTTAAGGGTAGCCTCATTTCCAAGAGTTGAAATGCTTCATCCAATTTGAAAAGTCAACTTCAGTTCTAGTCAGAGGTTGATACTTTGATGAGCTGCTGAGACTCATCATACAAGGAGCAACGGCCAAGGTCTGCCTGTCTCCTGATGTGTTACTTTCCTTGCTGTTGGGACCAATTGACTGATGGAAGCAACTTAGGGAAGGAAGCGATGTTTTGACTCACAGATTGAGGATACAGCCCGTCAAGGTGAGAAGACTGCTCAGAAAGCAAGGAAAGGAGGCTGGTGTTTGGCTTGCTTTCTCCTTTTTATTCATCAGGGACCCGGGCCTGTAGCATGGCGCCACCCACCTTCAGGATGGGTCTTCCCCCATCACAGGAAACACCCTCACAGACACATTCAGAGGTGTGTTTCCATGGTGATTCTAAATCTAGTCAAGTTAAAGATTAACCACCACACATGCTGTGCTAAGGAGCACAGAGTGTAAAGAAGAGAGCATTTGGCAGAGACCCCGGCACCCTCTGAGCATCTGGATACTTCGGTGGCGTCCACATTGCTGCCTGTCAGAGGACAGTGTGCCAGGGCTAGCTGCTGCAGATCAGTGTCCATTTGTCCACAGGGCACAGTGCCCCCACTCTGGAGTGAGTGGCCTGCCCTGTGAAGACAAGGCTATGTGAGGAACCCTCTGTCCGGTCTGTGCAGTGCAATGCCAGGATCCCGGCTGACTTGTGCTGCAGCCCTGGCACAGCTGTCCTCTCTCCCTCTCAGCCGGCCTCTCCGCATGCTGGGCGCAACGCTGGCACCTGGGACCTCAATACATTTTTGTTGAATTGAAATGGGTCCTTCTTCTTTGGGCCTGTGTCCTTGCCCCAGACACAAGACCATTGCAAATGGCTTCCCATTGAGCTACGGTGGTAATGAATCAGACCCTGGAAGAACTCAGACATCTCCAGCATTGATGTGCTGCTTACCCGCCCTCCGGGCTGCACAGCTGCCCTGTGGCCGACACAAAGCACAGAGTATAGAGTTCTCTGACACACCCTCCCTGTGGTGCCCAGCTGTTGCAGCAGCAAGCCCCACACCTGCCACTCGGGAGCTGAGTTTGGTCTCAGATTTTAGGTCTGTTTTCCTGTTTCCGCAGGAAGGGTGTGGCACCAGCCTCAGAGCGCTGTTCAAACGTGCGTAGCGGGGAGACCCTTGCACACCCAGGCTTCCTGCAGTACTGTTCACAGGAAGTTATGGAACTGACCTCGGTGCCCAATGTCAGAGGCGCGGGCTTTCAAACAGTGCACATACACAATGCTGGTTTTTCCAGCCATTAAGAAGAATGAAGTTATGTTGTTTGCAGGAAAGTGAATGCCAACGGAGATAACTGTATGGAGTGAATTAAGCTAATTTCAGAAAGACAGATATCATGCTTTCTCTCCTTTGTGGTCCCTAGACATACAGATACACAAAGTTGTGAATGAGTATGTTAGAGTTGTAGCTGTCTGGAGGAGTGAGAGGAGGGGAGGGACAAAGGAAGACATGCCGTGTATACTTGCGGGACTGTCCTTATGCCACGCAGGGTTTGTTCGCTTGTGTATGTGTTCTGCTGTTTACTGTTTCTTGGATCTTTCCTTCCATGGAGGATAAGAAGGGACTGCAGGCTTGAGGAGGGGCAGCCCATGGCAAGGGCAGAGGAGCCAGCGTCTTGGATCGGGGTCCAGGATGAGGCACCGTGGGGCAAGGGAGGCTGCAAAGGGCCTACAGGTAAACAGCCTGCCCCCCCACCCCGCCCTGGGATCCAGCTCTGGTGTCAGTGGTGGGAGTCTCTGGGGTTAATGCATCAGGGTGCTACAATTTCTCCCGTCCCCAGAGGTCACTGAACACCCACCAAGAGAGGGACCGAAACCTTCGTTGGTCTAGATGTGACCGTGTGCTGGCAAGGTTGGAGTGGGCTTCAGCAGCTGGCCTCCTTGTCTGCCCCGCGGGCTTGCTTTCCCACCCCCAGACGCTCTGGAGACAGGCAATTCTGAGTGCTGGGATCCCAACTCCTTCATGACTGGGAGTCCCTGCCATCCCCAGCTCGGCCCCTTGCAGGGCCAGGGCCGCTGGGCACAGCCCTCAGATCGCAGGCCTTGTCACAGTGACAACAGCCTGGTAGCTCTGGACGCAGAGCCACTGCGAGAGAAGTGCCCCACGCCTTACACGGGAAGCGGCGTGTCCTCCTTACCTCACCAGGACACTGTCACCCGCTTACCGCGTGTCACCACACAGGACTTCTGACACTCATGGCCTAGCTCTCTGCAGTGCCTGTCTCTCCTTTAAGCATGATCTAGTGTTCAGGTATGGCCGAGCAGCTTGATGGGAGACAGGCTTGTGTAAAGAGGGAACAGAGTTCACGGCCACGGAAGTGTGAACCTTCCATATCTGAGGACGCGGAGGTGGTGGCTCCCTTGTTCAGGAATGTCAGGCCTGGGTTCCAGGCGCTGATAACCTGTATGAGACCCTTCCATGGCTGGACGGATGCGTCTTAAGCTAATTGTCCAGATCTTCTCTCTACTGGTGTCTAACCTTGAGCCACTGAGAAATGGGGAGAAGAATGGGGGGTGGTGACACCCGGAGGCCAAGCATGGCGAGCTTGAAGCCTCTCTCTCACCCAGGTCTTCCCAGCTGTGAGGCATGGACAAGTTATGAAGCTTTTGTAGCCTGTTTTCTTCTCTTTAAAAGTGGACTCCTAATTCCTCCCCTCTGGTCTGTGGCACTCAGAGAAGGAGCAGGAGCTTTAGGGCAGCCTGGGCTATAAATCTGAATCACAAAAACTGCTTGGCTTCATCCTGTCATCGGAAAGCTACAGAGCTTGTTTCTCAGCTTCCCCAGGGCACGCAAGCAAGGAGAGCTCCATCCTGCCTATGCATTCTTCCAGCTGAGCAGGTCGAAGCAGGCTAGATTTTGGCTTCTGGGTTTGCCTCCTGTGCTCTGTGGTTTGAGGCATGGGGAGCAAGGACTTATTTTCCTTCCTTCTATGGACTCATCACACGTCTGTGGCAAGGTCCCACAAGCATCAGTGACTGCTGGGTCTCCTTGTCTGCGTCCACTGCTAATAGATGGGTCCGTGTAAGAACACAGTGACCCACTGAAGCCTCACCTTCTTGGCAGAGACGGCTGACACCTGAATGGGAGCAATTTCTGACATTACAGGGCCGTGGGTCCACCTGGGAACCACTCCTGTACCCTGGAAGCACTAAAAAAAGCAGCTTCTCCTGTGCCCCGACCCCTATCCTCGATAAGCCAGTTTTTATAGTGTAGAACAGAGAGAGATTTGTTCAGTATCGCTGGCCGTAAGGTTAGTTTCTGACTCTAACTCCAAGAACAACTTGACTCCACAACCCTCAGAGTTAGTGGAGGGAACCCCAACGCAGAAAGCCAGGCCTCACGCATCATAAAAGTGCAAACCTGAGCTTCCGTGGGTTAGAGCCATGGAGAGGACCAAGAAAAATCACCGTGTGTTTCCCTCTCTGGTGTCCAGTTCTGCTTCAGGAGCATGCCAGGTATGGGAGGTGCTGAGCTTCAGTTTGAGACCCCATGTGGAGTGGCACCTGGGTGCCAGGCAGGAGCCAAGAGCCTCCCCAGGAATGCCAGCTCGATAGGAAGCCAGCTCACCAGGGCATGGCTCTGTTTAGACAGGGTGGAGGAGACTACCAAGAAGGGGTAGGAGACCAGTGCAGGGAGGGAGAGGGGTTTCAAAATAGACATGACTGTAAAACCAGAGGAGACACCGTGCTCTTTCTCCAGTAGTATTGCTTTTAAAACTCTCGATCTAACAGAAAAAGGCAGTGGATCATCCCAGAGCTACTGGGACTGATTGAGCTTGGCATCTGAGATGAAATCTGAGATCTAATCAACACTCAGCAAGGGTCCTATAATTGATTATTAATGTCTGCCAAGGGCATAAGAAGGAGAAAGCCCAGACACTATGCATCTGCCATTCTCCTTGCTTTTCCAAACCCTCCTGTCTATCATTCCACCCGCAAAGATTTCCATTGCAGTAAAAGGGTCCATACGGCCGGGCCTACTAAAGTTGCAGTAAACTGACCTGGACAGTTATTAACTGTTCATTCTAAAAGTCATTGTGGGCTAGAGAGATGGCCGGTAAGGGAGTCGAGGCGGGGGCTGTTAAGAGCTTGCTGCTCTTCCAAAAGACCATGTGTCACCACCATCAACTTCAGCTCCAGGAGATCCAACTCCCTCTTCTGGCCTCCACAGGAACTGCACTCACATGCTTGTAACACACACACACACACACACACACACACACACACACACACACACACACACACTTTTTAAAATTTTAAACATAAGTAAAAATGTTTGCTGACTTTCCAAAGCCCCCCAGGCTGAGTATGTTGGAGAACAACTAAAAGACTCACATGCTGCTTCAAACCTGGCCTTTCTAACCTAAGAGTGAAATATCCTTAGTCTCCACACAATGCTGTGTACAATGAAATAGGCAGGACATACGTTTGTGGGACTCAGCAAGCGGTGTGTGTTATTTGCTTTGGTTGCTTGGTTGATTGGGTGGGTGGTTGGGTGGGTGGTTGGTTGGTTGGTTGGTTGGTTGGTTGGTTGATTGGGTGGGTGGGTGGCTGGGTGGTTGGTTGATTGGGTGGGTGGTTGGCTGGTTGGTTGGTTGGTTGGTTGATTGGGTGGGTGGGTGGCTGGGTGGTTGGTTGATTGGGTGGGTGGCTGGGTGGTTGGTTGATTGGTTGGGTGGGTGGTTGGTTGGTTGGTTGGTTGGGTGGGTGGGTGGTTTGTTGGTTGGTTGATTGGGTGGATGGATGGGTGGTTGGGTGTCTGGTTGATTGGTTGGTTGGGTGGGTGGGTGGATGGGTGTCTGGTTGATTGGATGGTTGGTTTGTAAAGTTTTGAAAGCAGCTAGAATCCCCTTCAAATGGCACAAGTAAGTCCAGCATTGTAGTGGCACTTGCCTGTAATCTGACCTGTACAGATCTTTGATCTGCATCTGCACCTGCCTTGGCAGATAGAAGCAGGAGGGTCAGGAATTCAAGGTTATCCTTGACATGGTGAGTGTGAGGTCAGCCTGAGCTGCACAAGAGCCTGTCTCAGGAAAGAAATAAAAAAATGACAAAAAGTTGGGGACCTCGAAGACTGAGGAAAATGATTGACATAGACCTTTGACAGAGGTGGCGAGTGGCCTGTAGAATGCGTACTTCTCTCTTTAAATCAGCCCTTCCGTCTCATTTTTGACCCATTAGTTAGTTGTTTTTATTCTGAAATGACTGGGTTATTTGGGGACATCAGTATCCTGTGAACGCGAACTCTGGGGACAGAAGCCTTGTCTTCTTTCAGGTACCCATTTCAGCTCTTCAGACACAACGCGCGGGGTCAGCGGCTTATGCCGACCATCTTAGTGCTTGTGATGCTGAGGGAAGAGGAGCTCCCCACCAACCTGGGGTACAAAGTAAGACTTTCACACTCACACACACACACACACACACACTCACATACACACACACACACACACTCACACTCACATACACACACACACACAGTCACACACACACACACACTCACATACACACACACACACTCACTCACATACACACATACACACACTCACACACACACATATACACATACACACACTCACACACATATACACACTCACACACAGACACTCACATTCACACACACATACACACACTCACACACAACATACACACTCACATACACACATACACACATTCACACACATACACACACTCACACGCACACTCACATTCACACACTCACACACACACACGCACACGTGGGGGAAGGGAGTCTACACAATATTTCCTCAATTGCATTGAATCTGTAGGGCGGAGGAGGAGAGCTGGACCTCCACTGAGAGGTGTCTGTTTACTTAAAACCAAGTTGCTGTGTGAAATGAAATTGTGGTCCTCTGTTATTTTCTCTCCCCCTGCTCTGTCAGAGAGAGGAGGGAAGCTTGAGTCAGCCAAGGGCCCAGCCAGCCCCAGGAAGAGCATGTTCAGTACATTTCTGGCACTTCTCTCTTTGTAAGTGTGGTCTGTCCCGAGAGATTGAGTAGCTGTGAAGTGGACAGAGAGCCGTGCTCTGTGAGTATTAACAGGATATGGAGCAGGCAGCCAAGCTTCAGGAGCTCCTGTGAGTCTTTTCGTTGTTCTCTTTTGGTTTCTTGAGACAAAGTCTCACTGTGTAATCCTGCCGGGATGGCTTGTGACTCACAGCAATCCTCCTGCCTCAGCTTCCCCCGTGGTCGGATCACTCCCAGCGTGGGTCTGCAGCTTTAGAGTACAGGAGACAGTACACAGTGGGAGGCAACATGTGCCTGGAAGGAGAACGAAGATAAACACACCTGACTTCCGTAGTCTGTTTCTTGCCAGGAATCTGGTGTTATTAAAAACCTTATCATATTAATCTAAAAATAAAGTCTGCTAAGTGTTCGGCACTCCCTCAAGACAGACCCTATTTCCTTAATCCTTCCGGGATCTTTCTAGGAATTAGAGCAGCCCACCAGCTCTTTCTTGTCCTGCTTGAAGACTGGGTCAGCCTTCCTGTCAATGTCTGTGAGAGTCCAGAGCCTCAGAGACAGGCTGCCAACAGGCCCAAGTTCCTTTTTGCCTTGAAAATTGTTTCCTGTGCTTCCCTGCTCATGTCTGATCCCATGTGTGTCCTGGGTCAAGCTCTTATGGTCTGTGTTCTTAAGCCAGCAGTGTTCAGCGCTGCTTTGTGGTAGGTTGCTGGCCTCTGGCAGGAAACTTGGCCCTCATCTTCATGCTGAGGTGTAAAGCCAGTGGAAGAAGCTGCTTCCCCGCTGCCCAGGGGCCCTGAGGTGGTGATAGTCTCTGTTCTATTCCTTCACCTCACCGTGGTGGATCTGCATATCCATCACCAGAGCCTCACTGACAGACCCATTTCTTTACTGCCTTCTGGTCCCCAGTTCATCCTGTGACTTCTGCTTCCTTCCCAAATCTCTCAACTCTGCCTGTTCTGTTTTACACTCCACCTCCCTCTGGGCCTCTTCTCTTCACCAACAGCCTCAGGCAGACCCTCATTGAGATCTGTCAGCCTCCACCCATATACCCCAAGAAGCATCTAACTAGCTATCAGCTCTCTTCCCACCTGAGGCACTACCCTAGCCAGCAGCTGGTGAGCTGTGTCGCATGCCTGCCACTCACAAGCCATCACTAGCCATCCAGATCCCTGGTGCAGTTCTTCACTGCTCTGAAAGTGACCCTTCTTTTCTGGGCCCTTCCTGAGTATTCTGTGTACAAGCCCCCTCTACCTAATGTGTTTCCTGGAACCACCCTTCGCCAGTTACTGTAGTGGGTACTTTTCTTGTTGCTGACAAGAAGCAAGTGAGATATGGAAAAGAGGTTTATTTTGCTCACAGTTTAGGGGTACAGTACATGGCGGTGGGAAAACATGGCAGAAGGGGCATGGGGCAGATGGCTACACTGTATCCACAGTCGAGCAGCAGAGATGAGTGCTGGTGCTCAGCTGGCTTCCCTTTGTTAGTCAGGCCAGGACCCTGGCCTACAGAATGGCATCCCCTCACTTCAGGGCATCTCCCCTCTTCAGTTAAACCTTTCTGGAAATGCCCTCACATCACATAAGCACCCAGAGGTGTGTTTCCGTGGTGGTTCCAAAACCAGTCAAGTTCACAGTTAAGATCAATTACTGTGATTACCCGATTCCTATCTTCACCTGCGCGTCTCCCTCACCCTGAACGTTCTCGAATGCAGAGAGCAGTGCTGTTCTCTAAACTCCCCTGGAGTGGAACTGGGTCTTCCTTGTCAGGCTGGATTCCCAGTTCCATCCAGGGTGGCTTCTGGCTTCTTAGGTCATTGAAAATTTGGGGAATTACCTTATGCTGTCTATTTTCCCCCAAATCGCTGAGTGGGTATCGAGCTCACTGTCAGCTACTGAATAAGGAACAAAGAGAGAGCACATTTTCCTTTCGCCAACATTCTTCAGTTCCTTTGCCAGTGGCCCTAATAACCCCACATTGGACCCAGCTCCAGTGGCCAGTGGCCAGTGCGGTAAGTGGACCAGAATCAGCAGCACTTGTGCTCAAGCCAATGACCCAGCCCGTCTTAATTTCTGTCACTCCCTCTTCCCCTGCCCACCACACTTCTAAAGTGTCCCTATTCTTCCTTGCTTCCACGCTGGGGGTGACAACTGGGGCTTGCACCCACTCTGCCGCTGACTAAACTCCAGCGTTGCCCCCCATGCCCCCCACCCCAGCTATCTCTCGGAGGAAGAAGTCTTTTCCTGCTTCAGGGGAAGGGAATGGGAGCTCTGATGTCACCCGAAGGCTGCTCGTTCCCTGTACTCTAAGGCAAGCAGGTGTGTTGTTTTTATTGTTTTTCAAGCAAGAGAACTGTGCTGTTCAAAGGGCGCTGTGTGTGCGTGCTTACACCCCTGAGCCTGCTTGAACATCTAACACCTCCCAGCTGCCTGACAAGATCATTTGTGGAAGATAAAAGACGCGAAAAAGTCCTAAGAGCAAAGCTGGATGAGTCACAGACAGAACGCGCCCGCCAGAGCGACTCTGTCCTCCTTAGCACGCCAGGCAGGGGCTCATGGGTGGGTGTGAGCAGCCCCATTCCTTGGGCTTCCTGCCATCTGCACACCTCCTGGCACAGGCAAGCTGCCTGGCCCACTGCATAATCCGCTGGGCTCACCAGGCTTCTGGGAGTTTGTTTGCCAGCCCCAAAGGAGGAGAGTGCTGTGAGGTGTGAACCCAGTAACTATCATTGGGTCACAACAGTGTGCAGCCCC
The DNA here is from genome assembly GCA_026225945.1 of Cricetomys ansorgei. Lineage (NCBI taxonomy): Eukaryota > Metazoa > Chordata > Mammalia > Rodentia > Nesomyidae > Cricetomys > Cricetomys ansorgei. Next base: position 42,692 of record JAMJFZ010003705.1, read on the forward strand.
CCACTGAGAGATTAGTAAGTGCCTGTTAGAGCTCATGCAGCCCCTCTGGTCCCTGGCACCAGCTAGTCACCTCTTCACCTATTGTGGATTTCAGCACTGAGTGTCTCTACACCCAGGAAGAGGAAACTCACATGCTGCTGTCTGGGGGAGGGGGGAGTGTGGTTGTGGGATCTCTGCAAAGCCTGCTTTTGAGGTCTTTTCATAGTGTAAAGAGCTTGTTTTAGAAATGTTCCATCAGGAAGGTTGGAAGGAGAGGAGACTGGCCTTTGCTGGGAGAAGTGTTTGGGAAGTCATGGGAACTGGTGACTCAAGGGAGGAATGGGGCCCTGGCTTACTGCAAGCCTGTCTGTGTAGCTTCTCTACCTTTTGGCTTAGAATAAGTGGGGAAGGCAATTCTACGGTGGGCTTGCCTTTCCCCGGTGTCCGTTGAGAACCATGGACCACGGCCTCACGGACATCCATGTGGCAGCCAGGACAGGCGCTTCCTTAGCCTTGGGGTCAGGTGTATGCCACTCTCACTATTGAGACAGTAGTTATGTTGGGAAGGTAGTAGGGCCTGCTCAGGTCTTGATCAGACCCAGCTTGGGGTTGTCCTGAGTTTATCAGGAGAGCCCTGGGATAGGACAGGAGCAACTTTACTCTGTGGGCTCTCTAGTACTCTCAGAACAAAGTTCTTTAGGTGTCTTTTTCCCCTTCTCTCTTTAAAAATTTTATCAGTTACATTTGGTTTTACTACATTTATTTTTCCTCATTCCTTCTTTGCTAGACTAATCAAGTTTATGATCACATTTTTTTTTCTCCCTGGTAATTTAAAATTTTCGTATCCCATATGTTTAGCTCATAGTTAGCTCACTTTTAAAAATTATCATTTGAAAATTTCACATGCGCCTATAATGCATTTTATCATGCTCACCCCGATTACCCTCTCTCCTCCTCCAGCTCCTGGTGAACCCCTTCTTCTCAGTGGTTCTTCTCCTACTTTCATGGGCTTTTACAATTTGGGTGGGGGTTGTGACCCACCAAGTTTAATTAGGATTGCTTTCATGAGCACATGTGAGGGATTATTAACTGGAATATGGACAACTACCCAGTGGCTGCAGTAGCCATTAATACCCAGTAGGTGCTCGGGGAGGCATGGGACTCTCAAGACCCTCCCACAGTCATGATGGACAGCTGACAGGCCTAGCCTTATACAGGTAGTCACAGCTGTGTGACTTCAGGAGCTCAACAGCTCCATCATGTCCAGGAAACAGCATTTTACAACTCTTCCCACCTCATGTAGCCCAGGGTGGCTTGGAATTCATGTGTAGCTGAAACTGACCTTGAACTTCTGATCCTCCCAAGTGCTGGGGTTAGGTGTGGCCATCACACTCACTTAGTTGTGCCAATAGCCAAGCCCAGGGCTTTGAGCATGGTAAGCATGCAGCCTACCAACTAAGCTACATCTTCAGCCCATGCTAGGGTCTGAGGAAATCCAATCACAGGTTCACGTGACTATGGAAATTCTAGGATGCTGAGCTCAGCTCTACAAACATCTCGAGGTATGTTTTGTTGTTTGTGTTTTAAGACAAGGTCTCACAACGTGTCTCAGGCTAGCCCCAGATTCACAATCCTCTTGCCTCTGCCTCCTAACTACTGGGATGACAGTTGTCCATCGCCATGCTTGGCTCAAGCTGTGACTCTAAAATCCAGTAGATGTGGTCAGCAGGAGCCTTTAGCCCTCCAGGCTGCCAAGCTGACCATCGGAAAGAAACAAACCAGTCAAAATGCACTTTCACTCTTACGAACACAGTAGGAGAAGGCACATTGTAAACCTCATATTAATCAAAACTAGAGGGAAGGAGGGTGGAGATGTGACCCCCGAGTTGAGATCCTCCCCCCTCCTTTTGTTTCTAGACAAATCTGTTTTCCCTAATTACTGGGCTCAGCGACAGAAGGCAGTGTGTGCAGTCAGCATGGATCGTTTGCTAGCCCACAGTGGCCCCAGGAAATTCTGAAATGAAACTTGTGTTATTAGGGAGGGTGAAAGAAGGTGTCAAAAGAGACGAGGAGAAAGAAAAGCAAAGAAACCCGCCACAGATGAGCCTCACCAAACAGCCGGGAGCGCCCTCCCTGCAGCGTGTGACAGCCCTTTCCTGCAGCCATCTGGGGATGCCTCTGCTGGCTGCTCACGTGACAGGAGCCTCGGGAAAGGCACTGCAGAGAGGTCATCTTCAAGAATGGCTTTACTGTTTAAACACTTCTCCAGGTGTACTCTTCTTACCCCCATCTTATGATTTACCCAAGAAGTTAATTGCTTTGATCTTTTCCCTTGACCTTGAGAGTTTTGACATCCAAGAGAAGTGGCATTTTAGTTTTCTAATTTAGAAGCACAAAGGGAGTAGAAAGAGCTGGTGAGTGAGCCCGGTTCACACTTGGTGGAAAATGCCCAGGTTAAACCACTCTTGGACCTGGGAGCAAAGACAGCATAGTTAAACCTGGGCAATAAAACAGGGATAACACTGACACCCCTTTGTGTGCACACCTCTGTGGGGCCAGCCCAGGACCTAGGCTCACACCAGGGGACCTGGGCTCACACAGGGGACCCTGGGCTCACACCGGGGACCCTGGGCTCACACCAGGGGACCCTGGGCTCACATCGGGGACCCTGGGCTCACACCGGGGACCCTGGGCTCACACCAGGGGACCCTGGGCTCACATCAGGGACCCTGGGCTCACACCAGGGACCCTGGGCTCACACCAGGGACCCTGGGCTCACACCAGGGGACCTGGGCTCACACCGGGGACCCTGGGCTCACACCGGGGACCTTGGGCTCACATCAGGGACCCTGGGCTCACACCGGGGACCCTGGGCTCACACCGGGGACCCTGGGCTCACACCAGGGGATGTCTCTGGCCATTTTGTCTCTCTGTCACTGGGATTTCAGGCACATGTTGCCATGCCCAGCCTGTTACATGGGTGCTGGGGATTCAGAAAGGTCCTCAGGCTTGTGTAACGTGCACTTTGCCACTGACCCATCCCTTCAGCCTCTCTGCTGGCATGTTTAGAGAAGAGCTACTTTGATCTCACCTGTGAAGGAAGCAGGTTGATCCTCAGTGCATCCCTCTTCCTGACTGGTTCAGGAAGTCAGCATCAGCTTCTGAGATACATTTCAGAGACACCTTATCTCTCAGTGGGAAGAATCATAGCTCTGGTTCAGTGGACAAAGAAAGTCACATTTTAAACACAGCCGTTAGGGGTGATAGATGTCGGTAGTATAATGCGCTGGCGGGTTCTCCTTCCCAGGGAAGTACGTAATGACTTAGTTCCCTCATGAAGAAGAAAACAAAAGTTAGTAGGACATTTCCTGAGGTCAGGTAGTCCCTGTACACCCTACAAATGATTTAGGGGCTTATGCACCAATCTAAAAGACAGAACACACTTGGGGATAATGTACCTTCTTCAGTGCACTATCAAAGGAACTCGTTTCTTGTGATTTGGAATAAAAATGAGAATAGTTCGTTAATTATGCTGGAACTTTTTAATGCATCTATTTTTAAAATGCTAAAAACAAAAACTCTTGTAAAGAGCACCACAAATAACTATAGGTTGTCTCCTAGATTTTAACTTACCTTGTAGTCATTAAAACAGTCATTTGAGTGCTAGAAAGTAAATTCATTGATTTAATCTTCCCTGTTATTATTAGTACTCCTCTGCCTTTGCCAGTACCTGGTGTTCATTCGCTGTGGTGGGAAGAACAAGATTGATGGGAATTAGGTTTCCCTCCCTGTCTGCCAATCCTATCAGCCGAAGCACTCTGGCTCCTCCGTGTTGGTATTTGCTTTAATCCTTTCAAACCTGTTTTCTGCACAGTGGTTCCAAGCCAACTCTTGAGGGCGTGTCCATTAGAGCCCACTGTTGCATCCCTAGCCAAGAATCAGAAGCTGGCAGAGAGCTCAGCTTATGTTTGTGCCAGGTCATCAGTGCCCCTGTCCCCACAGGCAACCCACAGAGACACCAGTACCAGTCTGTTCTAAGAAGCGAGGATGAGGTTCTGTGGCAGGGGATGGTGCATGGAAGTGGGAGGCAGGAGAATCAAAAGTACAGCAGTGGGGACTGGAAAGTTGGCTCACTGGTAAAGACACCAGCTGCACCCGCACTGGGAGGCTCGCAGCTTTCTGGAACTCCAGGTTCTTGGGGTCTGATGCTGTTTTCTGGCCTCTCAGGGCCAGACACATGTGGTGCGCATCTAGAAAGCAGATACACACATACACGTTGTGAGCAGTGGGGACAGTCTCAACCTCAGAGCTGAAACTTGTGAGAAACAAGAAGCAACAGCCAGTGAATGGCTGGCAGGACAGTGCTGCTACGCAGGGATGCCCAGACTGAACGTGGAGAAGACAAATGGGTACTAGACACATGCTACCGCAGAGACCCGGAAGGTGGCAGATGCGCCCACGCTGGAGAAAGGGTGACAGTTCTGTGGGCTTTAGAGAGTTCCATGAGGAGAGAAGCCAGGTGAGATAGAACAATCGGAATCAGACGTCAGCCCTGCTTTTAGCTGGCCATCCATCCAGTCAAACCTGCTTCTTTAGTTGGCCAGGACAACTCCTTACCAAGTCCAAGTAAAGCCTGCTTCTCTGTACCCACCTTGTGACCCTGACACCTGCTGTTTCTTCTCATCTAAATGGTTCCAGCAAGTCTCACGACCCTCTTATCTTCAGTGACCCCCAGAGATTAAGGGTGCACATGGCCAAGCATGGGGTGTGTGTGTGTGTGTGTGTGTGTGTGTGTGTGTGTGTGTGTAGCAAGTGCTCTAACTCATTGAGCTAGTTCCCCAGCCCTTTTTAATTCAGAAAAAGTTTGTTGAACATACCCTCCATCCTTTCTGGACATGCTTGCCCTAAAGAAGCTACCCACTGAGATGGGAAGGTGAGTAAGCCATATGGAGGTGTGCACCTGTGATCCTAGCTCTCAGGAGACAGAGCTCAGGGTCATCCTCTGCTGCACAGCAAGTTTGTGGCTAGCCTGGGCTTCATGAGATCCTGTTTCAAAAATTGGAGAGAGGGGGTGAGAGCGGTCCATAATTCCCACAATTGCTCAGCTGCGTGACAGAAGAGGCAAGGGCACAGGGAAGGAACCAGCGGAGAGCAGCCCCTAAAGGATGGAGGGGAGGCAGTCTCTGTGGAAGTGCCCGCCTCCTTTGCTGGGTCAACAGATGAGTCCTTCAGCTGTGTTTAGTGTCTTTGAAAAGGTTGAAAACACAGGCGAGGAGCTTATTACAGACATCAGCAAATACCCATCCGGGAGCGTGGCACCATCTTCTGCCAAGCATGGCACGGCCAATCCGTGATTTGGATGCCATAGCATACCTAGTGTAGGTAACAGTGTGTGTCAAGTTCTGTGACCTGGTGTTTTATGAAAAAATGCAGGTTGCAGAAAAGCAGGCCCACTTTGATCTTACACGTGAAGAAGAGACGACACGAAACAGCCCTCAGCGTCTGCGTTCTGAGTGTCTGGACCCGCCAGCCTGTTCACAGGGCAGAAAAAGAAAGAACCAGGGCTTGGGGTGGGGAGTGTCGTTGCCTGTGAGCATTCGGGGGCAATCCTCTAGTTTTATTTGGACAAGAAAATGTTATCTTGACATTAAAATTAATTTTAAAATTTAAGGAATAATGGAGTCCTTGGCTTACTTCCTGGCTTGCTCTGCGCTTTCTGGTGAGAGCTCGCACATTCTGAGAGCTGGGAAGATATTTTCTGAAACCAAACAAAACTCAAAGATGGATCAAAAAAGAGAAAAAAAATCCCATCCACTCCCACCGGTGCTCACAGGGAGAAAGAATTTGGAGGGCACCTTTCTCTCTGCCCTGAGCAGCCCATTTGCTTGACTCATTGGTGACCAATCAATGAAGGACACCCCACCCACCCACACACACACAGTGACTTGCAGAACGGGCCTGCCAGTGTTGGGTGGCATCCTGTGGCGGTGGTGGTAAGTATGTTTTTCTGTTTCCTGGCACCAAGATCATTTTCTTGGAGAGTCTCTGTGGACGCTGGCAAATAGTTTTGGCCTCCTTCCAACAGATTGGGTTTATACCAGCCTAAATGAGGCAGGCATTTAATCAGTCACCCAGGGAACAGGCTGGAGGCCCTCTGGTATCTTCTTTATAATTAATTTTTAACATTTGTTTTCAGTATAAAATTTGGGCCTTTATCCTCTTTGAAATAAAAACATAGCATGCATATTAGACTGTATTGGCAGTGAGCTTCACACACTATTCTTTTATTCCTTTCCAACTATTAACTCCTATTAAACAAGACAGAGGGATAATCAGATCCCCCCGCGCTCCCCCGGCTGCCTGGCGTGTGTGCGGTGTCTCATCCTCCCTAATTGCCTTGGTGGCCGGGCTCTTTCCTATCATTAGTGTGCCGTCAGAGGCCACTTGGCGGGGACCGGGCCACCTCCCAAGCTGTTCCCTTGGCCCAACGTTGCCTTCCAGGCCCTTTTCCCTGGCCCAACTACTGGGAGGTTCTGATTTACTAAGGCAGTTGTTAACAAGACACAAAGGACGTTTTAACTCTAGAATTTAAACATAAACTGCTCGAGGATTTCTTTTTCTTTTTTTTCTTTACTTTTTTTTTTTTTTTTTTTGTCTGTTTGGTTGACCTGCTATTGCCTTCTAAGAATGTAAGCCTAGATCAAAGAGACCAGAAACATCACAGCAATTCTCAAGCCTGGCTGTGTACAAACAGCTTCCAGGATGTTCCAGGAGGACATCCCAAGGCCTGTGGGGTGGAGTGGTGCATGCCTGGAATCCCAGCCCTTTGGGAAGAGGCAGCAGAGTCAGGGACCAACCTAGGATGTGTAGTGAGTTCAAGGCCAGCTTGAGTAAGATCTTGTCTCAAAAAACAAACAAAGGAAAAGGGCCAAAGGGGCTGGGGGAGGTAACTTAGCTGGTGAAGGACTTGAACAAAGGTCTGAGTCCTAGCCCCAGACCCACATAAAACTATTTTTTTAAAAAAATTTAAATGTCTGGTGTGTTAGTGCACACTTGCAGTCCCAGTACTGGGGAGATAGAGTGATGCAGATTCCTGGGGTTGACTGGCCTCTTAGCCAAGCCTACTTAGCTAGTTCCATGCCCAGCATCTCAAAAACCAAGGCGAAGAGTTTCTGAGAAACGTTTAAGGTTGACTTCTTCGGAAGTTTGCATGCACAGACCCTCTCCCTCCCTCCCTCTTTCCCCTCCCCCTCCCCCCCTCTCTCACACACACACACACACACACACACACACACACTCACGCACACTCACACGCTCACGCAGAGCACATGCTAGGGATGTAGTTCCGTGTCACAGTGGTTTCTGAGCGTGCTCAAGGCCGAGACTCCAGTCCCAGCCTCCCCTCACAGCCTGTTAGCCTCTTTGTAGCAAAGCCTTTTTTTCTAATCCCTCTTTTCATTTCTTTTCTTTTCAAGCCACTGAGTGAGGGATACTCTTCACTTTGCCTGAGAAAAGTTTCAGCTCAAGCATGTCTTCAGGCTTAATGCCCTGTGCTGGCTGCCACAAAGCCTTTGTACAAATTGGAAGTGGTGTCCTTATGGGCAGCTCCAGGCTTCATGGGAGGCAAGGCTAGCTCTCACAGCTCAGGATGGATCTCAGCACCATTTACCTCTGAGAACAGGAATCTATATGTAGCCCACAACCCCACTGCCTCGAATGGCAACCCTGCTTACTTTGTGCTCCTAAACCACAGTGCCCCAAAGGGTCCCCACATGTTAAAGAATTGTTAATGACACTTTCAGGGTGACAGAATCTTTAAAGACTGGGGTCTCATGGAAGACTCTTTGAGAGCTGGGATAATGTCCTTAAAAAGGACAACTGACTCCCAGCTGCTTTCTCTTTTGCTTCTTTGCCAAAGGTGAGCAGTTCTATGCTACCACACACTCTCACCTTAATGTATCACCACAGGCTCAAAATAACTAGACCCAAACAAATACAGACTTAAAACCTCTAAACCCATGATCCACAGTAAACCTTTTCTCTAGAATAAGGTAACTGTCTCGGGCATTTTGATACAGTAACAGAAAGCTGCTATAAGTATCTCCATGTATAAGCATAGAGTTAGGCTTTTTCTTAGATACGTATTATGTTAACCCCAACAGCAACCTTTAAGCTTTTATGTTGAGGAATGAGAGACATAGAAAATTATAGATTTTACTAAGATAAAACAGCTGTAAAAGCCCCTGCCAGACTTGTGCTGAGCAACTAAGCTGGTAGGGAGTCATTTAATTAGTGGGGGCCATGGGTACTTCCTTGTCTCTTCCTCCCAGAAAACTGTTAACTGAAGAGCCTGGAAGAGATCCCTCAGGGCTGGAGTGAGCTGTAGGCCTCCAGATGATGGATGAGGAAATGCTTAAGAGACACGGGGGACCTGAGGAAAGGCATGATTGCAAGTTCATCATTAGCAGCCAACGGGCAGGACATTTCCTTTCTCTTCGCATACTGTGTGGAAATACCGCAAAGCGCTGGCACAAAGACAATGGGATAACCAAGTTAGAGTCATCGCTGACCCCTGACTCAAGTGCCCCCCATTAGTAGCTCAGCAGTTGCCCTCTGAGATTCTGCCTGGAGCAGAACCCTGACTGGCAGCCTGAGAGGGGCTGGTTGCATTTGTTCCAGAGACCCTGCACCAGATACCAATGGCTGTGTTAAGAATTACCTCAGAACACAGTGGCTCCTACAACACATGAGTGTTGTCACCGGCCCCCAGGGCTGACTCTGTGGGTCCCAGGGCTTCAGGTGTCACAACTGTGTGTCTGTGTTCCCTGCTCCCCAGGTCTGGGGTTGCTTGAGCATCTCCACACATCTGGCCCTTCTTCCATGGGCCAGCAGGAAGTCAGGTGAGCTCTGCTTACAGCAACCACAGAGGAGCAAGCCAGCACATCCAAGTTTTCTTAAGACATGGACTCTGGAGCAGTGCGCCATCCACCTGCCTCATTCTATCTGCCAAAGCAAGTTGCCTGGGCAGCCTCAAGTCAAGGGGCAGACAAAGATTCTCCACACTCTGTGTAGTAGGAGGGCAAAGTTCTCAAGACGGAGGGAGGGGATAAGAATGGGAGCTAATAATGCCCTACTTCAGGTCCTCATCCCTGCCTTCCCCTTCTTTGGGGGTGAGGGGTGATACAGAGCTCCGTGGGCTCTCCTCCTCCTCCTCCTCCTCCTCCTCCTCCTCCATGGACTGTCCTCCTCCTCCTCCTCTCCCTCCTCCCCCCCTCCATGGACTGTCCTCCTCCTCCTCCTCCTCCTCCCCCCCCTCCATGGACTGTCCTCATAGTTGTGCTTTTCTACATGGCTTAGACAAGCTGCTCACACCTGAAGGGGAATCTGTCCCACGTCAAATGTAGTTCCAAACACACTTGAAAAAGTGTCTTCTAGAAACAACTCCCTCTGCTCTTGGAGATGACAACTCAGCTTTGGTCCCTTCTTCATAGTCAGTTTGTTCTGAATTATCTGGATTGCCTTTCCGGTAGTGAGGGTGGCTCTCGGCCTCATCTTTAGTGATGTTGGTCCTTCTCAAACAGAACCAGGAAGTAGAGAACCCCAGCCATCTTCACTTCCTCCTTCAACTCAAGAACAGGCCCCTGGGTTCATCTCCTGACGTGACTACAGAGGGCTCACAGGCAACACTGCAGCCTTGATTGCGCCACCCCAGGCTGAAGGGCAGTTGAAGGCAGTCATCTATCCTGCTGAGTCCTGAAACTGGTCGGGCATTAAAACGAGCTGTGAGCTGAATACAGATCAGGGTTCTGGGCCTGGGCCTGGGCCTGGGCCTGGGTCCCAGAGCACAGATTAAGGGGCTGCTAATTAAGGGTTAGGACAATGTCATTGTAAGTACAGGGTTTTTGTTCATTGTAGTTTTATGACCCAGGCTCAAGGGTGGAGCCGAAGGGTGAGCTCATTTGGAAACCTTTGGGTCACTGGAGATGTTCCCATCTCCACTGGGAACAACACCCTGGTCCAGAAGCCGATCCCTTTTCTCCTTCCCAACACGATTTGGATGTGAGCTGTCTCTCACAGGCTCCTGTTTAAACACTTGGTCCCCAGCCAGTGGTGCTGTCTGAGGTTGAGAAGATGGAGCCTAGCTGGACAAAGAAGTCCGGGAGGCAGGCCGTGTGATTTATAGCGGGTAACCGCTCTCATGGCTCTGCTCTCTGACCTGCCCTGATGTGACGGAGGCCCCGATCTTCCACTGGCACAGACGCAGCTGTTTCCGACACCGTGCTTCCCTTGCCACAGCGAACTGTTCCCCTTGAACCTTGAGCCCAAAGAAATCGCTCTTCCCTTCAGCGGGAGGCTCTCGTTCCAGCAGAGCCTGGGCCCCGCGTGTCGCAGACATTGAGCCACTCACTGCCTATTGTCCTGAGACTCCTCTGTTTTAAAAAACCCAGCTTTTTTATTATTTTATTTTCTTCTATTTTATTTTATGCAGCTAAATCAAATTACTTTGGGCGTTGAGTTCTTTGTATCACCTTAAAACTGAGCAGTGTCTACAAGTGACATCGCCAGTGCTGACTGTGAGGGCAGAGAAAGTGCTCACCCTGACATCGTGTCCTGTGGTCAGGAGATCCGAACGGCTCTCCCGACGGTCTGTGGACAGGAACTACAAGCCTGCTGTAGACTACTCCCATTTCCCACAATGACCTTCCTGCATCGTCGTGTCTGTCTTCAGCTTATAAAACCAGATGGCAGAATTAGGTTATCTGGAATCTTGGGGCTCACAGCGAGGACTCTGGGGCTTGTTAGTTCAGAGTCTGGGGCTCCCCAGGTATACCACATTGAACACACAGGTGATACGAGCACACTGGATCGTAAGAGGCTCTGTTCTCTTAAGTGTCGTCCAGGAACCTCAGAGTCTATGCTTTTGTGGCACTATGGCCTCGCTCTTGGTTTCCTGTACGTCTGTCCCGCCCTTCTGTGAAAGCATATCTTGCAGTCCATCTGCCGGTTCCTGGCCCCTCTTCCCAGGTGACCCTGGGTCATGTCACATTGGCACTAACAGGCGATCACAGCAGGGCAGCCTTGTAGGACTGGGGGATGGGGTGGCAGACGACCTGATCAACTCTTTGCTCAATCCTTCTTGCTGCCGTGGGGACAGTGGATCTGACTGGGTGGCAGAGCAGAGAGGCAGCCTGTTTAAAATGACTGCAGCCTCCAGGGTAGGACGTGGTGCAGTATTCGCACCTTAGGGCAGAGGTAGTGTGACTGCTTCACAGTAAAGTGTCACCTGAGGGTCAAGACACAGGAGCACTTTGGTGTCTTTGGAGAAAACCGTCTGTACAACTCAACCTATATTCAAGTAGAATGCAGTGTGTTTAGTCAGCTGTAATGAGGCCAGGTTTATATAGAAAGCAGGAGCCGATTGAAAGTTGGGCATTTGGGGGGACAGTGAAGCTGGGTGCCCTTCAGTGTGCCTTCTTTGGTTCACAGGGGCACTGTGAGGCCTTTACCAATTTCTATCTATAAATACCATGTCGTAAAGAAGGGGCTGTGCTCATCTTTGGTTTGTGGCCTCCTCTGTTGGATCCCAGATCTGAGAGGGTTGGAAAAGTGTTCAGGTGGAGTAGCCTGGGATCCCGGACCTGAGAGGATGGGAGAAGCTCTCAGGTGGAGTAGCCTGGGATCCTGGATGCTGAGACGGTTGGAGAAGCTCTCAGGTGGAGTAGCGTGGGATCCCGGATGCTGAGATGGTTGGAGAAGCTCTCAGGTGGAGTAACCTGGGATCCCAGACCTGAGAGGGTGGGAGAAGTTCATGTGGAATAGCCTGGGATCCCGGATCTGAGAGGGTTAGAGAAGTGTTCAGGTGGAGAAGCCTGGGATCCCGGATCTGAGAGGATGGGAGAAGCTCTCAGGTGGAGTAGCCTGGGATCCCGGATCTAAGAGGGTTGGAGAAGTGTTCAGGTGGAATAGCCTGGGATCCCGGATGCTGAGATGGTTGGAGAAGCTCTCAGGTGGAGTAGCCTGGGATCCCAGACCTGAGAGGGTGGGAGAAGTTCATGTGGAGTAGCCTGGGATCCTGGATCTGAGAGGGTTAGAGAAGTGTTCAGGTGGAGAAGCCTGGGATCCCGGATCTGAGAGGATGGGAGAAGCTCTCAGGTGGAGTAGCCTGGGATCCTGGATGCTGAGATGGTTGGAGAAGCTCTCAGATGGAGTAGCCTGGGATCCCGGATCTGAGAGGGTTGAGAAGTGTTCAGGTGGAGTAGCCTGGGATCCCGGATGCTGAGATGGTTGGAGAAGCTCTCAGGTGGAGAAGCCTGGGATCCCGGATCTGAGAGGATGGGAGAAGCTCTCAGGTGGAGTAGCCTGGGATCCCAGACCTGAGAGGGTTGGAGAAGTTCATGTGGAGTAGCCACACCTCCTGGGAATTCAGATGTGATCTGGGCTATCAGGCCTAGGCTGTTTAAGAGTTAACTGTGTGTCTTTTGAGGTTGTTCAAGCCAGCCAGAAATAGGACTTGATTAATTGTTTAGTGGTAAGTGGGACAGAAAGTAAGAGACTGTAGAAATGAGAGAAAAGTGCCCTTTGGGGTTTTCCCAAGCAGTCTAGACTCTAAAGGGATAATCAGGAGTGGGACAGATCCTCCACTGGTCATCGGCAGGTTAGGGAGGGCTGCTGGCTGTCCCTGCACTGGGGGGAAGGTGGTAACTCGCCAAGATTGAATGCCAGGACACAGCATACTGGGGACCCCAGCAGTGTCCAAGCTGGGCTGATGCATTCCGGAGTGTCTTTGCCATGGGGTGGATTGATGGGAGCGAGATGTGGAGAGCAGAGCCATCAGGCAGGCTTTAGGGAACCAGGAAGGTGAAGTGGGACACATTATGCACCAGCTAGGCAGCTTGGGAGATAGTCTCCAGGCCTGAGGTCAGCCAAGGTGTCTGAGGCCTCATCCCACCTGACGGATGACGCTCTGTCGAGGGCAGGACAGATGGTGACAGGAGCTGAAACTCTGACAGAGCAAGCGCTCTGGCCAGCTAGGAGTAACAGGGTGACCTACCTGGACATTCTGAATAGGCCATGTTCGAGGCTGTGTGGGGAACTGTCTATTGGGTGTAACAGGAAAGGAACAAAGGTGGCCATTAGGAATCCAAGGTGTGTAGACTCGCCTAGCGTGTACCTAGCCAGGGCCCAGGGGCAACAGATGACACACTGGGGTTGAAATAAGGAGCGTTTGATAAAGGGATTATGAACCAAAGAGAAGGAAACTGCAGGGATGAGGTCATGTCTGGGAACCATGGGGCCTGCAAGTACCAGAGCAAGCTGCAAGCAGATCTGAATCCTGGCCTCCCCACCAGGAGGGGAGGAAGCCATTGATGGAGTCCCTTCCTGTCAGCCTCCCAAAGCCACAGCAAAGGGAGAAGGTCTGCGGAGGTGGGAGCAGGAAGCATCACAGCCAAGCCACAAGTTGGGAGGAGTGGAGGCCAGTGGAGGCAACCCCAGCCCGTAATGGATGGCAGCGAGGAGCCAGCAGGGACTCTTGTAGTGAAAGCATGAAAGAGAAACCAGGGCTCATGACCAGAGGACAACCAAGATGGAAGTGGTGGGTCTGAGTCCTGGAACCAAGCAGAGTATGGTCAGTCCCCCTCCGGAATAATAATAGCAGTAAGTCGGTATATGCCTGCATTGCCCACGTAGCTGAGTCCGGCAGATGCCCCTGCGGCCGAGGAGGCATTCTGCCCCGTGGCGTGCTTTCTACGACGTTGATAAAAATCAGGACGAGGAGGGTAGCCCAAGCGGTAGAGAGCGTGCGGAACGTTCAGGGAGCCCTGGCTAGAATCTCAGCACTTGGGAGATGGTGGCAGAATGAGAAGGTCGGTATCATCTCTGGCTACACAGTGGATCCAAAGCCGGCCTGGACTACATAAAACCGTGAGGAGGGGAGGATGGGAGTGGGGGAGGAAGAAAGGGGATTAACTCCACCCACCCCCTTGTTCCCATTCCCCGAAGGTCTGACCCAGCTTGTAGACTAATTTACTTAAATCACCCGACAGAAGCAGCCCTGTCCTCAGGCCTCCCCAGCCCATCAGAAGCTCCACGGGGACAGGGTTCCGCTGCTCTGTGGGTGCACATGGGATCATGTGAAAAGGCACTGTCCCCCTCCCCCAGCAGGCTAGGATAGGTACCCCAGATCTGCTTGTCCAACCAGCTTCCAGAGAGATGCTGTTAGTCTCTGGAGCCACCATGAGAAATGAGGCCCTGGGAGACTTTTTTTTCCCGATTATTAGAATTTTTTTTTAAAAATCAAACATGAGGTGATCACAGGACAGGAACTAGATGGTGACCGGCTACACGAGGAAATAGCCCTGGCGGCCCTCATGCCCTTCAGAACAAACAGCCCTGCAGCTCAGGAGCTGGGCTCCGCTGGGACACAGAGCACTGAATGAAAGCAGAAGCTGCTGCTGGCAGCACGCTCTCCTGCTCACGGTAAATTACCTGTGAATAGCAGCCACCCAGTAGCTTGGCCTGTGGGCTGCTGATCTCCTTCTCGAAATGACGCTCTACTTCACAGCCAGACCTCTTCCCCCCACACCGCCCTCTCCTCGGGCTCCTTGGGGTGATTTAAGTCCGAGCATGGGGGTGGACACTTCACAGCCTCCTCCAATCACCTCCTTAACACCACTACGTGAGGCAGGCGGCTCGCTGTCCCTCTGACTGTCACCAGGAGATTTGAGCCTGTTGCGATCCTTAGCTGAAGAGGCTGCTGTGGTTTTTCAGGGTTGGAAGGTGGTGATTTCTCAGTCCCTGCCTGTTAGCCACCTTCCTAAGGGCAACCTGCGTGGCTAAAAGCTGATTTGCCACCTATGACTATTCAGCAATGAGCTGAGAGCTGGGGATATGGTTAATGGTGTGAGAACCGGTACTTTCAAAACTCAAGTATATGAGAAACAAAACCTGTCCATCTCCTTCTACCCACCTTTGTGTGGGAAATTAAAACAATGGAAACCAGACCGCCTCTCTGAGGCGAGCCTCAAATACAGAACTTCTCTTGTTGGGTCACCTCTTAGATTAGCTTTGTTCTTGCCCTTCGGGAGCTTCTGGGGGTGGCGGTTTATTTAGTCTTGTTCTGGAGACAGGGTCTCCCTCTGTAACCCATGATGATCCTGATTTCATGGCCGTCCTCCTGCCTCGGGCTTCTGAGAGCTAAACTTTCTAAAACCCAAGTTGGAGCCTTCTGTCAGCCTCATGGTCTTGCCATGCTTGGCCCGTTTTCACTTTCTCATCTTTCTCGTTTATGTTCTATGCACCGAATGAAAACGAGAAAGGGAAGACATGATTGCTCCTGGATATGATGGGGGAGGGAGTTTACTGTAGACAGGAGGGAGAGCACAGCCAGAGGCATCTGGAAGGGTCCAGACTGAACGGGGCCATGTGAGGAGAGGCGGGGAGGAGAGAGAGAGGGGGGAGAAAAAGGGGGACCTGGTGACCAAGAGCCCAAGAGGCTCAAAAAGCAAACCAGAAAAAAAAAAAAAAACAGGACAGGGGTAACCAAGATGGCTGGATCACTTAGGGAAGAGCAGCAGCCTAGCCCCCTGGACTGGAGAGTTCAGGGTAGTCAGGAAGACGCTCTAACAGGTAGGGACTGAGGGATGCTGGGAGAACTTGGCAGCCACTTTGATGTCAAATAGACACCGCGGCCTTTTGTCCCGATTTGAGGCCTAACATGCACCTAATTAAACTCACCAAGCAGAGCAAGGTCACCCATCACCTCCGACTTGATCTAGGCTATGGGGCCTTTACTTCTTGAGGGCTCCACTTTGGCCTCCAAATCCCAGACACTCTTCAGGGATGGTAGCCTGCCGTAGCATCCCAACCCCAGAGGCCTGCAGAGCTCTTAGATTATACACTGCATGGCCCTCTGCTGAGTCACATGCCGCTGGGGTTGGAGTCTAGTTGATTCCAAAGTCCCAGAGATGTCTGGGAATCATGCCTGAATCCTCAGCAAAGAATAGGTATCAGCCACACAGACTCCAGCACCGAAGCCACTAACCAGTAGCTGCTTTCACTTGAGCAAAGATGCAGAGCCAAACCCGTAGTCATTTGAGAAGTTCACATCCAAATAGCCCCTTAATTAAAGCATTGTTGCAGCCCAACATCAAGGTCTTGATGTGGAAGCAGGTTCCGTGTACCTTCCAAGTGTGTCTCACTAGCCTTTGTATACAGGGCTTTGATTAGGCGCAGTCCCGCAGTGGGCCGCAGCAGGCCCACTGATGACACCCTGGACTTTTCCATGTGCTGTAGGAATGTGCTGTAAGAAGCCAGGGAGGGAAGGCCAGGGAGAGCAGGGTATCTGGGAGGAAACTGGAACAAGCCGGCAGTCTCCCATCAAAGCCCCAAAAGGGTAGTGCACTCAGGGAGAAGTCCTGGCACTGGAGCGGACAAATGGGAGGATGTAGGGACCTGATGTGCCACGGCCAGGGAGCCAACATCTAAGTCCCACACTGCCCTCTGAGCACTCAAATGTATTTTAGTAGTTGTGCAAATGGTGGTCTTTACTATGACATTTTCACACACACTCACTCACACACACTCACTCACACACACTCACTCACACACACACATTCACACTCACATTCACACTCATTCACACACACACACTCACACACACATTCACTCACACACATTCACTCACACACACTCACACACACACACTCACACACACACTCTCACTCACACATTCACACTCATACACACATTCACACACACTCATACACACACACACTCATTCATACACACACTCACACTCACATGCTCACAGTCACTCATTCACACACTCACACACACTCACACTCACACACACTCATTCACACACACACTCACACACTCACACTCACTCATTCACACACACTCACACTCACACACACTCATTCACACACACACTCACACACTCACACTCACTCATTCACACAGACACTCACACTCGCACACTCACACTCACACACACTCATTCACACACACACTCACACACTCACACTCACTCATTCACACACACTCACACTCACACACACTCATTCACACACACACTCACACACTCACACTCACTCATTCACACACACACTCACACTCACACACTCACACTCACACACACTCATTCATACACACACACACTCACTCACGATGCCCTCATTTTCTCCCCTTCCCTCCTGCTGTCTCTTTTACGGTATTCGCACTGAATTCTCCCCATCCCCACTGTACCCTCTGTGGTAGGTTATAATTCTCATTTCACAGGTGGAGAAACTGAGACCAAGGCCAAGGACTAGCTCCAAGCCACATATCTAGATGAGAGATGGGGAAGGAAACCACAGCGTTCTCTCTCTCAGGGACTGTGTGCCCACCCCTGCACCCACTCCCTGCCTGGTCTTTGCCACAGTGGAGCTGTCTGCACTCTGGAAGGCCACTTTCTCTGCAGAATCCTCGGGTCTGTCCCTCCTCCAGCCACAAACTCTAGTGTCCTGGAGCCACCTCAAGCGATGAGGTGCCCTCCGGAACCCCACCAGAAACTTCTGGGTGGTCTGCACCGCACCTGCCCTGAGCGGTGCCAAGAATGTGCCGCCCCAGCCCATGCACAGCACCCAGAACCCTGCAGCCGCCGCCAGGGAATCCCAGTCCCTTCCAAACACCCCAGGGCAGCTGGAGGCTGGATGTAGCAGATTAAAACAATTGAAGTCACGTCCCTTGTGCCTCTCTGAGGTGAGCCATAAATACGTAAATCCCCCAACCTGCCATTTGGGTCCCAGCTAATAGGCTTGAACCGCAGTCTGTAGGTCCTAGAAAGCAGCTGCGAGGAGCAGAGCAGTAAATTGGATTGTTAAAGGGCAGGGTAGGAAGATGATTGCAGCGTTTTTACAATTACCTGGTCTCCCTCGGTCTGTGGAGGGAAGAGAACACTCCCTCTCTGTCTCTCCCCCACTCCCCCCACCTCTCTCTCTCTCTCTCTCTGTGAAGTAAAAACTGTCCAGCTTAAGTCTGTGTGGTCCTATCTCAGCCTGGCTTGTGCTCACGGCTCGACACCTCAATACCTTGAGGCTCAAGGCACGCAGCCTAGCAGTTCACCCTCTCCGTCCTGTCCACCCACGTGCTCTCCTGGCCTTCCTGACTTTAACTCGACCCAGTAGAGGCAAGGTTCAAAGCCCAGGACCCAACCCTGGCAACAGGCTACAGAACCTACTCTCCCAAGAATGCAAGGGTTGCTTCTGTTCCACTCCCCGAGAAAAGAAAAGCAGGTCCGTTTTCAGCTCTCACATTATATTTCCTTGCCATACCAAGGAACTCCAGGAGTCTCTGGACACCCCACACTCAAGCACTGGACCCCTCCGGCCAGAGTGGCCAGTCCCCTCTCTAGGGGTCTATCCCTTTGCTATCCCAGCATGCCGCTGTAACTCTCGCCCCTAACTGTACTCTCCCGGTGTTATTCAGAATCTTACAAGTGAACTTCACTCCACTGTACCCGAAACAAGCCACTTTCTATTTTTTGCTTTTCTACTTAAATTTTCAAAGAATCTAAAATAGCACTTGCCAATTTTTAACCACCTCCTCTTCTGAAATATTTAATTCTTCCTTGGGCGGCTTAACATTTTGTCATCCCGGGATTAACTGCCATTTCTAAGACAGTCTATTAGCCCAGAAAGGCAAGCCTTTGACCAAGTGGCAGACAGGCCTTGCAAGGCAAGAGGAAGCAGGGGGACCACCTGCCCATCAGCCAAACCGAGCCCTGCCCAGCTGTCTTTATTAAATGCATGCTGGTTTTCAAAAAGCAAAATTCCCTAGCAAGGACCAAATTTAAGGGGATTAATGCTGGATGAATAAATCCGGGGAGGATGATAACGGCAACATTTAATTGGCAGAGGGAGTGTCAGCTATGGCGGGTACGCAGGGCTGTGTGGCTCTAAGCCAGTGAGACTGAGACTGAGCTCCTAGGCCCTAGCCCTGAGAGTGGCCTGGCCAAGATCTCTGCTCTCCTGGCTGCCGTTGGTCTTAATGGTCTGTTTCTAAAGAGCTGTGGGAAAAGACAGGAGGGTGAAAGCATTTGAATGCTTGCTAATTTCTTTTTATTTGATGGTCTTAATCAAAAGCCTTGGCTTTTCATCTTAAGTAATTAAGTCAGCGGGGCTGCTCTCCAGCAGTTCCTGGGGCCCTTGCTAGAGCACCCCAGCCGGCTTCCCACTCCCCAGGGTCAGCCTTCCAAATCTGCCTTTTGTGCTTAGCTAAGGAGCCTCGACCACCTTCCTCACACTCTATCTCTTCTTTCCTTGTGTCTTTGTTTTAAACTCACTTCAGCAAGCTGGTCTCTTGGTCTGTGAGAACTTTGCTTCTTTGACCAGTATGTCAGAGCTCACCCACAGTATTGTGGGGGGAAGAGATGGTTTCTTCTATAATCACTACTCCATTGTCTGTCGGTTTCTAGGGGCCTGGGAAGATGCTCAGCCAGTCAGTACTGCCCACTCACAGGTTCTGAGTTCAGTCTCTAGCGCCCATGAGGAAGCTGGTGCAGAGGAGTGAGCTTGTGATCCCAGTACTGGTGGAAATAAGCAGACACTGGTAGGCCTGGGAAAATGGAGAGCCAGAAGGGGAGGGGAGGGGAAGAAGGGGAGGAGGAGAGGGAGAGGCAGAGGGAGGAGGGGAAGGGGGGAGGAGAGGAGGAGAGGGAGAGCAGAAAGAAAGGGAGAGGGGGATGGGGAGGGAGAAAGGGAAAGGGAAAGGGGGAGAGAGAGAGAAAGAGAGAGAGAGAGAGAGAGAACATGTGCCAGTTTCTGTGTCAGGTTGGTGTGGGGAAATGTGATTTTTCAGGTGAACTCCAAGGTTGATTTTTCCAGTACAGACTGGGCAGAGATAAATGGCTTACCCTTCCCACCGGTTTAAAATGAAACACTATCTGAAAATTTTAACAGAGACCATTAGGAGGCCACTTTTAGCACATCTCCCAAGGGCTGGGCCCTGCAGGAGTCAGAGAACACCAGGCTTCATCCCTAGGCCAGTGGTTCTCTACCTTCCCGACCTGCGACCCTTTAGTACGCACAGCTCCTCATGCTGTGGTGACCCCAACCATAAAATTATCTTTGTTGCTACTTCGTACCTGTGGTTTTGCTACTGTTATGAATCGTAATGTAAATATCTGGCATACAGATGGTCTTAGGCGACCCTGTGGGGTCTGTGGCCTAGGGGGTCCAGACCCACAGGTTGAGAACTACTGCCTAAGGTGACTGCAAGAGCTAAGCGTCCCATGATGCTTTGCCTGGGAAGATGGACCTCTCTCCTTGGGTGGCTGTCTCTCAGGCCCCATGCTTTCCTCTCTCTGCTGTCCCGGCGGGTCTGTAGAACTGCAGGCTGGGCACAGGATGGACAGGGTGTGGGAAAGGCTCCAGGACTGCAGGTGTCTTGGGCTCAGGATGCTCCAACCTCACTGCCTCCGCAGACTGAAGTACCCGGCTGAGGGTAACCCTGTCTTCTAGAAGCTTTCTGTGCTGGATGTGGTGGTAACTGTGCTCCCAGCTACTGGGGAGGATGAGGCAGGAGGATTGCTTGAACCTAAGAGTTCAGGGCCAACAGGGTGTAACTCAGTTGGTAGTGTGCCTGCCTACCGTGTATGAGATAGATTAACTCTGCATTAGATTCCCAGACCCTTTGGATAAAGTGGCACACACCTATAATCCCAGCACCTGGGAAGTAAAAATAGGAGGATTGGGAGTTCAAGGCCAGCCTAGATGGAAAAAAAATTGAGGAAGGGGGAAACGGGAAAAGGAAAGGAAAGGAAAGAAGAGAAGAGAGAGAAGAGAAGAGAAGAGAAGAGAGAGAAGAGAAGAGAAGATGAGAAGAGAGGAGAGGAGAGGGAGAAGAGAAGAGAGAGAGAGAAGAGAAGAGAAGAGAAGAGAAGAGAAGAGAAGAGAAGAGAGAAGAGAGAGAGAGAAGAGAAGAGAGAGAAGAGAAGATGAGAAGAGAGGAGAGGAGAGGGAGAAGAGAAGAGAGAGAAGAGAAGAGAAGAGAAGAGAAGAGAAGAGAAGAGAAGAGAAGAGAGAAGAGAGAGAAGAGAAGAGAGAGAAGAGAAGATGAGAAGAGAGGAGAGGAGAGGAGAGGAGAGGAGAGGAGAGGGAGAGGGAGAAGAGAGAGAAGAGAAGAGAGAAGAGAAGAAAAGAGAAGAGAAGAGAGAGAGAAGAGAGAGAAGAGAGAGGAGAAGAGAGAGAAGAGAGAAGAGAGAGAAGAGAAGAGAGGAGAGAGAAGAGGAGAGAGAAGAGGAGAGAGGAGTGAGAGAGAAGAGACAAGAAAAGAGAAGAGGAGAGAGAAGAGAGGATAGATAGAAGAGAAGAGAGAGGAGGAGTGAGAGAGAAGAGACAAGAGAGGAGAGAGAAGAGAAGAGAGAGAAGAGAGAGGAGAGAAGAGGGGAGAGAGAGGAGAGGAGAGAGAGAGAGGAGAGGAGAGAGAGAAGAGGACAGAGGAGAGAGAGAAGAGGAGAGGGAGAAGAGAAGAGAGAGAAGAGGAGAGAGAGAAGAGAAGAGAGAGAAGAGAAGAGAGGAGAGAGAGGAGAGGAGAGAGGAGAGAGAGAAGAGGGAAGAGGAGAGAGGAGAGAGAGAAGAGAAGAGAGGAGAGAGAGGAGAGGAGAGAGGAGAGAGAAGAGGAGAGAGAGAAGAGAGGAGAGAGAGAGAGAGAGAGAAGAGAAGAGAGAGAAGAGAGAGGAGAGAGAGAAGAGGAGAGAGAGGAGAGGAGAGAGGAAGGGAGAGAGGAGAGAAGCCCCTTCCAAAGCTTGCCCTGGACTGAGTAGATAGAAGAGAAGGGACTTGGTCACCTAACTTGGTTGGACAGCTCCTGAGCACCCAAGATGCGACTGTGTTTGAGAGCCACTGCTCTGAAAGCAAGCACGGTCTTAGACGTGTGGACTTCCTTAGTCCAGGCCTGAGCCAGGCCCCTTTCCCTACCGTGAGTATCGGCTTACGGAGCACGAAGGAATGTACGTTTCTAAAACACGGGTGGAGGCTGGATATATGATTCATCATAAACCGTTCTCTCAATGGCTGCTGAAAGAAGCCTCCCACACAGCCTTCCGAAGCAGCTCCTTCCTCGGTCTCTCACCCATGCAGCCCAGTCCCCTCTTATTGAGCAGGCTCTCCTGGTCACTGTTTCCCACATTGTCCCCAGCGTTTTTAATGCGATTGTACTTGGGTCATGTGACACTCATCAGCTGCGTTCTCCCTCCGGAGAGGGCCCAGAAGCTTCTGGTCGAGTTTCTTCCGAGAAAGCGTTCAATGCTCAGGCAGTAGATGAGCATACACTTTGTTGACTTAGTAAGTCTGTATCTTTTAAGAAGACTTCACAGGCCCGCTGTGCTTTGTTGTGTTTAACTGGATTTTTCTAAAAGCAAGAATGCATTTTAATGGCTCAGCAGCTACTGTTACTGCTTTTGTAGACTAGAGTTCAATTCCCAAGACCCACATTGGGTAGCTCACAACCACCTATAACTCCAGTTCCCAGGGATCCAGTGCCTCTGGTCTCCATGGTGCGCACGCGCACACACACACACACACACACACACACACACCATCCACACATCCACACTCATATATTCTTTCAAGACAGAGTCTCACTAAGATAATGCAGACTGGCCTTAGACTTGTGACCCCTCTGCCGAAGCCTCCTGTGTCCTAGAATTGCAGACATGTGCCACTATACGTACATACATACATGTGTGTGCCCAGTCATATATGTGTGTGTGTGTGTGTGTGTGTGTGTGTGTATGTATATATGTTTTTAGCTAAGGACCCCTTTGTTCTAGGTGGCTTCCCCCACCAAGCGTTTCTTTAGAAACTTGAGTTAGGCCCTTCCATAGTGAGAAGGTTGGGTCTCTAAATCATTAATTATAATGGATCGTTAATAAATATCTACCAATTTTTAAACTTTTTATGTTTGAGCAGAGCAGGTGTAAAGTTGAAACCAATGTATCAGAAAGCATAAAGCAGGAAGCTGTGCCTACTGCTGGGCACTCCTACCTCGTAGCCAGCAACAAGAGAGGTCTTTATCTCCCCGCCATACTTCCCAGAATAAGGAGCGTGGGGTGGTAGAAGGCGGGAGCCCCTCGTTTTGGTTTCTGACTCACCCACAGACTGGGACATGTTTGGTAATTCAGTTCTTGAGACCGCTTCGGTTCTGCCTGTCTCCCAGCGTCATCACGTGCTTCCAAAGGGATTGTGGGTGAAGACTCCTACAAGAGCACCATGGGGTATGCTCCAGCACAAACTGAAAATGTCCTCAGTGAGTGCGTTGCTGTCTTGTCCACTTTGCACGTGGACGCACACAGCCTACCCTACAGACGGCCATGTTTGAGATGAGATCTGGCAGCAGCACAGAGGCTGAGAAGGAAATTGATTATGTAATGGGTGACTTGTCGGCACCATTTCCCAAATGCAAAAAGGAGTTTACACCCTGGCCCACAGAAAGCAACCGACTGGCTGAAACCACACCATCTAAAATGTGGCTTTAAAAACGTGTTTGCCATGTTTCAGAATGCTCTGTAAAACAAGAGGAGCGCTCAGTTCTAGTTAGGAAATCCCGCTGATGTCGCTGGGTTGGATGTCACCAATTCCTTCCATTCCATGGTAAATCGCCATTTTTCTCAGAGATGACCAGGAAAGCAGAGAGAAAGCTACACACAGCTTGGGGGTGGGGGGAGTGCATGGAGGCCAGGAGGCTGCTCTGATTGAGTCGGGGTTTCCCTCAGGCATCCCCCCACTCTCTGACTCTTACTTAGTTCAGGGGAATATGGATGCAGGACAACTTCCTCAAATTACATATTTATCCGGTGGTTTGGGTTTGGGTTTTGGTTTTAAGCATATAATGAATTAGAGTTTCTAAAAAGTCACAGCTGTGGGGAAGGCCCCTTTAGGAGTTATGGAGGTTGTACGAGAGAAACACAGCCCCTTATTCCTGGCATTTCACATTGGGTATAAAGTATACTCGCCCAATCCCCAGCTCTGAGCCTCCCACACTGCCTGGCCCACTGTTCATACTGTGAGTGACTGCAGAATGGAATTTGCCATTCCCATAAAAAATTATACCACCCTGTGATGTCACCCCCATCTTGTAAATATACACAATGTAATATTCATGTAACAAAGTTACCTAATGAGGCTTTTCCCAGCGAACCCTCATTGTTAGATGACACGTAAAAATAACTGCTTTCTCTTCCTTTCCAATATTTGTGCCATGGTTCATTCTCTGGCTGGACCACCAGTGGAATGTGGAGCCGTGCGGGATGGCCATCTGTCGCCCACTTCTCATCTTCCAGGAGGGGGTGGATGGCTTTTTCACTGTGCTGTAGGGATGGGTGGTGTGCCCCTGTGGCCTTGAGGTCTTCACTGCTCTCTCCGTCCCGTTGCTGAGCTGTGTTGGGGTTTCCTGCGCTCCTGAGCCCTGGGGTCTGTGTGTGGCTCCTGAAAGGCGATCTTGATTTGGGTTGAGGAAATTGTACGGGGTTGTTTTGACTTTTTGGGTTTTTTGGTTGGGGATTGTTTGTTTTGCTGCTTATGTGCACTCAATGTCCCTTGCTGTTGCCGAACTGCTGGCCTCTATGAGATGAGCTGTCGTGCTGTGTCATCCCTGTGGATATACGCTAGGACATTGATAGCACTTTTTCTACCTCTCATGCCCCCACCCAGGTATTATGGTGGTCTGTGCTTTGCTGTTTGCTGGCTGCCTGGGGAACGCAGGTTCCTTGAGCTTCCTGCGGCAGACAGAGAAGCTGTTCATAGCCTCGTCTTTTCAGGCAAGCACAGAAGTGACTGTGTACTTTAGAT
>JAMJFZ010003705.1:72500-85000 GCA_026225945.1 Cricetomys ansorgei
GGGGTTTCAGAGACCAGCACTGGACATGGGGAAAACAAGGGTTTTCCTCGTTTACGAGTAGGGGGTTTCCAAACGGGGGATTTGGCAGGCAAGTAAGTAGGATTACAGAAGCAGAACACAAGCAGAACAAGTTGGTCATGACACCCTCCTGAAACAAAGACGTAGTTGCAAGGTGATCATAACAACTTTTGAAACAAATACACAATTGCCATTCCTTTAATAGGCAATATAGATACCTTGTAGTATAGGCAATAACCTAGTAGCTAAGGTTACAGGTGGGGCATAGCCCAATCCTTGGGAAACACAGACTTAATCATAAATAGCAATGAGCCCAGTTTGTCTTTATTATAAGATGGCTTTCACACCTAAGATGGAGGCAGGCTGGTTCTTCACCATCTCTCTAGTCCCAGCAGGCACACTGTAAATCATGTTTCGCGGTGTTCCTTGGTGTAGTCTAAGACCTGTAGGTGGATCATCAAGTTCAAGATGGATAGCAAAGATGAGTCCTGTCACTCTAAAGAATAGCTAGACTAGGCATGGCTCTTGGTCTTGCCCAGCCACTCGGCTAGCCTCGGACCCTGTTCTGAGGTTCCGGTCTCAGCTCTCTCCTGTGTTACCATTCAGCCTGCAGTAGACACTTCCTAACAAGCATGCAGGGACTTGCTCCAACATAGAAAAGCAGTCAGTTGGCTGAGCCTGAAGCCAGCTTTTCTTGCTCCTTGTGGAGATGTGGAGCTCAGAAAAGAAGTGGTCACTTCCACTTGCAAATGAATTTCAATGTTCTTCTGTCTATAAGCTTAGTGTTTATAACCATCTACGGAAAGATGGGCTGATAAATTGAAGGGCTAAGAATTAGGAGTAAAGGTCACTGGCAAGGCCAGAAAATTAGTAACTAACAGCTGAAAGAGAAGTCCACGGGTCCGGCTCCGTGGTAGAGAGCTTACCTAGAATGGGTGAAGCACTTGGAGGAGGAGACAAAGACTTACATACAAGCTAACAAGAGTATATATATAATCTGCCAGACTTAACTCGAGGTTCCGCCAGGCACCTGGATTTTCAGTGGTAGTTTAGATTAGGAGAGGGTTTTGTGGGTGCTGTGTGTGTGTGCACACACAAGAATTTATGTTTACACATAGTTGGATTTGAAAGTGTCCTTAGAGCTGGAGGCTCTCACATCTGAGTCTCCTGAACCGTGAGTTTTCAGCGGCCGTGGGTCACCCTCACCCACAGACACAGGCACACACATGTGCGTGGTTAGTTCCAGACGGTGTTAAGTAGATCTTCTGACCTCTCGGTTTGACTGCTTTGCTTAGCATCCAACTGCATTCTTTCCTATGGTTCCTTCCGGCCCTAAACGTGCAGACAGAAACAGCACAGTCAACAGGCTGTGATGTCCAGTTCATAGTGCAACAGAGGTTTACAAAAATAAATAATTAGTTTCTCACCTTTTACAGAATTCTAGAGCAGATTCTCGCCTACTCCACACGCGCACATTCCATGAGCAGCTCTTTGCTCCCCTTTGCTCAAATACCAAGAGTAGAGAGGGCAGCCCCGAGGAGCAGCCAGGTGCCTTTCCAGTTCATTCATTCCCTCATCCACCCAGCAAGCTGGTCCAGCATCTGCTATGTCCTAGGCGCTGTACTTGACATTAGAGCCCCAGAGCTGAGCAAGTCAGAGACGTTCCCATCCTTGAGGATCGTCTGTTCCTGTGGAGAGGCATTTGATGTGCCCAGTGCAGACATACAAGAGATGGGTATACATACTACGATAAGAATCAAATGTGCTAGCATGAAAACCCACGGCAGCAGTGCGACCTTCTGTAGGCTCTGTGTCTAGTCTCCCTGGCACACCTCCGTTCAGGCCTCCCGTCTATGCCCTTGGGCTGGATGAAAGGGCAGTTTGCAGAGAGCAGCCAACAGGATCCAGGAGCTCTTCGCAGACAATCTGTGGAGGCACCAAGCTGCTTGATAGCTAGCTCTCAGAGGCAAGACAGGGTGATCATCTTGGATGGAACCTGGGTCAGGAGTCTGGATGTATCCATTTAATAATCTGTTCAAGAAGTTAAATAAATAAATAAATAAATAAATAAAGCATATTATTTAACCCAGTTCTTATCAGAACTATGGTCAGCTTGATATAAACCTAGATTCACCTGGGAAGAGGACATCGTAATTGAGAAAATGCCTTCAGTAAGGCTTGCCTGTAGGCAAGTGTGTGGGGTATTGTCTTGATTAATACTGATGTGGACTAGTCCAGCTCCGGGGGGGGGGGGGTGTGCCACTCCTAGGTGGGTGGTCCTGGTGTATATAAGAAAGCAAACTGAATAAGCCCTTGGGAGCAAGACAGTAAACAGAGTTCCTCTGTGGCTTCTGCTTCAGTTCCTGCCTTGATTTCCCTCAGTGACAGAGTAAGACCTGAGATAAATCCTTTCTTCCCAGAGTTGCTTTTGGTCCTGGTATTCGGTCACAGCAATAGAGACCCTGACTAAGACAGTGGTACAAGAAATTTAGAATAGATGTCACCTTGTTCCTGCTTACTAGACATTGTGTGACTGGTTAGTATTAGTCTTTACGTCTGTGATCACATCTGCCCCAAATGCAAGACTCTCTACTGAGAGTTATTGCTTCAAACAGCAAAGCTGTTACTTTTCACATTTGGTGTGGGGGAGGGGGGGTGTCGAGACAGGGTTTCTCTGTTGTAACTCTGGCCATCCTGGAACTCACTCTGTAGACCAGGCTGGCCTCGAACTCACAGAGATCCGCCTGCTCCTGCCCCCAAAGTGCTGAGATTAAAGGCCTGCACCACTACCACCCAGCCATTTTTCACCTCTTGAGGGTTAGTCTTTATTATCGATTTGACTGGATATAGAATCACCTGGGATACACACTTCTGGGCGTGTCTGTCTGTTGGGATGTTTCCAGAGAGATGTAAATGAGGTGGGAAGGACCACCCTGGGTGTGAGTGGTGCTGTCCCACAGGCCGGGAAAAGGAGAACGCTCACTGAGCTGTAACCAGATACATAAGGGCCTACTACCATGCCTTCCCAGCATGGCGGACTCAATGGACCCTCACACCACAAGCCAGAATAAACCTTCCCTTCCTTAAATTGGTTTTCTCAGACATTTTGTCACAGTAAGGAAGAAAATAACTAATTGTATCCTTTAAAATCACCCAGGTAGCAGCATGGATTTGGGTACCAAAGGAGGGACAGCTGTATACATCAGGGTTTAATTAGAAATAATCTTCTACATCATTGAAACTGATTCTTTTAGCATCAACCGGGAATGGCTGAACTATGGATTTAGCTGTGAGCCATTTTATAGCCAGTGTCTCCAAAGCATAGATGCTTTTATCACAACCTGATCTAAAGCTCTCACCTGGCAGGAGAGCAATGCAGGCCCCCGAGGCTCTGGACAGAACCGTCGCATCCAGCCAGCTTCCCAGGGCATAGCTTTCCAGGCTCACCAGGGCTGGGCTTCTCCACAGTCTGAAGTAGACCCCGCCAGTCACTCCTGTCACAAGAACTAGGGGATCCCATGACATAATTGGCCCACCCACTCCAAAGAGCACTAGCTGGAGACATTGATGCTCATGTCTCCCAGAAGCTCCCTCACCTACCTTTTCCTCCTGATTCAAAATCCTGGAATTAGCAAGGCTGCTTACCAGAGCTGTACTGAACTATTCCTGTTCGCAGCCAAGGTGGACCTGAGGACGGTAGCTCTCCCTGGAGAGACTGCAGCCCACAGACCCTCACTGAGGTCAACAAGACTAGAAAGTCAAACTTCCCACCTTCGAGGCCTTGTGAAGCTTCGAAGTTTGGAAATAGAAAGCTCCGAGGAGCTGGGTCCCTGAATGGCATGTGGATTTCACCCCAGGGATTCCACAGTGGACTCCAGCCTGTGTTGGTCTGTGATCTCCTAAACTTCCTAAGCCGAAGACTGAAGGAAACTGTAAGGCCTGGGTGTCCCTATTTCCTGTCCTTCTGTAATCCTCCTCTGCCATCTCCCACCACTTCTCTGGCCTCTTCACGGAGCGCCTTGCCCCCAAGAGCTATGTCCTCATCCAGAGAGGGACACGCCAAAGGAACAAAAACCAAAATCAATGAAAGATCTTCCTGTGAGAGAGGACCACGTGAAAGACACACAAAAGTGCAAGCCGTGGGCCCTGAAGAAGAGCCCGTGGTGCCCTGACTCGCCCCATTCAGCATAGCTGGGATCCTCTGGGATGCATCCAGCAGCCCCTCCCCACACACAGCCCACGTGGCTGCAGTTACATGGCCACAAAGTGGCCCCTGGGAAATGCCACTCATCACGCCGCATTAAAAGCAGTATGTCGAGGCGCATTGTTTCCTGTCTTTTAATCTCAGACACCAGTGCAGAAGCTCAGGATGTTTATTATGATTTTGCAGGCACCGCCAACAAAAGCTTTACTCATGAAGGAAAAATTAACCGTTAAGGCTGTGTGGATGATAGGGGAGGAAGAGCCAGGGAAGGCTGGGAGGGGAGAGAGGGGAAGTGTCATTTCCTTTAGGAAAGAGAAACAGGGGCGAGCCATAAACATAGCTTCATCCTCAGGCTGGCAATTCTTACAGTAATGTGTTTTGTCAGGCAAGTCCTCAATACAGATTAACATGGAATGCCTGGTGATTTCCACCTCTCGGCTGCTAGTGTCTGGGAACAATGAAGAGTGTTTTGATGAATGCCAGTTAATGACACTCACACTCTTCAGCCCTGGCAGCCAGGACTGAGGGCTGGGGGAGGGGCGTGCAGTGCAGAGAGGGGCAGGGAAGACTGCTCCAGGATCCCTAATAACCCAGATCGAAAGTGGACCAGAAACAAAAATTAGGACGCAAGAGGGGTGACCCTTCCAGGGTAATCAGGCCCGAAGCATAAATACGATTTCCCGTGGGTCCGGTCCCCGCAGGGGGTACGTGTGCCTTCAGAGCCTCTCAGTGGAAGGGGAAGCAGCCCCTGGTGTGTCAGGGCCTTGGCAGCTATCCCTCAATAGTTACACTTTTGACTCCAACCCATTCCTGTTCCATCCAGACACGAGCCCAACTTGGAAGCCTCCGGCTTCTCCACGTCTCACACCACACACTGCCTTTGTGACTTGTGTGTTCAGAATCTCCAGACCCCGATAACCCTGAGGAATTCAGTACAAGCTGAAGCCGCAACAGAGTTCTGTCACCTGAAGATTTAAATCCCTCCCTCCCGGTGACAGGCGGCGGCGGATGCACTTATTTCTCAGGTCCTGATCTCCAGCTTACTCTCTTACTGTTTGGAAGAAGAGCTGTCACTGGAAACTGCTGACTAATTTTCTGGTTGTGTGGCTGACAGTTACCGCCTGGGTCACGAGCAAAGCCTGGCAGGATAGGATGCCTTGGTGCCCTGCTCACAGTGGCCGTGGCCATACTCCTGACTTAACTTTGGTGCCTACATGTGTTTGTTGGTCAGTTCTTTGAATAACTTTTTACCAAATTCTGCAGTATCAAGCTCAACTTCTTAGACATTGAATCAGAAAGGAATGCTCCACAGGAAATCGTGGGCCAGGCGGAAAATTCTCTTTCTGTGACCAGAGCAGACGTCCCAAGGGTACGAAGAATAAAACTAAGACACTGTAGGCTCCCTGTTCTCATCTGTACCCTGTGATGGTTCTCCTCCCCCACATCGTCTGGAGTGATCTGCCCAGCGGCCCTCCAAGGGACGCACTGTCCCCATTCTACCCGAGAGGAGACTGAAATGCACAGAGCTGAAAAGCAAACTCAAGCATCAGTCTGACCCAAAGTCCCGGTGCTCTCTCCAAAGCTCATTTTTCAGAAAGATTAAAACTATGAGACAGGCATTCATGACACTGCAACCCCATCACGTGGGGCAACAGAGGTGGCAAAGGCAGGAGGATCATGAGTTCGAGACCAGTCTTCTCTATAGAACAAGACATTTTGTCCGGGGTGGGGAATGGGGAACAGGAGCTGGGGAGATAGCCCAGTTGGTGAAATGTTTCTCCCACTTCATAAAGTCCTAAATTCAATTCCCAGAAGCCACAGGATAAAGCTGTGAGTGGTAGCATTGCTTGTAATCCCAACACCAGGAAGGCAAAGGCAGGAGATTCTAGGGCTCACTGGCTAGCCAGTCTAATTCAGTGAGGAAGCCCTAGGTCTAATGAGAGACTCTGTCTCAAAGAGCAAGGATAGTTCCTGAGGAATGGCACCCAAAGGTGTCCTCCTCAGGCATGTATACACAGGCATGCACACACACGTGCACACACACACACACACACACGTGCACACACATGCACACAAAGAAAGTTTACAACTATAACCTAGGAACTTATTTATTCTCATTGTCAAAAAATTAAAATTAAAAATAAGTTAGCTACCAATTGGAAAAGAAGTGTCTCCTTTACTTGCACACCAATGCTGAGCTTTTAAATTTTTAGTCTTGCACACTCTAGTCAATAATTATTTTTAAAGGCTAAGATGGTTTCTAGGAGCTGAGTCCACAGCAGAGGGCTGCTGTGTATATTCAGAACAGTATTGTGGAGGGGAGGGGCTTCTAGACAGGAACCCAGAGAGGAATATGTCTACCCACCTTCTGCAGCACTGTCTGACCCAGAGCCTTTCCACCCCCTTCCTGTGATCAGGGCAACCCAGAGCCTGTCCACCCCTGTCCTGTGATCAGGGCAACCCAGAGCCTGTCCACCCCCATATTGTGATCAGGGGCAACCTAGAGCCTGTCCACTCCCCCTCCTGTGATCAGGGGTAACCCAGGGCCTGTCCACCCCCTCCTGTGATCAGGGCGACCCAGAGCCTTTCCACCCCCTTCCTGTGATCGGGGTAACCCAGAGCCTGTCCACCCCTGTCCTGTGATCAGGGCGACCCAGAGCCTGTCCACCCCCATATTGTGATCAGGGGCAACCTAGAGCCTGTCCACTCCCCCTCCTGTGATCAGGGGTAACCCAGGGCCTGTCCACCCTCCACTGTGATCAGGGGTGACTCAGAGCCTATCCACCCCTGTCCTGTGATCAGGGCAACCCAGAGCCTGTCCACCCCCTCCTGTGATCAGGGGCAATCCTGAGCCAGAGCCTGTCCACCTTCCTCCTGTGCTCAGGGGTGACCCTGACCCAGAGCCTGTCCACCCCCATCCTGTGATCAGGCGTGTACTGCTCTGTTACCAGCTCATCATCTGGAAGCGCATGCAGGTGGTAGAGGTATCTCCATTTTCTCACCCCCAAACTATGGTGGACCATACCTTCTTAGCAGAGACTACAGGGCTAGGAGCAGAAATATGTGGAATGATCAGGGCAGTGAGGTTTGGTGGTGTTTTCTAGAACCTCCAAGCCCTGCTAAGTGTCTCTGTCCCTCCTCAGCAGCCCTGAACTAGGTTACTGCTTTTTTTTTTTTTCCTTCTAAGTCTCTAGAGTTCTAGAGTCTGGAGCAGAAAGGTGCTGTGGAGGTGAACATTGTCTCTAAGGCCCCAACCCACTAATTAAGAAAAGCATCTGAATTGGGCTAGAGAGCACTAGGAACAGCCTCAGGTTCCTGGACCTAGTCAGAGCATGCTGGTGGGCTATCTCAGGCTCCTGGACCTTATCAGAGCATTCTGGTAGACTATCTCAGGCTCCTGGGCCCAATCAGAGCATGCTGGTGGGCTATCTCAGGCTCCTGGCCAGACCATGCTGGTGGGCTATCTCAGGCTCCTGGGTCTGGTAAGGATAATTCCTGAGCCCTGCTTCAGGCTCTATCCTCTCTAGTCCTTCTAAGGGTCAGGGATCCTTCCATTTTGAAATCAAGATTACACTTCTAGCAAGACATTAAAACAGAAGCAAGTATCTCTGCCAGAGAATTTCAATTCCTGAGAACTGTTACCACTGGCAGAGAAATGCCAGAGGTCCCTGGAGAGGCAGAAGGATTCAGATCTGAGAGCCCTGTTTCAGCCCAGGCCTCAGCCCTGAGGGGAGAAGGTATCTGTCCCCCAGGCCACAGGAGTGGTTGGGTGGCTGAAGTGGTACTCAACTTTCAATGTATGTGGAATGTTCTGGAAATCCATGTAGTTGCAATGGAATTATTATAAATGCCCTGCATGCCCACTTCCTCCTCCTGTCTCCCAGTGGGCCTGGGGGATGTCTCTTACCAAGGTGCAGGGTAATATGTGACTACGGAGAGCATCAACCCCAAAGAAGAGTGTGCGGTGTCTGGGCACTGGGTGAGGGATCTGCCGTTGAAAGCTCTCTTCAAAAGGGCTGTTAGGTCACATGAGCAGGAGGCCAGAGGCAAGTCTCAGCTGCCAGCTGCTGGCTATGAGTAGTCGTGGTGGCTAATGGACTCATGTTGGCAGCATTGGTTGTACAACACTGCCTACTGCTTTTACTCTGAGAGCCTTAATCTGTGCCCCCCAAGCCTGAGGCTGTCTTCCTCGAGAGCTGGGATTATAGGTGTCCGCCGCCACACCCAGCTGTCTTCCTAAGCTTTGATATTGGAAAAAAACATTTCCAAGGACATCGTGGATCCTGTGCCCAGAGGTGTTCCTGGTTGTTGGAGTTTGCACTGCCCCTCGGGGCTTGCCTAGCAGAGTTGTCTTAGGAACACTTCGTTGTGTTGTTGGGGCGAATTTCTGCGGTGACAAGGAGCCTGCGCGAGCTCTCAGCCACGGTAACTATGGTAAATGAGAGTGGCTATATTTACCTCATGTCTCTGCAGCCAGGGAGGGAGACTCAGTTAATTACAAAGTCTGTCTTGCTACCTTTCCCTCCACCAAGTACTCAGGTCTCTGTGGGTG
Source organism: Cricetomys ansorgei (assembly GCA_026225945.1). Taxonomy (NCBI): domain Eukaryota; kingdom Metazoa; phylum Chordata; class Mammalia; order Rodentia; family Nesomyidae; genus Cricetomys; species Cricetomys ansorgei. The sequence continues at coordinate 81,275 of JAMJFZ010003705.1, forward strand.
CCCCCCGGGGACCCCTGGAGTACAGCATGTCCACCCAAAGCCCCTGTGGACTTGGTCCAGTTAAACTCTGTGGAGGAGTTGCTGTGCTCTCCTTTGCTGCTGTGAGCCCACGGTAGCAGCAGAGAGACGGTGCCAGACGTGAATCAAAGGAACGGTGAAGACGTTTGCAGTGTAGGCACACCCTCGTCTAACCTGTGATTTTCACAGAGACTGATAGACTGCCCCCCAGGAAAGCTTGCGTCAAGCTCTTCTGCCTCAGTCTCTTTGTTTGCAAAATGGAGACAAAACTGTGACCAGGGTCACTAGATCTAATGTCTCTTCATCTGAGAAGGCAACAGTTTAGGTTTTGTTTTTTGTTTTCTTCCTTTCTCCCTGCCTTTCTTGGAAGTTTCTCTTTCTGAGCCCTCTGCTCTGTAGCTGTCTGGGCATCTGGCCATCTGGCCCAGCTTGGCTGGGCATTTGGTACCTTGTCTGTGGAGTACAGCACCATTTTTCTTTCCCTTCTAGCAATGTGTGAAGGGGCTGGGGGTCAGGGGCTGGAAAGGTCTGTCTCATAGTCAAACAACGGGAGAGTGTCCCAGCCCTCCAGCAGGAACTCTAAATGCTCTCTCTCTGCCTGTGCTCGAAAGGCCCGTGAAAGCATGTTACCGGAAGCGTGGCATGGAGCAGGAGCTGAGAGGTACTCGAGGGGACAGTGATAGTGTTAGCTGTGTCCTATCCCTTTGTCAAAGAACTTTCCCACATGCACTCCATGTGGGTGCCCTGGCTGGCAGAGCTCTCGCATCCCACTGCATCAGGTCAGGCCAACAGTAATTCAGGGACCCCTCCATTGGCCATGACATTCACTGGTGTTCCACAGTTGCTTTGGCTGAGTTGATAGGATGACAGTGTGGGTAACTAATGTCTGGAACTCCCTACAGAATGAAGAATGAGGCTGTTTCAGGGTGACAACGGAGAGGCTCCACTGTACCCACAGGTCAGAGGGTTAATTCTGGCCCAGCTGGTGGGGTCCGAATTGGTAATAGCTGTAGTACATAGTGTTTGATTATGAGACTCAAAGGTGTTGCTAATCCCATTTTAGCAATGGGGAAACCGAGGCACAGGTGGAGCACCAGGCAGCCTAGCATTTCCAGGGACGATAATGTCTCTGGAGTATGGAGATGTGTCTTGATGTCCTGGCTGCCCTCTGCGACAAAAAGGCTTTACTTTGAGCAAAATCCTGGGGATTTTTGTCTAAGCATTCTTTATTTAATGGTGTCAATATTTAATTATGCAGAGATTTGTTTTAGTAGGGTTTACCAGGGAAGCTGTGTGGCTCCCTTAACTGTGGTATTTCACCTTGTGCTTCTCACCTTCCTGGAACACCTCCACGTGCAGTAAGCTGCCTCCCATTCCCAGAACTCAGAAGCTCTTGTGTGCATGTGTATTCCTGTGTACATGCACACATGTGCACATGTGCATTGAAGACCAGAGATCAATACCAGGTGTCATTTCTCAGGAGTCATCCATCTTATTTTCTTGAAACAGGGTCTCTCACTAAACCTAGAACTCACTGACTGAGCTGGAGTTGCTGTCGAAAAGACCTCAGGAATCCTCTTGCCTTCCACCCTTACATTTTGTAATACAGGTGAGTGCCATCCTGGAGACCTGAAGTATGAGTGCTTGAACTCAAGTCCTTTGTGACTTTGCATGAAGCACTTTTCCTGACTGGGCCATTTTTGCAGCCCCTTAAACATGTTGTTGGGGTGCAGTAGATAGTCCAGGACTCCAGAGGACCTCAGAAGCACCAGCTGACCTGCATCTTGAGACTAGCAGCAGTGAATACTCAGCTGCTACAGCTACAATATCTGTCTTCGTTGGGTGTTATTGCTGTGAAGAGACACCGTCACCACGGCAACTCTTATAAAGAAAAACATTTCATTGAGGCTGGCTGACAGTTCAGAGGTTCAGTCCATTGTCAGCGGTGAGAAGTACGGTGGCAGGCAGGCAGACATGGTGCTGGAGAGTTAGCCGAGAGTTCCACATCTGGATTGGCAGGAAGCAGGAAGAAAGTATATGACACTAGGCCTGGCTTGAGCATGGGAAACCTTAAAGCCTGTGCCCAGTGACACACTTCCTCCAACAAGGCCACACCTAATAGTGCCACTCTCTGTGAGCCAATGGGAGCCATTTTCATTCAAGCTATCACAAGATCCCAGTAAAGTCCAGTGTGGTCCCAGAAGCCAGTGGTCCCTATGCCAAGGAGTTGGGCAAGCTGCCTGGAACAATTTGGACTTGTGACTTGGCCTTTGCTTTTGCTGGTTGTTTTTTCTAAGTAGTGGCTGGGCAGCATGCCGGCAGGTCTGAAAGTGATTCCAGTTGCAGGAGAGAGCCTGCGTTTCTCCATTGTCTTCCCAGCTCAGGGCTGCAGATGTGAGAGGTGGGGGCTCCCCCGTGAATTCTCAGAAGCCTTTCTTGAGCACTGGTTGCAGCTCTCAGTAACTCATTCCGTCCTGGAGCAGGATTTCCCTAGCTGACCTGTGAAAGCTCCTTCCATTAAAGATTCATCTTCCTCCGTGACTGCACTGACATTTTAAAAGGATAATTTCCTGGGACAAATCCTGGACAGATTGCAGACTCGTCATGACAAAAGTCATGGGACCTTGCGAGAGAAGCATGGCAGGGCTCTGTAGCTGGACTGTGGAAGGAATAGAGGACCTGCTGCTGAAGACAGACACAGCCAGCCAGGCGGTTCAGGTCTTGGTGCCGGCTTAGGCCTCCAGACAAAACTTTTCTTCCGTGAGAAAAACTGCCCCTTCCAGCTTCCTAATTGTGTGTTTTATCCGACAAGAATGCATCTGGTGCTGTGAAAATGGAATTGCCAAGAGCCCCACAGGAAGGGACGACAGCTCGTCTGCTCTGGGCGTGGAACGTTCCAAGAAGTCTAGGACGTCCCTGGAAGTTCTGATGGGACAGGCAGGGCAGGGAGCCTATAGCTGAGGGCCTTGTTGTCAGCATGGTTGAGAGGAAATGAGTTGATTGTCTTAGCTGTAACTGTTTGTATCTGTGGGGTGTGTCAGTCCTCCCCTTGCTGGTATGTCTCCCGGGGCTGGTGAAAGAATGTGGATTTCCAGAGATAGGAGCAGACCGCAATGGGGCATGTCCCTAAAATAGAGCACGTCTTACAGGAAGTTCAAGGTGGCTCAGCTTTCAGCAGAGCCCTACCTGAGCTCCAGAGGAAGTAGCTTCTTATGTGTATTGATAGATGCTTGCGGGTATTGAGTTTCTACAAAGCAAGTTTCTCCTGCATGTTGCTAGGTCCTTAAAATAGCAACTAGCATGATTCCAGGGAGGCGAGGAGCCCACAACCCTTTAGAGAGCTCTTCGTCCCACAGTTCCTTGGGAACCAGTATCCCACAGTTGATAAATGCCTGTGGGGCTATTAACTTCCTATTGTTACCCAGCCCCTTAACAAACCCAGGATGGAGACAGCGAACAGTGTTGGGGGAAAGGGCAGGGGCAGATCCAAACTCAGATAAAAAATGTAATTTCAACAGTAAAGTCAAAAAAGTCATGACCTCTTGAAATTGCCATATTTGAACTGAGTAGAGAATGCTAAGAACTCTGTCCCTCACTCAGCCCTAGGACACCAAAGACATGGAGCACAGCCGACATTGATATGGCGGGAGTGCATGCACGCACGTGTGCACACACACACACACACACACACACACACGTGCGCACACA
>JAMJFZ010003706.1:0-78722 GCA_026225945.1 Cricetomys ansorgei
ACAGCCCACTGGGGGCGGAACAGCAAGCTGCGCACGCGCGGCGATGGTCGCCGCGCACTTCCGGAGCTCCTTCAGGGTCTCAGCGCACGGCGCCCCCACGCACCAGCTGGGCGTGGGCGGGGACGCTCACCACTCTCCAGCCAGTGACGTCCGAATCCGCTCTCTGGCCTCAGCCCGCTCATCTGCGCTGCTCTGCTTTTCCTCTTTGTCGTAGCTAAATCGCAAGTAAAGCGCGGGTTAAGTAACCAACGTGGGTGTTTATGGCATGCCTGTAATCCCATGCTTGGGAAACTGAGGCAAGAGGATGGCGAATTCCAGGCCAGCGTGAAATATATTGCAAGACCCTGTCTCAAAAAAGCCAAACAGATGTGGAGGTGCACACCTTTAATCCCATCCCAGCACTTGAGAGGTAGAAGAGCAGGAGGATCTCTGTGAGTTCGAGACCAGCCTGGTTAACATAGTGAGTTCTAGGACAGCAGGGCTTATATATATATATAATATATATAGATAGATATATAGATAAGATAGAGAGAGAGAGAGAGAGAGACCCCCTGTCTCAAAAAAAAAAAAAAAAAAAAAGCCAAACAAAATAGCACTTGGTAAAACACAGGAGGCAGAGTTGGCAGGGACAAAGAAAGATTTTTTAAAAACCAAGGACTATCTTTTGCCCAAAATAATTCGCACACTCTGCTCACAAACTTGAGACGGAGGATATTATATAGCAAGTACTCTTTAATTGTTGAGCCATCTCTCCAGCTCTCAAATTTTTTGCCACAGTGTAATGTTTTTTAAAAGATACGGAAATTGTCGAAAAATCAGTTATGATGTAACCTCAATTGTACCTGTAGGCGTTAAAACCAAACAGAAACAAAGCCTTTGTTTTTCAAATGGACATTATGTAGCCCTGGCTAGCTTTGAATTTGTACAATTCTCCTGTCTGGGTCTCCCTAGTGGTCTCCTGGCTACAAAGCTTCCTTTGATTCTGTCTGAATTTGCAGGTTCTTTTCTTAGTCCTGCTGGTAAGTAACCAAACAGTTCCCGAGGCTGGCAGTGTATTTTATTTAAGGGTCATGAATAGAGAGTTGGGTGTATTCTCTTCTCCCGGGGCAGATCGAAGGGCTGAGTCTTTGTGAAGCGGTGAAGCAGAAAGGACCACTTGTCAGATACTGATCTGCTGATACACTTAAAGCACTGCCTGCCCTGCCTGTTTGCCAAGCAGGACAACAGAACGACCCCGGAGAAATAGCTAGAATGAGTTGTTGCTTTAACAGCCTGCTGACTGCCCCACCCTTGGTTTTAGAGAACAAAATGAGAATACAAACTGGATCCAGGATCAAAGCCTTTCAGGAGCTGTCCTGGCGTCTGTTGGACTTCTCTCTTCCACTGTCATTGGTGCCAGAGTGCTTATTCCAGAAAGATTCCTGCAACAGTGCTTGCTTTATAAAGACAGGTTCTCATTTTCTAACCCATGTTTTCCTAGACTTCCATTAGCTCAGGCTGGTCTTGAATTCGTGGTGATCTTTCTCTTTGAGCCTCTTGCCCAGTGCTGGGATTGCAGGCCTGTGCCAGAAAGAAGCCTGAACCTGAGCTGGGTTTTTTACTAGGACTGGCTTATGTGTGTGGATTGTGGTATGAATGCTATCATTAGCATTTTGAGAGTTTTGTTTTGTTTGAGATGGTTTTGTTGTATAGCCCAGATTGATGTGGAATGCTCAGTCCTTCTTCTGCCTTGGCCTCCTAAGTAGTATGATCACAGGAAGCCACCATAACCAGCTCTATGATAGTCCTTTGTGAAGAGAGGTTTACAAGGATCAGAGTACCACCTTTTTTCTCTCCTGATTTGGTTGGATTTCTCAGGGAACCCGTGGGTGTTTATCATTATTATAATGATCCCAAGTCATCTTCCAAGTGTTGGTACTGCCTCCAGACTAGATGGAGCCTTTCTGATACTTCCCAACCTTCCTGCCCCAGTGCTCCTACACATTTGGGAATACATGATAACTTAGTGGTTGGCAGCTGAGAGCATGTGCTTACTGTACAGAGCTTTACCTACTTCTAGCATGCAGCATCTGTAAGTAAACAAAAAATGGATAGAAAAGTCCATTATAATTTTGGGGCTCAGGGTGATGATAGTGTTTCACTGCTGAGCCTTACCACAGTGCCTGTGTTCACTGCTGAGCAAGACAGGCACCTTTTAGGGAAAACTACTATATTGATACAGCTTCAAAGTGCCCCCTCCCCAGGTAAAACTTAGGTAAACTGTGGCTGAAAGGATGGCTCAGCAGTTAGTCCAGAGAATGGGTCAAGTCCCAGCACCCACGTGTTTCCTCATGACTCTTTGTGATGCCATTTTCTGGGTATCTGATGCCCTCTTCTGGCCTCTGTAGGTACTCCATGAACATGAAGCACAGACATTTTGCCTCCATGTCTGGGGAAAAAATTGTTTCCAAGATAGGATATTTCTTTGTATCACTGGTAGTCCTAGAACTCAATCTGTAGATCAGGCTGGCCTCGAACTCACAGAGATCTGCTTGCCTCTGCCTCCTGAGTACTGGGATTAAAGGCATGCACCACCACCACTCAGCTGAAACTTTTTAAAAGAAAGAACTTCTATACTTACCTGGCAGGAGAGAGACCATGATCATGAAGGTGCTTTTCCCAGTGTGAGGCACATCTATTGCACTCCAGACGTTCTGACCCCTGTGATTTCCCTAAATGCAGGAAAATATCTTGTGGTAGTGCAGGACTGAATTTACACGCTTCCCTAGAAATGAGAAAAGAAAAGAAAAAAAGAAAAAGAAACAAACAAAGAACTTATGCAAACCAAACATGCCCCAAAATGTTCCTATCACATTTTAATTAATCAGTTTACTTATTTATTTCTTTTGAGACAGGGTCCCACTGCATATCCCTGCTGGCCTGAACTCTCTAGCCCAGGCTGGTCTCAAAATCACAGAGCTCTTCCTGCCCCTGCCTCTGGTGTGCCGGAATTAAAGGCATGCGCGTCACACCCAGATCTTACTCTTTGATCTTGGCTATGGTTGTTTTGGTTTTGTCACTCATCTAAATAAGAACCCATAGTGCTCAGTTACACATGAAATTCAGTAGGTGCAGTATAAATACACGAAAAGTGACTGAATAAAGACTAAAAAGAAATATATCATCCTACTTGGAAGACTGAAGCATGTTTGACTTTCTTGTTTTTCCTTTACAGATGCCTCTGTTTGTAGCTACAGGCATTCCTCTTGACTGGTGAACCAGTGAACCAGGCAGCCAAGCTGTCTCTGAACAGCAATTTGTACTACTACTGGTTCTAGTCCACAGTGTCACTACCACAGTTGTCCGGTTACCTCACTGCATTTGCAACGATCTGTTCAGTAATGAGTGCAAAGCATACAGACTGACTGTTTCTTCTCCAAACAGCTAAGCAAGGTTGGCACGATTTGCAAGTAGTATACCTAGGCCCACAGTATGACAGGAAATAGTTCAGATGGTGTGTTATTGTTCTGCTGCTGAAGAACCAGTACAGAAATGTAGCAGGAAGCACCATAGCTGGCAGTTCACAACCACCAAGAGTTGCAGTGTCCCAAGTTCCCTGAAAGTGGAGCTGCTGCCACGGATACTTTTTTGCTTCTCCAGAAAGAGCACGGGCCATTCTCTCAAAACTCAAAACAGCTGATGCTTAATCCTTTTACACATGTAGCCTGTGGAAGAGTCAAGATACCATGGCAGAACTCTTTCTGACACCAGTGATCTCCTCATTTCTAAAACTATAACAGGGATACTGAAGAAATTAAAATCTCCCCAGAAATTTCTGTGCTAGAGTAAGAAAAAGCCTGAGGAAAAAAACCCGGTGCCAAAGCAGGAACTGCCAAGAAGTAAAACTGCCAGAGAAGGTACAATTACCCATGACAGCATCCCAACTGTCCTCACGGTTGTATGCATGTGTATGGACCTGGCTTTTGTTTATCTTTTTTATAAAACTAGAATTCTGCTACCGCAAAGGAAAACTGGAGCTCAGGACGCTTCTCTCCCTAGGTCTGGCCAAGACTGTAGATAAATCCACTTCATTTTTTTAAGTTAATTACAGGCCTGAGATTTTATCCACTTTATCATTTGCCAGCTCTTATGAGACATTTTGTATTCTTTTGCTTCTGCTTCCCCTGTCTGTTAGACTGGCTGACCAGTAAGCCCCAGGAACCACCCTGTCTCTGCCTCCTAGTTCTGAGATTACAGACACCCTTGGCAAGGCCTGGTTTTCACATATGTGCTGGGGATCTGAAATTTATAAGCAATTTAGCCACTGTGTTGGTTAGTTTTTGTCACCTTGATATAAACTAGCATCGTCTGGAGAGAGGGCATCTCAACTGAGTAATTGCCTCCATCGGATTGGCCTGTGGGTGTGTCTGTGGGACACTTTCCTAATGGGGGTGCAGCCCTACTGTGGGCAATGTCATCCCTAGGCAGGCAGTCCTGGTTTGTGGAAGAAAGGTAGCTGAGGAAGCCATGGAGAGCAAGCCAATGGAGAGCAGGCCAGTAAACAGTATTCTTCCATGGTGTCTGCTTCAGTTTTCAGCTCCAGGTTCCTGCCTTGGCTTCCCTCGATGATGGCTGTAACTTGTAAGCAAAATATACCCTTTCCTCCCCAAGTTGTTTTATCACAGCAAAAGAAAGCAGGCTAGTTTGTTTGTTTTTGGTTTGTTTTTAAAACTAGCCATCTCCCTAGCCCAAAACATTTAAAGATTTATTTTATTTTTAAAAAGATGTTTAGTTGTGTATACATATGAGTGAAGACATGTGCAGAGTCCAAAGAGAGCCTTGCATGCCTGGAGCTTGAGCTTTAGGCAGCTGTGAGTCGCACTACATGAGTGCTGGGAACTGAACTTGGGTCCTCTGCAAGAGCAGTTCTTGCCCTTTTTAAGTGCTGGGCCTTCTCTCCAGGCCCCGAAAATCTTTTCTTAATAAACTCCAACTTGCTTCATATTGACATATACAGAAATCTTTTCTGTTGCACAGCTCAATCTTTAATTTTAAATGAAATTTAAAGTTTTTATTTATTGCCATGGAATGGGTGCCACAGTTTGTGTGTAGAGGTCAGAGGACAGTTTGCAGGCGTTCATTCTCTCCTTCCACTTTACAAGGCCTAAGGACCAAACTCGGATCCTCCGGTTTGACAGCAAACACCTTACCTACCGCGCCATATCACTGGCTCAGTGACTGGCTGATGGGTACATGTGTGCTCATGCGTCTGTGCCATGGTGCAGAGGCCTGAGTATGACTTTCAGGAGTCAGTTTTCTCCTCTCACTGTGTAAGTTCTAGGGACCGAACTCAGGTCTTTAGGCTTTTGTCTTAAGTACTTTACCCATCTCACTTATCCCGTCCTTATTTAAAAACCAATAAAAACTGGACATGGTAGCTCATGTCTAGAGCCTTAGCCTCGTCTAGCTCAGGCAAGAGGACTTCACAAGCTCAAGGTCAGCGTGGGCTGTATAGTGAGTCCAGTCCAACTTCAGAGTGAGACCCTGTCACAGCCCCTACGCCTCAAGAATCCAACACTCAAATCGTCTGTATCACACCTGCCAAAAGTAAAGCTAGGTTCCCTAACACTAACTGCATGCCTTCTCACTTTGGCTTCTACTTATCCTGATCACGGTATTTCTTTCAGGCTCAGGCATATTTCAGGAAGCACATCACTCCAGATCTCTGGGAATGACGAATAGATGAGATTGTAGTAGTGTTACACAGACCCTTAAAAGATTAAAATCTCTCCAGGGAATCTCATGTTGGGGTGGGAATAGCCTGATACCCTAACTGCCAGAGAGGGAGGACCTAGTCACCCACGGCAAGATCCTGATGACCTGCAGATAGGTCCACATATGCTGCTTTTCTGTCTTTTATTAATTTTCTCTATAAATTGCAATACTGTCAATCAAGGTGGGGAGAAACAGGTCTCTCTCCCTGGTTCTGACCAAAATTTTAAATACTTGTTTTTTTCTCTTACCAATGGTGTGTGTGTGTGGTATTTTGGTGAAGCAGCAAGCAGCTGACTTGAGATTATAGGTATAAAAGCAATAGTTTTTTTTAGTTTTTGTTTTGTTTTTTGTTTTGTTTGCTTTTCAAGACAGGGTTTCTCTGTTGTAACTCTGGCTGTCCTGGAACTCACTCTGTAGACCAGGATGGCCTCGAACTCACAGAGATCCGCTTGCCTCTGCCTCCCGAGTGCTGGGATTAAAGGTGTGTGCCATCACTGCCCGGCTTTAGTTTTCTTTTTACTTGATCTTGTCAATCAATCCAAACCCCAAAACTGTAAAAGTAAATAAGCCATAGTTAGGATCTTAGAAATTGCACTGGGAGACAGAGGTTCAGATTACTGAATCAGTGTTCTGCAGGATACAGGGGATTGATAACTTATACATGCATAGTGCTTATTTATTGCCAAGCAGTATAAATTATGTGACCAAAACACAGTAGTTTCCCATCTTGATGAGTGCAAGACCAAAATGGAGAAAGATGTATCATCTGCAGCAGATAAGGGAATGGAGGGGGCTATTTCGAAAGCAATGCCCTCCTTGAACAAAGGAAGCATGAAGATTCAATCCAGGAGCCTACACATACTCATTTAGGGGTTGGCCTCTCCTAAGAATATTCAGTTAGAGAGTACATTCTCAGTTCAAGGTTACACAGAACATGTTTGAAGAATTAATGTGATGAATAGAAATGCCTCTCTGCATGCTCAGTAGAACCAAAAAGGTTTTTTTTTTCTTTCTGAAAATGAAAATAAAGGATACTTTGAAGGTATACTAATACATGAGCTCACCCCCGTGAGTGCCTGACTCAGTGGCTATTACAATTCCTTTGTAATCATGTCCAGAAAGAACAGGGACTACATAACAGGCTGTCGATATTAGATGATAAAGAAAGGAATGTGGGTACTGGAAAGATGACTAAGTGGTTAAGAGTGCTTGAATTCATCCAGATGACCAGAGTTCAGTTCCTGGCACTCACATCAGGTGACTCACACCATCTGTAACATCTGGACATAGTGTAATGATCAGGTGGTTCCAAAAACCTTCATTTAGGAGGTAACCAAAATCTAAGGGCAGCATGATTGCACGTGTGTGTGTGTGTGTGTGTGCACGCACACACACATACACATGTACTCCCTCTCCTTCCCAATTGCCAGGGCTGGCCTGGCAAGTCGGAAAGTACCTGGTTGGGGAGTGAGACTGAAGGGCCTTATGAGGAGAGGGGAAAAGAAACGTGAAGGGAAGGGAATAGACCAGGCACACACAGCATCATTGAGCTCAGATGGAATGGAGCTGAAATTTTATTTTTCTCTCCAAACTTATACCCCTTTCCTCCAGTGGCTAGTGCAGCTACAGGGGTTAGAACCAAGGTGTTAATTACAGCGAGAGAGAGTGCATAGTTTAAAACATCCTGAAGCGGAGATAGGTATCAGAACAAAGCATCTCCCCTGCTGAGGTGGATGCTTACCTAGGGGAGACAGCCTCTCTCCAGTGGAGTTAGATGCTTAGGACAATAGCTTCTCCGGATGAAGTTAAATGTTTAGCCAGAGAAGAAACATCCCTTCAGAGGGCTTTGGCTTCCCTGTAAACAAGCCGCTCTTGGGCAGTCATTAATATTTTCATGACTCAGTTTTGCTCAGAAGATCTCCCAATAGAGGAACTAGGCAATTTTAGCCAGAGGCTCACAGCAGAGTCTAGGTCCAGAGTCTGAAGGGCTCACCACACCAATAGCCTCCAGCTATTAAAAGTTGTTTTCCCTGAGTTTTTTCCTTTCATGTCACACTGCCCCAGCAGATACAAAAGGCCCTCCATCCTTCTGGAAACAGTCATTTCTTCATCACCAATAATGCCACCCTTAACTTATTTGTTGCCAACCTTTTAATCCCTTTTGCTAGTTTCTCCTTTTCACTAGAAATTAAAGGCCAAGGTCTTCCTACCGTTGAGCAATGTCTGGGCAAGGAGAATTGGCAGGAAAGAATCAGATCTACTCAGGAGCTGGCATTCTTGAAAAGTTAAGAGGTGTTTTCTCTCCCAAAACTCAGTCTTTAGGGCTTAGAGACCAAAAGGGATTTTTTTGACAGGAGGAAGTGGGGGGGGGGGCAGGTAGTAAGACTAGGAGATGGGCAGGATCTTTCTCATCAGAAGTGTTCCTTTTTCCTTCTTGGGTCTGATACACTTTAACCTCCTGTGGCTACCTAACTGAGGAAGGCGCTGGCATGGTGGTGCACCCCTGTGAATCTAGCGCATGGGGGCAGAGGCAGGAGGTTTGCTAATTAAACCCAGTTTGAACTACATAGTGAGTTTTAGGCCAGCCTGGTTTATATTTTGAGGTCCTGTCAGGGGTGGGGGGGGTGGTGCTGTAGAGAAGAAATATAGACTAAAGAAAGGTGTTATAAAGGCCTCAGATGTTTGGTTTCCGTGATTCAAAGAAGGCTTCGGGAGTTAACCAATCCACTGGTCTCACACTACACTGTCATTGTTGACTGTATTATTGAAGCAAAACTAACTTACTTTTTCACATTTTAGTCTTGGCATTTGTATCTTTTGATCCTGTTTGTGACCTCTGCTCTGAGAGTCTCTTGAGTCTCAGAGCATTGGTCTGGGGGCTCCAGACATCTAGTGCGACTGGCTAGTTCGTTTTTTCGCAAGAAGCTGAGGGTGGTTTGGAGTGCGGTGACTAGCATTGCGGACGTCCAGAATAGAAAGCGGTGGGCAAGAGACCTCTGAGTGAGGTTTCCCCTCCACAGCCTCTCAGGTCCTAACGCGTCTGGCCCAATAACTAGGGTGTACCCCAGTCCAGCCTCCTGCGTCCCCTACTTATGCTACTCTTTTAGGACCCCAGGCCAGCATGCTTTCCGACTCAGGATGGTAAAGGCATATGTATGGTGCTCATCACTTTAGGAAAAGTTAACTGGGCTGGCTATGTCCTGACAGGCTCAGCCTAAAAAACCAGAACTTTAAGCTGGTGATTAAGGGGCATCTGGCCCAGCTGGGATAACCTTCCCGGAGCTCAGCTCTTTCAGCCAGCAAATACGACTTCCACCCACGCAGCTCTGCTCACCAGCCAGAGCAGCCCACAGCAAGCTCGCAAACGTTCCACGGCTGGTCCCGCCCCCCGCCCCGGCCCCCGCTTCTGGCCCCGCCTCCGCTCACGCCTTCGCCTCCCTTGAGGTTCAGCGGCTCCTCCCAGCTCCCGGCACTACACTCCTGGCCCTGCCCTTAGTCTCTTCCCCGGCTCTTTACTGGCTGACAACTTCTGGCACCGCCCCCACTCTTGTAACCTCGAGGGCGGGGCTGGAGAACCAACGAGTCGTTCTGGCCTGCGAGCCGGTTGAATGGGCGGAAGTCAGTGGGGCGGGACGCGGAGGGATGAGCGTGCACAGCCTTTTCCGGCGGCTCGCTCTGTTGGCGGGTCCCTGACGCGCCCCGGGTGGGTGAGTCGGCGCAGTTGCATTACTTGGTGTCAGGCAAGGGGCACCGCCTCTTCTCCAGAAGAGATGGCAGGCGCGGGCGGCCCGGGGCTGTTGTGAGTGCCTGGCGGATGCGAGTCGAATTAGCCGAGCACCACAGCTCCTCTCAGCCTGCTCCCGAGCTCCAGTGTTGCTCCAGGCCCGGGACTGTCAGCGGCCTCTCTAGGTCTTCCTGAGTAATCATTTCCTGGGACCATCTTTCCCCTAGAGTCCGAAAGTGACAGAGGCCGAAAGTATTGTCATGGTTGTGGACGCAGATTGCACTTCAGGGTTTGCCCTTCTCTTATCTGGGACAGTGGTTTCTCATTGGCTGTGCAAATGCTAAGGTCTGAGAGGGGAAACCTATTCCAGTGTTCACTGCTGCTGGGTTAGCAATGGCCTGATAACTGGACCAAAAGCTAATCAGGAAGCCGCTTTCCCCGATTCTGACGTTAGAGGGGAAGGTGGATGCTGGGGCCTAAGAGATTTGGTTTAGCTGAGGGGAACTTCTTGAATCCTTAGTGTTGTTGCCAGCCTTGTGACTTGAAGCAGCTGTAACCTGTTCTGGAATTTAGGTCCTTAAAAACAGGAATCCTGTTTTTCCTCCGATGTCCTTTCTTCTGGCCCCCCTCTCCTACTGCCTCCACTTAGCTCTGCTTCCTTTGGTTCACACACTGCTCACTTTGCTCCATTTTCAGGTCTTGGAGTTTTTTTGTTTTTGTTTTTCTCTCTACCCCAGTCACCTTGGCCTAGGCCCCTGGGGGAAGACATTCTTTAGACTTTACCAGAATTTCTCATTTAAACACTACTGGTTCCCTGTACTTCAGCACTAGCATGGTTTTGATTTTATGTGTGGTTATTTGTCTCTTCTATTAGATGTCCCATGAAGACAAAGTTCTTGTAACTTCGCTGTTGCTCCCCAATGTGAAGTTGAATGAGTGGCCCATGGCAGCCATCCTTTAGTTAGTGAAGTGATCCAACCCTCCCCCTACACAGACAAGAAGGCTCAGTGGTTGATATTCAGCGGTCAGGGCTGTGTTTGCCCAGCCTGGTGTCTCTGTATATCTGGGTTGGTGGTAAAAAGGTAATGCAGAGGCCCTTTGATTATCCTGGGAACTGGGCAGTTTCCTCCAGTTCTGACCTTTGATCTTTTTCATAATTCCTCACAGGTGTCTAAGTCAAGACAAGTGGATCCCACCCTCCAAATCTCATGGTAGGAAGCCTGGCTGCCTCATCCCCTCACTTGTCCTGTCAAGCCTCCATTTCCTGCCTTGGGGATCTGTCCTTTCCAGTGGGCCTTAGCACAGATCTAGCTTTGGCCCCCACTGTGGCTCTTGCCAGGCGCAGTCCCTGAGGGAATGAGTAAACGTCTGTCCAGACTGGAGGCTCGCTGTGCCTGTTCAGTGGGGAGGATTGTAAAGTCACTACCATGGACTAAGTCCCTTCTTTCTCTTAAGATATAAGAGCCAAGGGATCCTTGTCCCTCTAGTCCAATCCCATGGGTCAGCTGCTGAGATATACCATGTTATAGTGCCAGAATGGAACTGGCACCCAGGGGCACCTGGGATACTAGTGTATGTCCTTTCAGGAGGCGGTGACATTTGGCGACGTGGCTGTGCACTTCTCTCGGGAGGAGTGGCAATGTCTGGATTCTGGTCAGAGGGCCCTCTACAGGGAGGTAATGCTGGAGAACCACAGCAGTGTGGCTGGACTAGGTGAGGCTACACCTGGGGATTTGTTCATATGTCAGCAGTCAGCATCCACCCCACACTTGTCAGAGACGGGGGATGTGGATGCTAACTGTGTGGGCCTTACAGGATAAACCTTGAACCTGAGTGTGGCAGGCTAGCTCCAAGGTTTACGCATGTCACCCAATGTAGTCCTTACTAGGTAGATGGACTTCTGGGAACTAGTAAAACCTCTGTTCTTCCCAAACTATGAAATCATCATGTGAAAAAATAGAACCCATGCTTGAAATAGCTCAAACAATAAAAAGGAAAAGGGAATATATTTTGTTAGCTTAAGGAATCCTTGGAGTGTAAGAGATACCCCGAGTCTCTTTCCTTCTGTCCTGCCAACAGACACCTCCCAATATTCCTACCTACCCTGCAGGCTGCTCCAGCACACACAACTTTGTATTTTGTTTCAGGTTTGTGGTAGAATGTATATTTTACTGTTGGTTGCTGTTCATCTCACCTGTTACTGAGCCTTCTTCAGGGCTTGCCCACATCAGTGCCTACAACATGGGTTCTTGAGAGGATGGCTTCGCTGGTGGGCCAGGAGTGGGGTATGGGTGG
The DNA here is from genome assembly GCA_026225945.1 of Cricetomys ansorgei. Lineage (NCBI taxonomy): Eukaryota > Metazoa > Chordata > Mammalia > Rodentia > Nesomyidae > Cricetomys > Cricetomys ansorgei. Next base: position 11,774 of record JAMJFZ010003706.1, read on the forward strand.
AGATGGGATGTAGTTGGTTTACCAGGTGGTTCTCTCAGTGCTAGACCAGACCTGTAATTGTTCATCCCATCCAGCCTGGCAAAATCCTGTTTTCTGATATTTTCTCAGTTAAGTAGTGTACAGCAAGGGCTAGAGCATATACAGGTCAATGGTTGAGCATTCTTCTATCATGCACAGAGCTCTGGGGTCATCCCTAGTACCACGGATAGATCAAAGAGGCCTTGGTGCCTGTGGGAGGCCCAAGTGACTGCCTGTGTGATATCCGGGTGTCTGAGGGATGGCCAGGTATCTGTGATACCCAGGTGCTTTGTGATATCTGAGTGCTAGCAGGATGTCCAGTTGCGTGTTGAACAGCGGGGGTACCTGGGAGATGTCTTGAGTGTCTGTGGGTTGGCCCAGTGTATGCATGATACCTGGATGTCTGCAGGATTCCCTGGATCCTGGGGATTGTCTGGTGCCTGTGGGATGTCCGGACTCCTGAGGGATGCCCTGGTGCCTGCAGGATGTATGGGTACCTGCAGGATGTATGGGTACCTGCAGGATGTCTGGGTGCTTGGGGGTGCCCCAGGTTCCTGTGGGAGACCCTGGCATCTGCGGGAAGCTCAGGTGTCTGTTGGGGAGGTCCTGGTGACTGCTGGATGGCTGGTTGGCTGCAGGAGATCCTGGCCCCTGTGGGATGCTGGGGAGCCTGTGGGATGCCCCAGTGCTTGCAAGATACAGGGAGCCTGCTTGGTGTCCGTGTTTAGGCAGTGAGGCCCAACTTCAGGTCAAACTCTTGTAGTGCCTCATCTCTGGCTAGTATAGGACAAGTCAAAGTACACAATCACAGCAGCCTTCTGCCTCCAAAGAGGCAGATGAAGCTGAGGGTGGGAGGGAGGAACAGGGAGAAATGGGAAGAGGATGTTATTAAGATACATTGTACGGAACTCAAATTACTGATAAAAGTATTATTTAAAAAAAAAACAAAAACAAAAACAAAAAAAACACTGTGCATAAGGCTCAGGCCTTTAATCCCAGCACTTGGGAGGCAGTGGGAGGCAGAGGCAGGCCAGTCTCTGAGTTTGAGGTCATCCTGGTCTGCAGAGCAAGCTCAAGATAGCCAGGGCTACACAGATTCCCTGCTTGGAAAAAAAAAAAGAAAGATAAAGAACAGAAAAGAGAAGGAAGAAAGTAAAACAATTTAGGATTTTGTTGTTTTTGTGCTTTGTCTAGCTTTTGAGAGTTTGGGCATCCTGTCATGTCCCTGTTTGTTACTTTGCTAGGTTCTGAAGTCATGTATTTGTGCAGCTCTTTTGCCTTCTTTTCTTTTTTTCAAGGTAGGATTTCTCTGTTGTAACTCTGGCTGTCCAGGAACTCACTCTAGATCAGGCTGGCCTTGAACTCACAGAGATCGGCCTGCCTCTGCCTCTGGAATGCTGGGATTAAAGGCAAGAGCACTGCCTGGCTGCCTTTAAAAAAAAGAAAATGGGTTGCTGTGCCTTATTGACTTGTGGGTGTTGAGATATTTAGTATATTTTGAGTTAAATTTCACCAAAACCAAGATGACATGTTGTAAAACACATTATTGAATGTACGTAAAGAAGTTTAACAAAGGATACTACTGATTATATACTACCAACACTTAAACTTATTTGGTACTTTGCAAGAGCTGTCTTAAACTCATACATAGTTTTTCATGTGTCACCATAATAAGGAAAACACATGGATATACTGGCTGGGAGTTCCTCTTGCTCTATATCTACTTGCTAGGGGTTCTGGTTGCTCTCCACTGGGGTTTTACCTTCTGTGGGGTCAACGCCTAAGCTTTCTCGCCTTGTAGATAGCAGCCATTTCTCTTGTGTTACAAACCAAACAGCTTCGTCTACATTATCTGTCTTTTCTCTGGCCCTTTGTGCCTGTGAGTGGAACTGCAGTGATGCGTTAGGCTGTCCTCCCGGTTGCAAAAATAAACCTGTTACTCAAAAGTAAACCATAGTTTCTGCTTCTGTAATAACTTCATGTTTCAGCACCAAGTTGCTGAATACTTTTCTTGTCCTTTTTTGAGAAGGGTATCTCACTCTGTTGCCCTGCCTGACCTAGAACTTCTGGTCTTAAGTAAGTGACCCTCCTGCTGCTGCCTCCTGAGTAGTTCCTGAGATAGTAAGTGGATACCATCGCACCCAGCATAGGGTAGTTTTGAAAAGTACAGTTTATCTGCCGATGAACTAGTTGTGTGTTTATGTGTGATGGTGCTAGTGATTCAACTGCAACAGTTGTAATCTGAGGGTCCAGCCAAGCCCGCATGTGCACATGGTCCCTTGGAGGTGCTGAGAAATGTCCACTGGAAGAGCATCAAGTGACCTTAACTGTTGACCCCTGATTTGATGCGCCTTCCCCGCCGTTATGAATGGCAGCAAAGAGTTTGAGACCACCACCTGTTATTTGAATTCTGCCTCATTTGTTTCATTACTTATTAATTTTTAAGTTTTGTTCCTTGGCTCTTCCTACCTCTTACAGTACCCTTGCCTTTTGAACTGGGGGTGGGGGAGTGCAGAATGTGTTGCTGGCTTGTACCAGCAACATAGATCGTTCCAGCCTATTCTTTGTAGACTCTTTGGGGACAATGTTCCCTGAAGATTGTGGAAGTCCAGGTGCCCTTCCTGTGTAGTCTGAGGAGCTAGAGAGAAGGAACTGCTCACCATCCTCCCGAATAGGCTCAGCATGTATCTAGCAGCTCATGTTCTGCATCGCTGGAAACTAGGGGGAGGGGAGGCTGACTCCTGGCCATATTGCCAGCATCTCCTTCTCTGCCTCACACACAGCAGGATTCCTGGTCTTTAAGCCTGAACTGATCTCCCGGCTGGAGCAAGGAAAAGAGCCATGGGTCCTTGATCTACAGGGAGCGGAAGGGACAGAGGCATCATGGATTTGCCAGACAGGTAAGGCCCAGTCCCTGACACAGAGAAGGTCTGGATGAGAAGGAGCAGAGGTGAAGTTTTGAGACAATGGGAGGCTGGGGTGAGTCCTGATGATCAGGCTGGGCTGCTGAGGAACACTGCAGAGGAGGACCAAATCTAGAAAGAACCACAACTAGGTGTATGGCCACCTCTGGGAAGCCTATTCCACAAAAAGGTAAGGACATGAAACACTTGCCCACTCAACTGCTATGTGGCATGTAACGAGTGATCACAGAGAAATGGCCTGTGGGATCAGGACAGGGAGGCAGCCTCTGTGGGTTTGGAGAGTCTAGAAGGAAAGTAGATATGATGGAGACCTCTCTGGGCTCTGGGGGCTCAGACCCTTGCAGAAACTTGCTCCAGGGAAGAAGTCAGTGAACTGCTGGGTATGGCCACTCAGCCAGTGTTCTCGTCTTATTGTGTCACGTGATAAAACATTCTGACTGAAAACAGCTTAGGAAAGAAAGGGTTTATATCAGTTTACAATTTCAGGTCATGAGCCATCATTGTGGGAAGTCAGGGCAGAAACTGAAGCACAGACAATGGAGGAACAATGTCTTATACTCTGGCTCATGTTCAGCTAGCTTTCTTATTCAGTCCAGACACAGCTCCCTGGTAATGATGCTGTCCACAATGGGCTGGGTCTTTCCATAACAAATCTGGGTCAAGACGATCTCATAGTCGGCCACAGGCCAGTCTGATCTGGGCACTTTTCAGTTGAGGGTCCCTCCTTCCAAGTAATCCTAGATTGCGCCAATTTGGCGGTGAAAACTATTAGTCACATCTATAGCAAGGCTCGCCAGGTGTGGGTTTGCAGTTTGGATCCTTCTCAGAGAAGCCTGCCTTAGAGGACAGCCACGGACAGGCTGAGCGCCCAGCTCTGCTCTGGGCTCTTCCTGCTAAGACACTACCTCTTCGTCAGCCATGATTTAATTCCTGTCTATTTTTGGTCAGATCCCATTTTGTCCTCACTTGCCAGCTAACGTGGTTGGGGGCTGCTGACCTTCTGTCCTCAGGTTTGCTCTGTCTGGTCTCGTTTCGCTTCCTAGGGTATTCTCTGCTTAGTGCCCTCCAGAGTGAGACTCTGTGTGTGGCCCCTCTTAGGGCACGATGTTCTCAGCAGCCTGACTTGTAGACATGAGCATATCATCACTGGCCAGTGAACCAGATTGTGAGAGTCTCTCATGGTGTCTCCTTGCCACGCTTTTCCACTTGGGGTGTATTGTGCCGAGACACCCCCCATCCCCCACCAAGCTCCTGGTTGTCTCTGCCTTTTCTCTGAGCTCAGATGTAAGGAGCGTTTTTACTTTGTGTTTATTTCAGATTCTACTATTAGAACTGACCACAAGCAGACCTGTGAGTATACAAACATTCTCAAAAGGCAGATTCCTGGCTTTGGAGACAATTTGGATTCTAAGGACTGGTCAGAGAATTGCCCAAGCAGCCTTGGGCTAAAAGGGAGTGGCTCACTTTTTCAGAAACACCATTTGAATAAGGAAACTGTGACTCCCAAACACTTCACTAAGGACACTGTCCAGGAATGTAAGGAACTACAGGCCACTGTTCTGGGTTATCAGCCTGATGAACAGAGAGACAGTGTGAAAGGGACATCAGAAAACTGTGAAGTATGTGGCAGAGTCTTTAGACCAACTTTAAACCTGGATTCATATCTGGAAATGAATGTGCAGGAAAAACCACACAGATGTCAGGAGTGCAAAAAAGAATTATCCGACTGTGCACAGGAGAAATACACTAGTAACTGTCATGGGAAGAGGCCTTTTGAATGTGAGGAATGTGGGAAAGTCTTCAGGCTGTGTTCACAACTCAATCAGCATCAGCGAATCCACACCGGAGAGAAACCATTTAAATGTGTTGATTGTGGGAAAGCTTTCCGTTTAAGCTCAAAACTTATTCAGCATCAAAGAATTCATACCGGAGAAAAGCCTTACAGGTGTGAGGAATGTGGGAAAACTTTTAGTCAGAGCTCAAGCCTCATCCATCATCAGAGAATCCACACAGGAGAAAGGCCCTACAGTTGTCAAGAATGTGGGAAAGCCTTCAGTCAACAATCACAACTGGTCAGACATCAGAGGACTCACACTGGAGAGAGGCCTTACCCCTGCCAAGAGTGTGGTAAGGCCTTCAGCCAGAGCTCAACTCTAGCCCAGCACCAGAGGATGCATACTGGGGAGAAATCTCAAATGCCAAGAGCTTCAGAGAGCCCAAGCCTTATTGCCCATCAAAGAAATAACACTGTGGAGAAGCCATTTAAGTGTGAGGAGTGTGGGAAAGCTTTCAGGTGGATCTCTCGCCTGAGTCAGCACCAGCTGATTCATACTGGAGAGAAACCTTATAAGTGCAACAAGTGCACAAAAGCCTTTGGTTGTAGCTCACGACTGATTCGCCATCAGAGAACTCACACGGGAGAAAAACCCTTCAAATGTGATGAATGTGGGAAGGGCTTTGTCCAGGGCTCGCACCTCATTCAGCACCAGCGAATCCACACAGGAGAGAAGCCTTATGTGTGTAATGACTGTGGGAAAGCCTTCAGCCAGAGCTCCAGCCTCATTTACCACCAGAGGATCCATAAGGGAGAGAAGCCATATGAATGCGTCCAATGTGGGAAAGCCTTCAGTATGAGCACGCAGCTCACCATCCACCTGAGGGTTCATACCGGGGAGAGACCCTATAAGTGTAGTGAGTGTGGGAAAGCCTTCAGTCAAAACTCAACCCTCTTCCAACACCAGATAATCCATGCTGGAGTGAAGCCCTATGAGTGCAGTGAGTGCGGGAAGGCCTTCAGCCGGAGCTCATACCTGATCGAACATCAGAGAATACACACAAGAGCCCAGTGGTGCTTTGAATTTGGAAACACCATCGAAAGCTCCACCTTTTCGAGCCATAAAAAAGTGAACACTGTAAAGAAATTGCATCAGTGTGATGACTGTGAGAAGATATTCAGGTGGCAGTCACACCTGATTATACACCAGAGAATTCACACAGGAGAGAAGCCTTACAAATGTAATGCTTGTGGCAAAGCTTTTAATCGGAGCTCAAGGCTCACTCAGCACCAAAAAAGTCACGTGGGATAAATCATTTACCTAAACGTCTTAGTTACTTCTCTATTGCTGTGATGACACCATGACCAAGTCAACTTAGAGAAGAGCTTATTTGGGGCTCCCAGTGTCAGAGAGCATTAATGACTACCATGGTGGGGAGCATGGCGGCAGGTAGGCATGGTGCCGGAGCAGTAGCTGAGAGCTCACATCTTGAGACAACCAGTTACTAGGCAGAGAGAACTAACTAAAAATGGCTAGAATCTTTTGAAACCTCAAAGTTCGCCCCCAGTGACACGCCTCCTGCAAGGCCATACCTCCTAATAATTCCCAAGGAGTCCCACCAACTGGGGACTATGTATTCAAACGTATGAGCCTATGGGGGCCATTCTCATTCACACACCACACTCTATAAATATGTAGCTGAATAAACCTGAAGCCTTATTTTATGTGAGGTAATCTATGTTAATAGAAACTTGAAAATGCTGAGGAAGATTCAGATTTGTTCTCAAAAGAATATTCTACTTATGAAACTAATGTTTTGTTTCTGGAATGTTTGGCATTTACCCATTAAAGTGTGTCACACTCAAGGTGTAGCCTGTACTTTGAACTCAGAGTGGATCTCTGTCCTACAGATGAGGAATGGGCATCAGGAAAGCTTTGTGAGCCCTGCTAAGCAACAGTCTAAGTCAAGTCACCAAATCCAGGTCTGCTGGCACATACTTGCAACCCTAGCGCTCAGGCAGTTGCAAAACAGTCATCTAGACCATGTCTTTAAGAAAAAAAGTCTGGGCATGATGGCACACTCCTTTAATCCCAGCATTTGGGAGGTTGAGGCAAGCAGATCTCAGAGTTTGAGGCCAGCCTGGTTTGCAGAGCAGGTTCCAGGACAGCCAGGGCCACACAGAGAAAGCAGTTTGTTCTCCTCCCCTTCCCCCAGAAAAAAATTTTTTTTTCCTCCAGAGCAGTTACTTAACATGGCTTCACCGGTAAGGAAATCTTTGTAACTCATGTAAAAGGCAGCCAGAAGCAGAGACACTAGAAATCATTTCTGCTTCCCCTTACTCCTTCTTGTTTTATTTTGTGAGCTAATAGCCAAGGGCTCAAGTGTGCTATTCAAGTCTACCACTGGGTTGTACCCCAGCCTCATTTGACCCCCTCTTAAGATTTATCCCCCACTGTAGCCACTCAGGGCCCCTTTTCCTTTTGACAGGCAGGTATGGTTCCTGAATGCAGCTTTTATGTGGGTATGGCAGCCATACGCCAATGCTAGATGTAGAAATACCATGGCCACTTGGCAAAGGCTTGAAGTCATTTTGGGGTTTAGGAGCTTGCTGTGTGGCTCAGAGTATCTCCTGTCCTAAAATTCAGAGTTAACTACCTGAAGATGCACTGCTGTAGAGTAGTTCAAGAACTAATGTACAGACGTGCATGTTAACATCCCTGGGAGAGGGTAAAGCAGCAGGAGTGCATGTATCCACACATACATGTGCACTTGCACACACATGAACACACACACACAAATACAGAGACACACCAAAAAGACCCCAAACAAGGGTTTTATGAGCATTTCTTAGTTATGGGCTGAATTATATTTCTCAAAAGATATGCCAAAGTCCTAAGATCCCCAGAACCTGAGGGTGACTGGAAATAAGATCTTAGCAACTGAAGTTATTAAGAGTAGGGTAGGTCCTAGCCAGTGACTGGTATGCTTACAAGAAAGTGGAAATTTCACATAAAAGTGGAGGCAGAGCCAGGTGATAGTGAAGCACGTCTTTAACCCCAGCACTTGGGAGGCAGAGGCAGGCAGATCTATTGTGAGTTTGAGGTCAGCCTGGTCTACAGAGTGAATTCCAGGACAGCCAGAGTTACAACAGAGAAACCCTGCCCCGAAAAAACAAAACAAAACAAAAAGGCTGAGCGTAGGGTGATACACATCCAAGCTAAGGAATGCCACAGATGTTTGGCTATAAGCAGATGCTTCAAGGAGGAGGACATGGTCCTGCCAACACTTCTAGTTCTGGAAACATCACATTTCTGTTATGTCATTAAATTTATAATAATTTGGTTGCTTAGGGAATATTTTGTTTATAATTGCTTTCGTTTCTCATAGGGAAACACGCGTGGAATTGCTGGGTCCTGGGGCACTTGTCCTTTTACATTGCTTTGTTCCTTTGGAACTGATGAATAGAGGTCCTTGAGCTTGTTGGGCAAACCTCTCCCACTGAACTATACCCTTCACCCTGAATATTTAAACTTAGAAGCTTCTGGACAGCTGTCCTAAGTAGCTGTTCTGTTTTACATTTCATAGACAAGGACAGGTCTTGCAATTACACACATCCCAGCAGCTGATGTGATTAGGTCTGCTTATTCAGTGGCATTGTAGGGTGAGATACAGTATTGTGATTTTTTTTTCATTTCCTTTCTTTTTTTTTTTTTTTTTTTTTCTCTTCAAAACAAGGTTTCTCTGTGTAGCCCTGGCTGTCCTAGAACTCACTGTCAACCAGGCTGGCTTCAAACTGAGAGATCAGCTTGGCTCTACCTCTTTTAGAGTGCTGGGATTAAGGGGGTGTGCCACCACCACCTGATTCCTTATTGTGGTTCTATTTGAACTTTTAGTAGTGGTGAGCACGGTCATTTATGTATGTACTGAACATATGTGTATATATTCATACATATTTTACTTATTTATTTATTTAAAGGCAGAGTCTCTAGCCCTTGTTGGCCTGGAACTCATAGAGATCTGCCTGCTCCTGCCTCCCAAGTTTTAGGATTAGAGGAGTGCTCCACAATGCCCAGCTTCCTCCAATCTTTTTTGATAAAGCAATTCACTAAATTATTCAGGTTGGTCTTGAACTCACTCTGGAGCCCAGACAAGCCTGCCTTGGATTTGTGATCACCCTGCCCCAGCCTCTTGGGATCACTGACTTATATCAACAGGTCTGGGTCATTAGTCATTTATATTTAATCAAATGTCTATTCTGTCTTTTGCCCACTTAATTAGCCACACACCCCCGTCCCCGCCCAACAGAAGCGTTATGGAGCAATAATAATGCATAACCATATACAAGTTTACCATCTTTTTTCCCACCTTGCAGGGAATTTTGTTGTTGTTGTTTTTGTTTTAATGACAGGGTCTCAGTTTGTAGCCTTGGCTGGCCTGAAACTCGCTATGTAGACCAGGCTGGTCTAGAATTCATACAGATCCGCCTGTACCTCCAGAATGCTGGGTTTAAAGACGTGCCTGGCCCACCTAACTATTACAAAATATGCAATTCGGTGGCACCAATTACAGTAATTTTAGCGTGTGTCCCTCACGCTGCACTGCCGGTACGCAGGACAGCTGCAGCCGGGAGTCCGACCCCGGAAGCCAAAATAATCATTGCCTTCTGCTTCCTCTTCCCTAAAAACCAAGCATCGGAAGGCAACCTTGAGTCCTGCTGCCCTGCTGCGCGTGCGCTCGGCTCCAGGAACCACAGAGGGCTTCTGTCTCTGTCCTAGAGAGGCCCGGAAGTGTCTCTGGGCCCTTCCTGGGACCCGGTCAACTTCCTGCCGCTGCCAGCCACCGTTAAGCTACAACGGAGCTTCCTCCAGGTGCTGAGAGCTTTAAAAGATTGGTTTGGATTCATAGTGTGAGATTATTAGGTCTTCCAGTGCTATGGTAGAGATTCGGGGTTGAGTAGGGGAAGGCTCTCAGCTGCGTGTCCCTGTGTTTATCCTGAACGTTTATCCAGATTCTCTAATACTATGTACGTAGGACTTCCGTGTGCGCTTCTGTTGTTTTTTTCTCCCCTGGTAACTGCTCATCTCTGGGATGGCCTCTCTTCTAGAGTCTAGGACCTAGATTCAGGTGGGCTCCTTTGCTACCTGGTCTTTGCTACGCGCCACCTCCCAAGCGGGCGTCCCATTTGCTATCATTGGTAGTTCATGTGGTCAGTGACCTGCGGATGCGGCCCCACATCGACCCTCATTTTTTGAAACATGAAGCTCCTTAATAACCTGTCACCTTGACTCTCCTTCACCTCTCCAGGCAGCTGTGGTTAGGACCTTCTCTTCGGACCAATCAAGAAAGGAGAAGAAAGGATGTCTACTTTGGGAGTAGCAGCTCCATACTTGCACCATCCAGCTGACAGTCACAGTGGCCGGGTCAGTTTCCTGGGGGCCCAACCCCCTCCAGAAGTGGCGGCAGTGGCCCAACTCATGAGGGACCTGGACAGGAGCACCTTCAGAAAGTTGCTGAAACTTGTAGTCCGGGCCCTGCATGGGAAAGACTGCAGAGAAGCTGTGCAGCACCTTGGCTCCAGTGCCAACCTGTCAGAAGAGCGTCTGGCCGTCCTGCTAGCTGGAACTCACACACTGCTCCAGCAGGCTCTCCGGCTGCCCCCTGCCAGTCTGAAGCCAGATGCCTTCCAGGACGAGCTCCAGGAGCTCGGCATTCCCCAAGATCTGATTGAAGATTTGGCTAGTTTGGTGTTTGGGAGTCAGCGATCTCTCCTTGACTCTGTGGCCCAACAGCAGGGGTCCTGGCTGCCCCACATGTCTGACTTCCGGTGGCGGGTAGATGTGGCCATCTCCACCAGTGCTCAGTCCCGCTCTCTGCAACCGAATGTTCTCATGCAGCTGAAGCTCACAGATGGATCTGCACACCGCTTCGAGGTACCCGTGGCCAAATTCCAGGAGCTTCGGTACAGTGTAGCCTTGATCCTCAAGGAGATGGCAGAACTGGAGAAAAAGTGCGAACGTAAACTGCAGGACTGAACCCTGGTATTGTGGGTGCTGATACTGGTACCACAGCCCCACTGGTCATGAGGCCAGCTCAATTGAGGGCCTACATGTAAGGATGTATTTTGTTTGAGTGAGAAGACAGCTGTGACTTTCCGGTTTTGTTTTTAGAGTAAACAGCTGGACTTGGTGGTACTGTCTATAATCTCAGTACTTGGAAGACAGAAGCTGGAGAATGATAAGTGTAAGGCCAGCCTGGGTTACGTAGTGGAGCTTAGTTTCAAACTATAAAGCAGCTACTAAAAACATGTTATTCAAGTTGGATGCTACACCTTATACTTGCCCCTTCCCCAGCTGTTGGTATGTGTTACTGGGTGTGGCCATGTGGAGATCGAGGGTCCAGATAAGGACCTCTTTGCAGTGTACATGGTTGCTCAGCCTGACCTGAGCTCTCTGCTCATTTGCTTTCAGAAGCCCTGTCTAAATGGACATGTTTATCCCTTTGCCCTAAATTCCTGCCTTCATGAAGCTGACATCCTACTGGGGAAGTAAGAGGGGAGACGATACAAATACCATATGTGTATTACATTAAGTTTAGTGTATATAACATTAAATACATATTTTAAATATTAAAACATGAGTACAGGACTGGAAGATTGGCTCAATTAAGAACACTTGTTGCTCTTGTAGAGGACACTGGTTCAATTCCCAGCACCCACATGGTGGCTCACAACTGTCTATAACTCCAGCTTGGGGGAGGGTGTCCAATATCAAGGAACCAGGTACATATGTGGTACACACACATACATGCAGGCAAAACATTCATACAGATAAAATAATAAAACTAATAAATCTAAATCTAAAGAGATGACTCAGCGGTTAAGATCTCCCTAGCTGCTCTTTCAGAGGACCGGGGTTCAATTCTTAGCATCCTATGGCAGCTTACAACTGTCTGTAACTCCAGTCCCCAGGGATTTGACACCCTCACACCAATGCACATAAAATAAAATAAATCAAAAGAAATCTAAAACAGACACAAAGCAAAAAAATCATGAGTACAGCTGTGACCACAGAGCCAGGTCAGGTGAGGCTGGTATGTGTGGAAGGCTGGCCATCATGACAAGGTTGGTCACAGAGTGGTCTTTGAACATGGAGGTGTCTGTGCAAACCCTTGGAGGTGAGAGATTGAGGTGTACTCTGCAAATGGATCCATGGGGCTGCCAGTAGAGTAAAGCTTCACAGTGTTGGTTCATTCATTTAGTGTATTAAAACTTGAATGTGTGCACTGTACATCCAGTACCTCAACCTCATCTCTTGGAAGCACTGGGTATATCAAGAGTGCTTTGGGAATGGGAGAGTTGGCTCATCATTTAAGAGCCCTTGTTGCTTTTGAAAAGGAACTAGGCTTGATTCCTAGCACCCACAGGGAATCACTCAGCCATTTGTAACTCCAATTTCAGGGGGTTCAATGCCTAGGCACCAGGCATGCACTTCTTGCAGACATACAGATAAAACATCCATAAACATAAAAATATTTTACCCCCTTTGAGACAGGGTTTCTCTGTTCTAACTCTGGCTGTCCTGGAACTCACTCTGTAGACCAGGCTGGCCTTGAACTCACAGAAATCCACCTGCCTCTGCCTCGAGTGCTGGGATCAAAGATGTGCATGGCAAAATAAATCTTAAAAATAAAAAAGTTCCTTTGTTCCCTGGAAGGGGCCCAGGTGCCCTGAGGGCACACATGCAGATGTTACCTTCACTGTCAGCTCAGCCTCTGTCTCCACAAAGGCACGGAGTTGTCTTCCCAGCATTTAGGAAACTGGGCAGCTACTGCTTGCAGTCTCCATTCTCAGTAGGTTAGTACATAGCTGGTGTTAGTAACCATGATCAAGCTGCCTTCCCCAGGTGACAACCCCAACTCAAAAGGGACGGCCTTGCTTCTGCTTGCCCTCCTGGATGTGGCCCCAGAATGTCGAGGAACAAATGGCAGTAGCTAGCTTCAGGGCACAGCAGGATTTAATATTACTGTGGGAGCAGGGAGATTTTAATACGGACAAACACTGATTTTTTTTTCAGAAAGAGCCTTCTGGTACAATTACAGACTTAGAAGTCAATAGGGTGGCCCTTCTGTGTACTCCATTTCACTGAAAGGTTTTGTTTTGGAGACAGACAGGGTTGTGTGTCAGGTTGGCCCTGAGGAAAGTAATCCTGCCTCAGTGTACTGTATGTAGAAATTATAGGCAGTGCCATAACACTCAGCATCCAAAGTTTTTGAAGATTTCACAGGGATTTTTATCAGCATGCAGTTTGAAAACAGTATAGGAGTGTAACACAAAGAACAGAATTGCAAGTAGCTTTCCTACAGCACAGCAATATGAACCTATGTGTACACAATACACATCCTTTATGTGAAGTGTGAAACTACAATCGGGTCAACACACAGGGATCTTGGGAGCTCAAGCGTCCCCACTACTGCCTCTGGCCACTTTCAGATTGACTGCCTCTGGAGAGTGGTCACTCTAACTTCTAACAACCCCAGCTCCACTGTTTTGGAAATCTGCATGTATTAACGTCCTGCGGGACTTGTGTAGGAGACCCTACCTTTCCTCTGTCTTCTCAGCATGCTATTTTTAGCCTCTCCCAGTTCTGATTACAAGCCTCTATTACCAGCTGGGACCCTGGCCCTCTCCCCTCCCCCCCTCCTTTTTTTTTTTTTTTGTTTTTTGTCTCTACTTTTAATGGCATTGCCTACGGATAGGGTTCATTCAAATGAAGACCCTCTTTCTGAGGGCTCTGTGTCACCAAAGACACCCATGGTACACTTACTTGACAAACAACCACTCCTTTGCCTTGTTCCTTTTTCCTTTCTACAGTGGACAACTCTCTCTTTTGCTTTCCAAGGTCTTTGCCTGTAGCCCAGTCCCAACTGTTAACCTCAAGCAACTTTTGGCTTCTCTGCCAGACTTTTTGAGGACTTGGCAGGTGGCCTTCTACGGCCCATATTCCAATCCCCCCCCACCCCCCACGCCGAGTCCATGTTTTTCTTTGTAGCGCTGGCTGTGCCGGAACACATTGTCTAGATCAGGCTATCCTGGAACTCCCTGCCTCTGTTTCCGGAGTGCTGGGATTAAAGGCGTACACCACCACCGTCCGGCCTCCAAATTCCTATATTCTAGTTGTGTAAACTCCTGGGTTCCCCTGTCTGCACACCCAATCTCTGTCTACCTCGGGACTACCATCTGGAACTCCTCAACTTATAAGGAAGCCCTTCCTGGGCCAAGCTCGGAATCTCGGACTCTGCGGCTCGGTGGTGTGTGGCTCTGGACAAATCCTTTCATCTCTTGAAGCCTCCGCCGCCGCCCACCTGCCTTCCATAAGAGTCGGTTTCCTCAGAGTTCGTCTCTCCCCAGGGAGCCTAGGTGTAAGCCTGGGAGCGGCTAGTTATAGAGACACGAGACACTGGCTGTGACTACAACTCCCGACACGAATCGCGCCGGGGAAGGGGCGGTGTTATGGCCCCGCCCCGGAAGATAAGGCTGCTTGCCACCAAGTGCTTCCTTTTTGGGCCGTGCTTGCCGGCAGGTAGGTTGTGTCTGGGGCGCTGCGGGTCTGAAATCATCCACTGCCATCGGCCACTGTCGGCATGTCGGGGGTCTATCGTGCGGCGTTGTCCACTCTTCTAGGACCGGGAGGGAGGGATGGAGGTGCCTTCGGACTTGGGGGCCGGCAGGGACTTGTCTTTCTGGACGCTGAATGTGAGCCGTTTCCAGACTCTCCGCCATGGGCCGTGTGATCCGAGGGCAGAGGAAAGGCGCGGGTTCTGTGTTCCGCGCGCACGTGAAACACCGTAAGGGCGCCGCGCGCCTCCGTGCTGTGGACTTCGCTGAGCGGCACGGCTACATTAAGGGCATCGTAAAGGTGCGAGGCGTCGGCGGGGTCAGGCGGGCGGGGAGCAGGGCCCCTCGCACAGGCCTTATAATCATGCTACCCTGATCCGTAGGACATCATTCATGACCCCGGCCGCGGCGCTCCCCTCGCCAAAGTGGTCTTTCGTGATCCCTACCGATTTAAGAAGCGGACGGAGCTGTTCATCGCCGCAGAAGGAATCCACACCGGACAGTTCGTGTACTGTGGCAAGAAGGGTGAGCTTCAAGCCCGGGGAGGAAGAGTTGGGCCCCGGACCTAGTGTGATTTGTGTTTGTAGCATGGGAGCCATTATGGGTTTATTGATTGCTCTTGACTTTATTGGTTGCTTTGTCACGTCTTTCGACAGCCCAGCTGAATATCGGCAATGTTCTGCCCGTGGGCACCATGCCTGAGGGGACTATCGTGTGTTGTTTGGAGGAGAAGCCCGGGGACAGGGGGAAGCTGGCAAGAGCCTCCGGGAACTATGCTACAGTCATTTCCCACAACCCAGAGACCAAGAAGACCCGCGTGAAGCTGCCTTCTGGGTCTAAGAAGGTCATTTCCTCAGCCAACAGAGCTGTCGTTGGTAAGTGCCAGAGAGCAGCAGAACCCTGAAGACTGGGTAGTCACAACTCCAGTCTCGGGGGATCTGATGCTCTCTTCTGGTCTCTTAGGGCACTGCACAAATGCCGTGTAAAGCTTCTATATGCATAAAATGTTAAAAAATTTAGAAATTGGGACAGTGTGACTTGACTTAGGACTTTGGGATCCTGCTTGGGTCTAGAGTTCTTTTAGAGAAGACCAGTATTGGTGACTTCTAAATGACACCCAAGTCAGTAAAAGTTGGTGTATGTCAGATTCTCTTGTTTCATTACTTGGCAACATCTTAAAATATGCTAAGCTCATCCCTGCCCGGGGTAGGTCCTGAGGCTATAAATATGTTCACAAGAGTATGATGTCATGTTTGATGAATTTTGCCATTTGTGTGGGATATCTTCAGAGATTGAAGGGCCTGTCCTGAACCTCAGACACTGAACACTGAGGTGCTCCTCTGGGGACTTGAGCTGAGTCAGCATTTTGCTTAATGCATTCATGGGCGTTGACTTGGTTTAAGGAGTTTCCTGGGGGGCTGCTGAAGCACTCAAGCTCTTGGGTGGCACATTTCATCGAGGCTGAAAATGGTCTTCATTCAGGTGTAGATTCCTGGCAGAGCACTAGTTGGGGTATTTGTGACTGGGAGGCCTTGTGATGCACATCTCAGGTGTCCTGTATTTTGGCAGGTGTGGTGGCTGGTGGGGGCAGAATCGACAAACCTATCTTAAAGGCTGGCCGTGCTTACCACAAGTACAAGGCAAAGAGGAACTGCTGGCCACGTGTACGGGGTGTGGCCATGAATGTAAGTAACCAAGAATTGAGTGAGGGGATATTTCTTAGTCCTGTGCTAAGAGGATCTGCAGCAGGGAGGTCCTAGGCAGTAGGTTCTGCCACTGTCTCTCCCACGTAGGTGAGATTATTCATACTCTAACCTCATTCTCTCTCTACAGCCTGTGGAACATCCCTTTGGAGGTGGTAACCACCAGCACATTGGCAAGCCCTCCACTATCCGAAGAGATGCCCCAGCTGGGCGCAAAGTGGGTCTCATTGCTGCCCGCCGGACTGGGCGACTTCGTGGAACCAAAACTGTACAGGAGAAAGAGAACTAGAGCTCAGGAGCTAATAAAGTATTTGGCTAATATGCTGTGTGTGAGCCTTGATTTGGGGGGGAGGTGTCCATGCCATGGAGCCCTTTGGTACTGGGAAGTGAAAGATGCAGCCTTCCCTGACTTTGTCTTCTCAAGATGTTGACTGGCTCCATTTGCAGTCTCTCAGGGTCTCAGCTGGCCCCATCTCTTGCCAAAGGCATCTGACAGGCTCCAGTGTCAGCAGTCTTCAACTGACTGCATTCCCTGAGTTACTCTATCCTTGGCCAGTTACAGTACTGGCCCCTCTCCAGGGTCCCAAGACCAACCCCATGTCCCAACTGGCTCCATCCTTTGCCCTGTGGACACTGACTTAACTCCATTCCCTAACTAGTTCTCCTTTTAATTTCCTTGAGGCATGGTATTGCTGGCCCTGAACTCAATCCTGCCTCAGCCTCTGGAGTACTTTGATTAAGGACACCAGGCACTTTCTCTCCCCCTTCTTTCTAAAGCAGTTCACTTTGTTTTCTATTTTTTTTTTTTTTTGGCCCAGTGTGTAGTTTTTTTTCTCTATGTGATATTTAATGTATATGTTGAAAATGAGGCAGGATCTGATGCCAAAGCCATGGAGGAATGCTGCTTACTGGCTTGCTCAACATGACTTGCTCAGTCTACTTACAGAACCACCAGCCCAGGCACAACACCAGCCTGGGCCCTTCCTCATCAATTAAGAAATTGCTTACAGCTGGATCTTATGCAAACATTTCTCAATTGAAGTTCTCTCCTTTCCAGTGATGTATTCTTTTTATTTATCCTTTGTTACATGTGTTTACAGGTGTCTTTTCATTCTGCTGCTTGTCCTTTCTGGTTTTTGGTTCTTTGGGACAGGGTTTCTCTGTTGTAACTCGCTGTCCTGGAACTCACTCTGTAGACCAGGCTGGCCTGAAACTTACAGAACTTACCTGCCTCCTGAGAGCTGGAATTAAAGGTGTGTGTATTCTCTCCTCCCCCTTGTTTTTATTTTAAGATGTATTTAAGTGTGTGAGTGTTTTATTTGCATGTATGTCTATGTCCTAAATTATTCCTTCAGTGCTGCCAAAGGCCAGAAGAGGGCGATAGAGGAACAGAACCTGAACAGTCCTCTGGAAGAACAACAGCAGGTGCTCTCCATTTTAAAATTTTATTTTTAGCGACTTAATTTGTTTTAATTTTATGTGTATTGGGGTTTTGAGCGTATGTATGTGTATATGCACCATATACATACAGTGCCCAGGAAGGCCAGAAAAGGGTATTGGATCTTCTGCAACTGTAATTACAGATGGTTATGAGCAGCCCTTTGGGTGCTGGGAATTGAGCCCCAGGTCCTCTTTAGGAGCAATAGGTGCTCTTAACCACTGAGCCACCTCTCCAGACCTTGTGCTTTTTTTTTGGGGGGGGGGGGCATGTTTTGGTTTTTACTATGTAGCAGAGGCTGGCCTAGAGCTGCCCCAGTTTCCCAAGTACTGAGAGTACAAGTCTGTGCCACAATGCCTGACTTATCTTCTGTGTTCCCGGTAGTATTTCCTTTTCTAGCTTTTTCTTGCCTTGATTAGACATGTCACGTGTTTTATTAGCACTTTCTTCTCTCTCCTTTCCACTCCCTTTCCCATTCCCTCTTTTGCTTTCTCCTTTTCTCTCCTTGCCTCTCCTGCTCTCCTCTTCATTCCTTGCCATTTCAAAGATCCAATTCTGAGATCTGTCTTTAAATTGTTTTTTCATTTGTCCTTGAGGGTTTTTGTTTTTTGTTTTTTGTTTTCTTTTTGGAATGATTAAATAATTGCTTCAGTTTCTTTTGTGTTAAATGTATTAAGTAATGGATATTTTTTTCTTTGAGTAGCCTTTCCTGGGATATAGTACCATTGTAGTTTTCGTTCTGAATGCTTATTTACTTCTTTTAGGGGAAGTGGGTTTTGTTTTTTAATCATGTACTTCTGGAGTTAAAATAAAGTCGGAGGATGCTAGTACCAAATGAGGTCCTTAGAAATTTATTGAATTTTTCTTTTTTTCCCCCTAATGTGTAGTTTTTTCTCTCTGTATATATGTAGTATTTAATGTATATGTTGAAAAATGTATTCTTTTTTAAGTATGAGATTCTCTATGTGGTCTACTCATTTCTGTGGGAATTATGTGAAGATATTTAATTCAGTTATCTTTGGTTTTTTTGAGACAGGGTTTCTTTGGGTAGTCCCAGCTGTCCTGGTAGACCAGGCTGGCCTCAAACTCAAAGGTCCTCCTACCTTTGCCTGCTGAGTGCTGGGATCAAAGGCGTATGCCACCCAGAAAAGTATTTTATTTTAGAGGATGGCTTGCTTGCTAGTTTCTTTGCATATGTTTGTATGGTTTTTTGGTGAGTTTTCTTTTTAACTCTAGAACCAGGTTTTGCTCTCAATTCTAGAGTGCTTCATTTCTGTTTTGATGGGTACAGAGCTAACCACGTGTAGTACTGTGTATGGGGCTCACACATACACACAGATCTTCATCAGGAAGGGAAACTATGATTTGTGTAAAGTTCATCACAGATACAACCTGTGGTGTCAGGATCAAAATTTGCTCTTTTGGGGGCTGAAGTTGGAAGTAGTGACTTCAGGGCACTGATGCTTTGGAGGCCAGAAGAGGGAATCAGATTCTCTGGAACTGGAGTTACAGGTGGTTGAGCTGACATGTTAGAAATTGAACCCAGGTCTTCTGGGAAAGCAGACAGTGCTTTTAATCTCCAAACCACCTTCTAGCCCAGCTATAACAATTTTAATTAGTGCTTGTTTAGCCTTTAATATTAAGTTTTTCTAATTTTTAAAATAAAATGCCACAGTGTGTCTGTTGATGAATCTAATGTTTCTAATATATGTTTAACGTTATTTTTGGCATTAATGATTAATTTTACTTGTTTATATCAGTTTTGTGTTTTTATATTCTATTCATTGTCTATGTCTACTGCCTTTTATTTTAAATTTTATCTCTTTGTCTTCCATACCCTTACCATTTTTACTTTTATTCTTCCATATAAAATGAGTAGAGGGGGACCCTTTGCCAAGAAGCTTTTGTATTGTGCAGCCTTTCTTACGGTTACATGCCACTTGGACTTCTGGGAACAACTTGGGGTTGTTTAAGAGAGTGTGGCAGTTGGAAAAAGACAGGTGGTGACAGGGAGACAGCACCCAGAAGTTGGGTGGTGACAGGGAGACAGGGAGCTCCAGAAGCTGATTATAGGGATGGCAGGGCTGTAAAAGTTTTTCCTTCCTAACCTTTTACAGCTAAAGGGGGTTTTAAAAAGTTCTAAGTTAGGAATCTTTCTCAGTAACCGCCAACAGCTGGGAGAAAGTGGAACCAGGGGGTGGTGGTGGTGGAGTTCCTTCCGTTAGGAGTCCAGTTACCAGAGAAAAGTAACATTTACAAAAGGCTTCAAGCACATATACAGGGTTTAGAAATGGCTTCAGCTTTTAAGGAAACATTTACCTTTTGGCCCCTAAACAAAGAAGGCTTAGAGCCCAGACACAAACAGCAGAACACAGCAACATCTTAAGAAAAATAATAAAAAAATAAACACTTTACAAGTGAGTGCTGTCATCCTCTTCCCAAACTGAGTGTTAGCAAAGATGAGGGCTGAGGGCTGAGGCTGACCAAGGTGAGCAGTGGAAATGGGGCTGGAGAGGGCTTCCCCAAGCAGGGAGCAGTCTACCTGGGAGGCCAGCAGTATCTCATGGGAATGGGTGGGATCCTTGCCAGTGAGGGCGCTGTAGCTATGGGCAGCCTGAGATGTAGAAGGGCCCAGGCAGGGCTTCTGTGTAGCTTTCTCTTCCCTTACCACCACAGCTTTGTTTCCAACTTCCCTGCTCTAGATTAGTGAATGTCCTGGGAGTCTGTCTCCACCAGGGCTCCCCTCAGCACTGTCAGATGTGAGGTCCAGCATGCTGACACCGGGAGTGTTCCTTGGGAGTTGCAGGCTGCTGCTGCTGCCTTCAGCACACTTCTGTCCCTCGTTCCCATCTCCCACTCCCTACTCACGGGGCCACACTTGAGACTACAGGGACATCCTATTGTCCCAGATGGAGGTGACCTTTGAGGATGTGGCTCTGTTTTTCTCCCAGCATGAGTGGGGCTACCAGGGCCCTGCACAGAGGGGCCTCTACAGGTGTCATAGTTATAGTTTCTATTGCTGTGACGAAACACCATGATCAAAAGCAACTTGGGGAGGAAGGTGTTTATGACTTACTCATCCATATCACAGTTAATCATCACAGGGAGTCAGGGCTTTTATTTTTGCCTATGTAGTCACCTTTACAAATGTCCTTTGTTTTTTCCTATAATCTAATGTCCTTTCATGATAGTCTAAAAGTCTCCCTTTAGTATTTCATGTATTGGTAATTAAGTTTGTCCTGTTGTATCTTAATTTCTCTCTCTCTTTTTTTTTTAATTTGTTTTTTTCAAGACAGGGGTTTTCTGTTGTAACTCTGGCTATCCTGGAAGTCACTCTGTAGACCAGGCTGGGCTCGAACCCATAGAGATCTGCCTGCTTCTGCCTCCCTTGTGCTAGGATTAAAGGTGTGTGCCACCACCTCCTGGCTCTCTCTCATTCTTTAAAAAAATTTTTGGAATTGGAGAAATGGCTCAGTGGTTAAGAGCACTGGCTGCTCTCCCAGAGGACCAGAGTTCTATTCCTAGCACCCACATGGTGACTTATAACTGCCTAGGCATTTACATGATGCATATATATACATACAGACAAAGCACCCATATATATAGAAATAAAATTTTTTCATTATATATTTTTAAGGATTTATTTTGTTTATGTGTGTGTATATGTGTTCATGTGAGGGTATGTGTACATGAGAGTGCAGGTGCCCACAGAGTCCAGAAGTCATCTGATCCCTGGAGCTGGAGTTACAGGCATTGAGTTGCCTGATGTGGGTCGCTTTTGGGATCCCGACTTGGGTCCCTTGCAAGAGCAGCAATCACTAAGTTTCTACATTCATTTATTTACGTGTGTGTGTGTACACGTGTATGCACAATGTGCTCTAGTTTTCTAGCTTTTGTGAGCTGTAACCTCTGTTGGGGTGGGCTTTGGTGAAACTGTCTTTTGAGTCATTTCTGCTCCCTCATATAACTGTACATTATAGCCCTTCCCCAGATTCCTTACGTAAACCCAGTAAAACTCATTGGTTTACCAAGTTGGACTTTGATGGCATCCATACTTTGGTCTGTCATGGGTTCCCTAACTGGAGTGAGAAGTGTGTTTCATCTCCCCAGGAAAAGTACGTCACACAGCACACACATGCATATATGTACGCCACAATGCACATGCGGCAACCAGGCTGGCAGGAGTCGGTTCTTTTCTACCTTGTGAGTCCAAATTAAGCTCAGGTCATCAGGCTTAGTGACAAGCCCCTTAGGCGTGCCGAGCCTTCATTCTTCAAGGATTGTTTTGCTGAATATCAAGTTCTCAACTGTTTTTTCTTCTCAGATGTTTAAATACGCTAGCCCACTACTTTCAGCTTCCAGAGTTTCCAAGAAGAAATCTACTGTCAGTCTCATTAAGAATCTTTTCTGCATGATACATTGCTTCTCTGCTGGAGCTGTTAGATTTTTGTTTCTTTCTTTCGCTTATTTTATTTTACATTATTATTATTATTACTATTATTATTTTGAGACAGGGTTTTTCTGTGTAACCCTGATTGTCCTGGAACTCACTCTGTAGACCAGGCTAACCTTGAACGCAGAGACCCGCCTGCCTCTGCCTCCTGAGTCCTGGGATTAAAGTGTGCATCATTCATGTCCAGCCGAGCTTTTAGAATAATAAGTTTCCACAATTCCTTGGATTCATTCTATTTGGAACTTGTTAGTTTAAAAAAAAAAATGTTTTTATGTTCTCTCACAAATCCCAGAAGATTGAAACAATGATTTTTTTCTTAAATTTTTACTTATTTTTATATGTATAGGTGTTTTGTTAGGATGCTATCTGAATCTGTGAGCACAGACTCTGATCCCCTAAGGCTGGGGTTACAGACAGTTGTGGGTGCTGGGAATCAAACCTGGAGCCTTTGAAAGAGCCTCTACTGCTCTTAACCACTGAGCCATAGCTCCAGCCCTCAATTGTCTCTACAAATACCCTTTCTTCTTTCTTTGCGTTCTTCCGGGAACCCACTGATACATATATTGATGCGTCTGATGGCACAAGTTTCTCTCTCAGGAGATATCCATTTTCTTTTCTTATCCCTCAAACCAGATCTCAGTGGTCTTAAAGTTTGCTGATTTTTCCCCCCTCATGCCTGCTTTTATTAGTTCTCAAATGCGTCTGGTTTTACTTCTGTTATTGAACTTTGTAATTGTCTGGCTTTATATTTTTCTTGATATTTACATTTTGATCATGTGTAGTTTTGATTTCTTTTAGTTCTTTGTTGTTGTTTTGTTTTTTGAGAAAGGGTTGTAACTCTAGCTGTCTTGGAACTCACTCTGTGGCCTCGAACTCACAGAGATCTGCCTGCCTCTGCCTCCCAAGTGCTGAGCTTAAAGGCGAGCATCACCATTGCCCGGCTCCAACTATTCTTTTAGTTCTTTCATCGTGGTTTCCTTTACGTCACTGAACACATTTTATACAGTTGATTTAAAGTCTCCTCTTCGAATGGCTGCTGGGAGTTGAACCTAAGGCCCTGCACATGCATATGCTCTCTACTAGCTATACCACCAGTCCTCATTTCACATCTTTGACTAATAAGTACAATATCTGGGCTTCAGGGGTGCTTTTCCTTAATTATTTTTTCCTGCTTGTTTGTACATTTTGTAGTTTGTTTTTTTTTTTTTTTTTTTTGAGGACTCGATATTTTGAGAATTATGGAATGCTAAGCTTCTCACTTCTCTGCAGTGGTTGAATCTTAAAGGCTGGAATCATATGGGATTTTTCTGAACTATTTTTGCAAAGTAAATATATTTTTTATGAGTTTGGTCATTGAAATTTCTGTGCTATCATTTGTGTTCAGCCAGTGACTTGAAAAGATGTCCTTACATCCCATACTTGTCTCTTGAATCCCCCTGTAACTGCTTCACTTCATAAGCATTAAGGTAATGATAGCAAGCTTTGTGCTGCTCCTTTAAAGGTGACCAGAAACGTCAACCAGACATCAAAACACACAGCCCCGGTATTTGGAAGATGAGATCATTATTTCTTACCTTGGCTACAGAATCTGTACAAAGAGTGTGGATCCCACAGTGCATGTATAGCTAGGAAATGACACATAGCAATCATTGTGATGATCATAGAAATTCACTAGGATTTGTTGAAAGGTATCACCTAATCCACCAAGCTTTCCTAGCTGCAAAGCCTTTGACTAACTTGAAATAGTTACTTCAGACCTTATCAGCTTAAATCAGCTTAATAGTTTAAGGCAGCGGTTCTCAACCTGAGACCCCTTTGGGGTGGAAGGATCCCTTCACAGGGGTCACCTAAGACCATCCTGCAAATTAGATACTTATATTACGATTCATAACAGTAGCAAAATTACAGTTACAAAGTAGCAACAAAAAAAAATTTTATGGTTGGAGTCACCACAACATGAGGGGCTGTGTTAAAGCGTTGCAGCATTAGGTTGAGAACCACTGGTTTAGGGAAAGAGATGTGTTCCCTGGCTCTTCACTTAGCCATTTTCCATTACATCAATTTCTGGTAATTTCCTTTATAACAACATTTATATCTAATTGATATATTTTAGTTTATGAAGGGGTTAATCCCATAGTGAGGTAAAAATATAAATTGAAAAATATACTTAATACACCTGTACTAGAGAATGTCATAACTTAGCAATACTTTATAGTATTTGGTGGCTCACCCTCATGATTGTGTGGCTGACTGGAGGCTGTGACCCTTTCCTGCTCCCCAACATCATGAAAATATCCTACCCACAAACTGCTAGCTTGGGAAAATTCAAAGTATAGTTTTAAATGAATGCATATTGCTTTTGCATCATCATAAATTGAAAAGTCGTGCCAAATCATCCCGAGCTGGGGACCATTTATAGACACAGTGTGTATTTTCAGGGTCTTTCTTATTATTATAATGTTATTACTTTTTTTTTCTTTGGTTTTTTTTTTTTTTTTTTTTTTTTTTTTTTGAGACAGAGTTTCTCTGTGTAGCCTTGGGTATCCTGGAACTCCCTCTGTAGACCAGGCTGGCGTCAAACTCAGAGGTTCTCCTGCCTCTGCCTCCCCAGTGATGGGATCAAAGGCGTGATCTACCACTGGGCTGCTTCATGTGCAGGTATGTGTGTCTGTGTGTGAGTGCAGGATCACATGCACGTGCGCGTGCCTTTGCCCATGGAGCCAGAGGCACCGGACCCCCTGGAGCCTCACATGGGTGCTGGAAACTGAACTCAGGCAATTTGTCACAGTGACACAAAAGTAATTGAAACATGCTCTTATAAGTTAACTTCTCTCTAAAGTTCATCTCTCGTCCGACCAAGGTTTTACTTCAACGATTTCAGCTTCTCATAATCCACACTTCAGAGATCAATTATTTTCTGAAGCTAATACCTGAGTGTTGTTAGTTCCTCTCCCCAGCCTGCAGAGGGGGAAATGTTGGTGTTTATTATTCCCAGAGGGAGAAGGCACCCTTCTCTATACAGCGATTAGCACATTTAGTTTGGACACGTTTTAAATTTCAAACATTTGTTACCTTCGTGACTGGCTGCTACGAGAAAATGCTTTGACATGTTTAGCTATTGGGACTGTATGCTTAAAACCACACAAAATTTGAATACAATTTTAAATTATGAATAGAACCAATTCATCACACAATGTATGGCAATTAGATTCTCAAATCCGGAGTAAAGCAAATAACAAGAAGCTGGGGGTGGAGGTGGGAGTAGGCCACTGTCCAGATGGCTCAGCAGGTAGAGACATCTGCTACCAAGACTGAGGATCAGAGTTCAATCCCAGGGACCCACAAGGTAGGAGGTGAGAACCAACTCCCGAAAGATGTCTCTGACCACGTGCATGTTGTAGCATGTGCACACACACCCACAACACCCCCCAATAAATAAAAAATTGGTCTAAAAAAATCCTCCACTTACAGGACATCAGAGGCAGTGTAGAAGAGTTGAACTTAAGACATTTTAGATGCCCTGGACACATCTACAAATGTGGAGAGGCACTGGTTGGTGTGAGCACCTGTCCTATGCCTGTTCAATGTCCAAGAGAACTGTGGGTCCCAAAAAAAGATTTTGAGGAAAATACCCATTTAAAGGTTTTTATTGTTTTAGAGTTGGCAGGTGTGTGTGTGTGTCTCATACCAACTCCATCTTGACGTAAATTCAACGATGGCCTTGAGCTCCTGATCCCCCTGCTCTCCTCTCCCCTCTCAAGTACAGATACTACCGGCATGCACAACTCAGGGTTATGTAGTTCTGGGGATCGAACCCCTGGCTTCACGCACTCTACCAAATGAATTAATTTCCAGCCCCTAAACGATCTACTTTTGTGTTGACTTTTACATTTATGTAATGTATGTGCATGTATGTTTGTGTGCAGACACATATACCATGGCTGGAGTGTGGAGGAGCTCCCCGTCCACTGTGTGGGCTCTAGGGGTTGAATTCCATTATCAGGCTTAGTGGCAAGCACCGTTACCCACTGAGCCACCTTACCAGTTCCTGAGTTGAATTGTTACTAGAGGGTTAGGTCATCCTGTCTGATGAGTAAAATTATGGCAGTGTCTGCTTTTTTTTTTTTTTTTTGCAGTACAGATAGTGTTTCAGAGGAAAGTTTTCAGAACCCCTTAAAGACTATTGGGAGCTATTTAACATTTTTTCTCTTTGGTTTTTTGAGACAGAGTTTCTCTGTGTAGTCCTGGCTGTCCTAGAACTCCCTCTGTCAACCAGGCTGGCCTGAAACTCTGAGATCCGCTTGCCTCTGCCTCCAGAGTGTTGGGATTAAAGGCATGTGCCATCATCACCTGGCAGTATTTTCAATTAAAACTCTGTGGTTCATGTTGGGTAGAGAAACCCTGTCTTGGGAGAAAAAAAAAATCTGTGGTTCTGGTTAGCTAAGAGTAAAGAAACCAAGAGACCAGAACCATTAAAGCGAACCTTTGCTTTGCTGGAACAATCAATATGGATCAGCTGGGGTTGAAGAAGTTAAAAAGAGACCAACATCACTGAAGTGAAATCTGGGAAGTGTTTTCTTAGGGTTAGCATTCAGAAGCGATGGTCCAGAGGCAGCCAAGTTTGTACCTTGTGCTGGCAACAGAACTGAGTAGTGTTTAAGGTGTTTCAAGGTGGTACTGATATTGAAGGCATGAAGGGGTCACGTGGCTTCAAGCTGGGGCTTGGCACTGTGAGAGGCCACTGATGAAGGTGAAGTCTCAGTTTTTGTAGAAGCCCTAGGATTGAAGGGACCATGGAGAGATATTGAGACTTGGCACCATGCGGCGGGGTTAGAGTCCCTGAAGAGAGCCGGGAGAGGCTATTGGTGAAGGTACAGCCCATTTTGAGTGGAGAGCACAGCACAGCTGGTAGCATGGGACCAGCAGGTGTGAGTGGATCCTACCTGAAGTTGTATAAGAAAGTGCGTTGAGCAAGCCAGTAAGCGGTGCTATTCTGTGGCTTGTGTGTGAGTTCCTGCGTTGACTTCCTTTGATGGCAAACTGTAAAATAAAGCCCTTCTCTAAATTGCTCTGGTCATGGTGTTACATCAGAACAGAAACCTTAAGACAGGCACCAGTTTGTTTTTTTTTTTTTTTTTTTTTTTTTAGTTTACATAAATTTTCACTACTGTATCTATTCCCCTTACTTTGTTTTCATACAAAACAGGGATTTCCAAACACTCAGAACTGCCATTTCGGAATATTTGATGGGCGGATATTTTAAAATACCGATCTTATTTGTGCGTGTTTGTGTATATCACATGCTCATGCTCATGCGCTTGGAGCTCACATGGAAGCCAGAGGACATCTTGTGGGAGTTGGTTCTTTCTGTCCACTGTGTGGGTTCTATCAGGCTTTATCCACTGAGCCATCTCTCTGGCCCAATAATCTTTTTTTTTTTTTTAATACCCCTTTATCCACCTAGCACTTAAGTGTTTTAAGAGAATACTGAAAATAGCCCAACATTCTAAATTTAAGTACAATATTGGAATGATCAGATGCATACGGGAAAGTCATGAAGCTTTGTAAGGAGAGGAACTTCATCTGAAATGTCAATAGTCCCTACGCCTTAACTTTCCCATCGCTTCAATAAACTAATTCATGTCAAATAAAGGAAGGGAGAATTATGGCTATCTTTAGCAATACCCACAATTGTAGGATTACTCTCCAATATAACTCCAAGATGCTGAGGAAAATAATATTAACATTTGCTGAATGTTTTTCCCCAGAAGGGACATGGAATTGTGACACTGAGTCACCAAGGAAAAGCCCTGTAGATTTTAACAGAATTCCCTTCTAGGAGGAAGGCTTGCATGCCTCGCGCATGTTCTAAGTGTGGGCTTCTGACAGCTATGGATCACAATGGATCACAGCTTCCTGTGTACTTTCTGATGCTGGATCAGGTGCCCATGCTGGTTGAAGGCGCGCCCACACTCCCCACACTCGTAGGGTTTCTCTCCTGTGTGGATCCTCTGGTGCTGGATGAGTACCGAGTACTGGCTGAACGCCTTGCCGCAGCTGTTGCACTCATAGGGTTTCTCGCCGGTGTGGGTCCTCAGGTGCACGATGAGAGTCGCTTTCAGGCTGAAAGCTTTGCCACACTCTGTGCACTGAAAGGGTTTCTCGCCCGTGTGGATTCTCTCGTGCTGGATCAGGGACCTGCGCGCGCTGAAAGCATGCCCACACTCACTGCACACGTAGGGCTTCTCTCCCGTGTGGACTCGCTGGTGCTGGATGAGGTGCGAGTGCTGAACGAAGGCCTTCCCGCACTCGTAGCACGCGTAGGGTTTCTCCTCGGTGTGAATCCTCTCGTGGTTCATCAGGGTGGACCGGTGGCTGAAGGTCTTGCCACATTCTCCGCACTCGTATGGCTTTTCCCCGGTGTGCACATTGTGGTGCTGGATGAGCACCGAGCGGTCGCTGAAGGCCTTGCCGCACTCGCTGCACGTGTAGGGCTTCTCCCCGGTGTGGACCCGCTGGTGCTGCAGCAGCGTTCGCTTCACACTGAATGTCTTCCCGCACTCGCTGCAGCCGTGAGGCTTCTCCCCAGTGTGCACTCGCTGGTGGCTCCGCAGGACGGTGCTATGGTTGAAGGCTTTCCCACACAAGGGACACACGTATGGTCTCTCCCCTGTGTGGATCCGCTGGTGCTGGATGAGGTGCGAGAGCTGAGTGAAGGCCTTCCCGCATTCCAGACATTCATGAGGCTTCTCTCCCGTGTGTATCTTGTGGTGCTGGGCAAGGTCTGAGCTCACTCTAAAGGCTTTCCCGCATTCGTTACACTCATAGGGCTTTTCGCCGGTGTGGATCCGCCTATGCTTACTAAGGACAGAGCTCTGGCTGAAGGCTTTCCCGCATACATGGCATACATAGGGCTTCTCGCCAGTGTGTATCCGCTGATGCTGAAGGAGATGAGAACTCCGACCGAAGCACTTTCCACACTCGATGCACATATAGGGTCTCTCTCCACTAGGAGCCATCTGGTGTCGAGTAAGTGGACCGCTAGGATTCAGTACCTGGACACTGTGGGGGCCATCAGGGTTTGGGTCTGGGCGGAAGTTCTGCTCTGTTTTGTAATGTTCTTGATCAGCCTTCTTCAAAGGTATTTTTGCCGGGATCATTGTTTTCTCGTCTGAGATTAATGGTTTTAAGGTCAATTCTGGATTTTGGTTCTCTTCCTTGGTTTTGCATTCTGAAATAAGAAATACAAAACGAAGAGGTTAACACTAGCCAGGGTTCTGTGTGGTACATACCTACAATTTCAGCACTTGAGAGGCCAAGGCAGGAGCACTGTGAATTCAGGGCTAGTCCAGGCTACCTATAAGGGATGGTTTGAAAAACAATAACCGAGAAGTATAAAAACAACAAAAGCTGACATTACAAAAAAACTGCAGAGCACAACCGTAAAACTGGCTTTGCTGCAGTCTTTGAGATCAGAAGGGAACATCTTTCTTTTAAAAACCTTCTTTTTAATGTTTTATTTATTTATTTATTTAATGTATAAGTGTTCTGTCTCCATGTACATCTGCACGCCAGAAGAGGGCATCAGATCCCATTAGAGATGGTTGTGAGCCACCATGTCGTTTCTGGGAATTGAACTCAGAGCAGCCAAGTGTTCTTAACTGCTGAGCCATCTCTCCAGCCCAGAAGGGAACATCTTTCAATGAGCCAAAATTAATAGTGGGACGAAGGAGGAGGTGTCGACCTGTCTGCCCTGTGCCAACGCATGTAAGAACGGGGACACAGCCAGAGTTCTCTCTGGAGTTGTCGTGACTCAGTTTCCAGAGGCCATTGATTAGTTCTGTGTGAGGTAGGCAGGAGCACGTGAGCAGTGAAGCCCAGCCTGGGCTGGTGTGGGTTAGCCTGAAGGCTTCTGAGCAGGTCAGAGGATGCTATCCTAGGGCCAGTGGATTCATACATGGTGTGATGGTGACAGTCACTTTTGTGGAAAACAACTCAGGGTGGAGAATGCACTGTAGCAGGGGATAGGGTGGGTGCTTGGGACAGATAAGGGGAATCTGGTGGCACAGTTAAGTTGGGGACAGGCTTGTGAGAGCGGCAGTGTAGACAGTAAAGAAGTGTAGACATCGGAGCTTTCTGGAACCAGGAGACAGACTCTACAGGCAGGCCATGTTGTACATATGAGTACTGAGAAAAACCATGTTTTATATCTTCAGTTTAAAGATGTCTGTCACAGCAAGACTTCACCTGGGGACAGCTATACTGGGCCACAGGTCAGTGTGGAGAGGCCCTTCCAACACATGGCCTAGCCCCACACAAAGGCAGGGGTAAGAGGCCAATTCTGCATGAATGTTAGTCCCTTTAAGCTTCCTCAGACAAAAAAGTTCATTATACTCTCTTGCTGTGCAGCAGAAGATGGTGGCCAGCTCTCCCAGGGCCAGAGGCTCCTGTACATCCTGTAGCCTCCCATAGGGCACAACCTGGCTCCAGGTTCAGGGTGCCAGCCCACCTTCAGGCCTTGGCCATTGTCTCCAAGGTCTCGGCTGTGGACTGCCTGATGAGTTGTCATACGTGAAGGACATCCTAAGACAGGCAGCCAAGAAGGGATTCTTGCAAGGGTAGCGGTGGCTCACACCTTTAACCACAGCACTCAGGAAGGCAAAGGCAGGTGGATTTCTGAGATTGCGGCCAGCCTGGTCTACAGATAGAGTTTTAGGACAGCCAGGGCTGACAGAGAAACTCTGTCTCAAAGAGAGAGGGGGGAAAAAGTAGGAGATTCTTTTTTTCTTCTTCTTCTTTTGAGACAGGGTTTCTCTGTTGTAACTCTGGCTATCCTGAAACTCACTCTGTAGACCAGGCTGGCCTTGAACTTACTGAGATCTGCCTGCCTCTGCCTCTGGAGTGCTGAGATTAAAGGCGTGTGCCAAGACCGCCTGGCTTTTATTTTTTAATTTAAAATGTGGGGATGGGGGCACTGTGTGCACATGGAGGTCAGAGGACCTTTTGGACTTAGTTCTCTCCTTTGAACCTTTATGTATGTTCTGGGGATTGAACTCAGGGCGCCAGGTTTGCATTGTCAAGTACCTTTATTTGCTGAGCCATCTTGCAACTCCAGAAGCCTCACTGTTGTTTAAGGACATATATTCGAAGGTCTCTGGCAAATACCAGCGGGATCAATAACTTTGGGGCAAAGTACAGATTTAGTAAGCTCTGACCCAGAGGTCAAGACCACAGGCAAGAAGAGCATGAGAGCTTATGCCTCTTCCAATCCCTTCTAAATGTTAGTATAGCAAAAAGCTGAGTGTTCTCAGTCCTTGGGAACTGATATGCCCTGTGTTGGTCCCCAACATGGGAGAGGCTATGGAAGCCCTTCACTTCTTTTTTACCTATTTTTATTATTTATTTATTTTAGTTTTTCGAGACAGGGTTTCTCTTGTTGTATCGCTGGGTGTCCTGAACTCAGTATTTATTAATTTATTTCATATGCATTGGTGTTCTGTCTGCATGTATGTTTGTGTGAGGGTGTGAAACCCCTGGAGCTGGAGTTACAGATATTATGAGCTGCCATGCAGGGCCTGGGAATTAAACCTGGGTCCCCTAGAAGAACAGCCAGTGCTCCTAACTGCTGAGCAGCCTCTCCAGCCCCAGGCCTTCACTTCTTAACCCTGGAGTCTGCTTCATTCTGGAGTCCAGTATTTGGTTGTATTCTTTTGTCGATAGTAAAATGTTTTTTAACTGTGTTTTATTTATAAATGAAATCTGTATTTCCCATCGTGTGTGTGTGTGTGTGTGTGTGTGTGTGTGTATGTGTTGTAACAGGTCTTTTATGACAGAAGTCTTAGTTTTAAGTAATCTTTTGGTGTGGTACTGGTGGCTGAATCCAGACTACTATACTTGGTGAGCAAGACTTTACTATTGAGCTCCATACACCGTTAGCCCGGGAGCTTTATTCTGTAATTGGTTCAGAATTTGTTATTTAATGGGTCTCCTCAAAAACCTAACAAGGAAACCTGAAAAATAAGAGTTGGGGTCTAAGAAGTCCATGAACAATGCAAAAGGATGTCCTACGCTGGAGAAGAATATGGAATATTCGTGAGTATTTTATGACCGAAGGGATTGGAGAAAGATTTCGACTAGCAAAGTCAAAAAAAAAAAAAAAAAAAAAAAAGCTTGTCACTTCTTATGAAAAGATGGCAGCAGATCAGAGTACAGAAAACTCACTAGGGCTTCCTCTGAGAAACAGGCATGTAAGGGTGGGACACTTCTTCAAAGATGTGGTCCAGATATAACACTTGAGGGCACCGGGCTGTCAACCCACCCCAGGCAGTCTTCCCTGTACTCTTGGGTGCTTTCAACAGTAAGCCACTCAGTTGTTGCTCAGCGATGAACCTGGAGTTGACCAGACCTCTATGGGACTTGGCTCCTCCAAACTAGAACAAATCTCTCTTTTTATTCTTCCTCGTCTACATCATCATCTAAGTCTTTGTTCATATCACCAGCCTACCCCACCAGGAGCCAACTACATACTTACATACCAAAACCAAGAAATATGAACCCCAATATAGCATGTATCTGCACTGACCACTCTAGCTGAGTATCTGCAATGTCTTTGCCTTTACTATATATATTGTGTAAACTACCAGATCTTCCTTTCCTTTCCTTTTTCCTTTCCTTTTCTTCTCCCCCCCCCCACCTTTGAGACAGGGTTTCTCTGTGTAGCACCGGCTGTCCTGGAACTCACTCTGTAGACCAGGCTGACCTTCAGAGATCCTTCTGCCTCTGCCTCCCAGGTGTTGGGATTAAAGGCTTGCATCACCACCACCACCACCTGGTTTATTTTGGAATAATTCTAAACTGACAAACCCCAGTAATTTTCTCATTCTTTTTATCCAGCTTCTCTATTTTTAACACCTCCTGTTATCAATATACATTTGTCACAACTAAGAAAACACCGTAATTGTACCATTAATTGAACTCCAGACTTTTATTCGGATTTCAGTTTTCATAAGCCACATTGTATTCAGCTGTCATGGTTCTACAGCCCCATCTTTTTTTCTGTGATAGTTTCTCACTCACTGTTCAAGGACACAACCACTTTGAAGAATGCCAGTTGTGTTTCTGGGGTACCCTCCATGGCTTGCCACTGAGTTCGGCTTATCTCATAGGTGTGATGTAGCTCCACTCTGAGAGAGGGGACATCTATTATCTATCTACCCGCCCATTCATCTAAACTTATTAGAATTGTTCTGTAAGGGTTCCCTCTAGTGAATTTTTTATGAAGTAATTTATTTTTACCAGTTTGAAATAAAACATTTTATATTTCCATCTAATAGTTTAGTGCGTTACTCTGTTTCTCTTCAATGTAACTAACAGCAACTACAGATTCCTAGACCTGGAGCTTTGCCTCATCTCAGGAAGACTAGGGGACTCTGCCAAGGTTCTCTGTTCCTGTGTTTCCACTTTGCTAAGCTGTGAATTGGGTCAACTTTAGGGTTCACCTTGCTCATCGTCTCTCTGGAATCAGTTTCTTTCGTTGACTGGTGTCCAGTGAAACCACTGTCCCAACATATTGAGAGCTGTGGCTTTGACTGTCTTTGTCCAGTTGTTCCATGTGTCAAGGCAACTATTGTCATTGTTACTCCATCCTGACTAAAACGGGAGTCCTCATGCATTTCTCTGAAATATACTTTTACATTTGGGTTACGTATATAACCCAGATCTGACCTGTCCATAACTCCATGGTGTAATGTCTTCTGCAACTCACTTTCTCTTCTCAAAGCATGCTCCGGAGACATTGCTGTTTTCTAGGAGTTACACCTTTTTCTCACTGCGGAGTAATTAATTATATTAAAGACCCACCTACCTTGGCCTCCCAAGGAGAAGTATATTTTAGAGTGAGAAAAGGGGTGGGGAAGTGACTCTACTAAAATAAATCCTTATTAGGAAAACCCCTGCCTGGTGTCTTATGGGGGTTGTGTGAGCTGTATAACAAGCTTCCCAGAACGCTGGGACCCTTGCTAGGTTTTTCTGATAACACACGAGCATTAACAGCTTCCAGGATTGTACCTAGTAAAAATGATTAAAAATACACTTACCCCATGGACAAGAAAAGGTGTCTTGTTGAATACAGTGTGGTATGGTCACATTTGAGGTTATCTGTAGTAACGACGGAGTTGAAGTGGCAACACAATGCTTTACTAGAGGATGCAAACAGTCTTCCATCACTGTTAGAGCATGTGACTTTGTAATCTAAGGAGGAAACTGCAGGGAGAGGCGCTGGGCAGGTGTGTATAGTTATCCATCCTGCGGGGCCGCCGGGACAAGCTCCTGGAGCACTCTACTCCTTGTTTGCTGAGGCCCAAGGTGCTGTGATGGCTATTTTTGGTTGTCAACTTGACTGTATCTGGAGTTAACTAAAACACAAGGGACTGGGCACAACTGTAAGGGATTTTCCTGACTGGATCATTTGAAGTAGGAAGATCCACCTTAAATCTGGGTCACACCTCCTGGTGGCAGCCTACATAAAGGATATGGAAGAAGGAAGCTCTTGCTCTGCCTGTTTGCCCTCACATTCAATGGCAAATTCATTCCTTCACTGGTATTAGAGCCTACTTCTTTGTGAATCTGATGTATGCTGGAGACCCAGCTGAGACATCCAGCTTTGTGGACCGAGCAACTACTGAATTCTTGGATTTTCCATAGGGAGACAGCCATTGTTGGAACAGTTGAACCACAGTCCACAGACAGTCTAAAGAATCACAAACACACACACACACACACACACACACACAAACACGAATGCTCAGTGTCATCCTCTGTTGTGGGCTGTGTAATGGAGTAACTAGGTGTGCTCCTACAGAATCTGTTTGTTTGTTTTCTAGCATGAAATGCAAAGGCTCTCCGAGACGTGGTCAGCCTTCACTTTGGCAATATTTGGAAATGCCTCTTTTTCTCCTCCAGTCTCCTGTGGCCGCAGTCGGTAGTTTGCTGTGCAAAGCCCCCCTCCCACCTGCAGTCCTAGCTACTCAGAAGGGCTAGGCAGGAGGATCACTTGAGCTTGGGGAGGGAAGGAAAAGAAAAAAAGTTCTTTGCAAGATTTCTGTGACATAATGCTGTGTCCTCTTGCTTGTGGCCCCTGGAAAGTCAGTCGCCTTTGAGGCTGCCACATCGATCCTCTCCAGAGATTTGACTTCTCAGGCCAGTGAGAGGAGGGCTGCCTGTCAATGTCTGTGTCCATACCACTCTAGAAAGAAGGGATGATTCTTCAGGGGAAAAATGGCCACGCTGCAATGCCAAACAAAGCCAGTCAGCTAGTATAGAGTTGCTATGTTAGCCCTTCCCACTTTGAGGGGTGTATTCAGGGAAGACAGGTTGACTATGGGCTTCCTGGGACTCTGATTCTGATGTTACCTGCAGTCAAAGGTTCTTCATCTAATGCAACTGCAAACACAGACGTGCAGGTTGGATTTATCCACACAATCCCATCGTATATATATACACACTGACACACATACACATACGTACATATAATATATACATAATATATATAATATATACATATTTATAGTTTTCCCGAGTAACTTTAATTTTTTTAAATTTTAATTTATGTGCATTGGTGCGAGGATATTGAATCCCCTGGAACTGGAGTTACAGACAGTTGTGAGCTGCTAAATGGGTGCTGGGAATTCAACCCAGGTCCTCTGGAAGAGCAACCAGCGCTCTTAACTACTGAGCCATCTCTCTAGCCCCGTAACTTAAAAAAAAAAAGTATTTATTTACTGTATGAGTATGAATGTTTTCTGCCTGTCTATGTGCCCGTGCACCACTTGTGCGCCTGGCGCCTGTGGAAGCCAGTACAGAACACAAGGTCTACTGAAAGTGGAGTTACAAAAGCCACCATGTGGGTTCTGAGAATCATACTTGGGTTCTCTGGAAGAGTGGCAAGTGCTCTTAACTGCTGAGTCATCTCTCCAGACCCCCCCAGTAACTTTCTGATGCTATTATAAATGATATAATTGTAATACTGTTTATTGCTGATAGCGATACAAATGCTTTTTATTATCTAACAATATTGCTAAATTCCCTTATGAATACTAATCTTTTTCCTAGTTAAAAATCACATAAACTTTTAAAAATACTTCTCCCTTCAATTCTTCTTTTTTTAGTTTTTTTGGTATGTATGTATGTATGTATGTATGTATGTATCTTTCTAATGTGTGAGTGTTTCTGGCTGTATGTACACCTGCATGCCAGAAGAGGGCATCTGATCCCATTATAGATGGTTGCAAGCTACAATGTGGTTGCTGGGAATTGAACTCAGGACCTTTGGAAGAGCAGTCAGTGCTCTTAACTGCTGAGTCATCTTTCCAGCAACCCCTACCTTTTCCCTTTTTTTTGAGACAGGTTTATTACTCTGTGGTAACTCTGGCTGTCCTGGAACTCACTCTGTAGACCAGGCTGGCCTCGAACTCACAGAGACTCACAGAGATCCTCCTGAGTGCTGGGATTAATGGCATGCATCACCACTGCTGGCCCTTCCAATTCTTATAGTTTTGTTGTTTTTTTTTTACTTTGCTTTAATTCATGCATGGGGCCTCAGCACAATATTTCACGGGCTAGAGGACAGTGGATTTCAGTTCTTCACCGTGAGGTTCAGGTTGAGACATGTTCCTTCTATACTTAAAATGCCTTGTTGTTTTCTAAATCAACTGAGTTACCCTCAGAACCTAAATATCCCACTAATACCTGGGTAGCCAACGACAGTCTATCTGAGCAGCAACAAAAGTCCTCGTCTCTACACAGCTCAGCGACCCGGCCTCTCCCCTCTGAACCCAGGTTCTACCCCACCTCCCATCTAGCTTCGCTATACCTACACACACGTCCTTCTGGCCTATTGCTTGGCCCAGTACTCCCTGCTCTGTGGACATTCTGTCAGAGGAAGAAAGACAGGACCCTCTCCTAACCAATGGAAGCTTCTTGCATCACTGGCTCAGTCTGGACCAGTGAAAGCAGCCCCGTTCTCCTTACTCACCTGAGTGACCACTTCCCAGGCTCTGGCTCTGCTCAGTTCCCTGCCCGTCCAGGACCCATGGATCTTCTCCTCGCTCCAGCTGGGAGATCACAACAGGCTTGGACCCTGGAAGTCCTGCTCGTGAGGAGGGAAGCCCTTGGATTAGACAATATTTACTAAGATACTCCCTCGATCCATGCCACATGCAGGCACATAAAGTTGGAAAAGATGACAAGACATATATTCTGTTGGAGCTGAACACGTGGAGGTCAGCAGCCTCAGAGGCAGTCTGCCCCTTCCTCCCCCTCCTCCCGGCAGCTGCCTCTGCAGCACACAAAGATGCGCAGATGGAGCCTGTGGAGGAGCCTTACCCAGCGAGACCACATTCCCGTAGGTCTCCATCATCACGTTTCGGTAGAGGCCCCGCTGAGCAGGGCCCAGGCGGGCCCACTCCTCCTGAGAGAGCAGAACCGCCACATCCTCGAAGGTCACCTTGGCCTGGAATGACATGGTTTTGAGTAACTCCACATCTGACAGGTAGTACACATGACGTGGGAGACTGGTAGGGTCCCCCCCACTATCAAGTGAGATCAATAATAAGACGTGATAACATTCAGGAGGTACAGCGATACTCAGGGTTTGTGGGCACAGGAGGAACTACAGGAGCTTTGGCCAAGCCATTGAATAAATTTTTGGGACCACTCACCTGGGGTCCTGCTGGCAGCGGCAGAAGTCCTGCTGCTGCCATACTTGTTTCCCTGGGTCTGTGAGGAAGACAGAAATCAGAGGATCCTGTGGGGCTGAGAAAGAAGAGAGAACACGTGAGAGTCTAGTCCAACAGACCCTGACCTAGGAGAGGCATGCTGAAATGGGACCCAAGGAGCTGAGCCCTCTGCAGACCTGCTGTGTCATGTCTCCCCACACCCATGCTCACAATGGTGTTTTCTTGTGCAGAGTCCTGAGCAAACATGGTCCCTGCCTGTTCTACATAGGAGGCGTAGTCAGGGTAATCCCATTTAAAAAATGGTAAGGAGAGCCAGAGGCTGATATATCTTTGTGAGTTTTAGGCCAGTCAGGGCTTCACACCCTGGGTTTTGGTTGTTGTTTTTGTTATTTAAAGGCAAGTGGGGCTAGAGAGATGGCTCAGTGGGCTCAGCTACTCTTGCAGAGGACCCAGGTTTGTGAGTCTCTGTGACCTATTACACATATGTGGTATACATGAACTCACATCAGAACATATGCATAAACATACCCATGAAAAATATTTTTTAAAAAAATGATAAGGATTTCTAAGCGGGGTACTCATGGCTTTCCAACCTTTCACCCCTAGACCACTGGGGTCCTCATGGTTGGTTGATCATGTCTATGTTGGGGAGCCAGTGAGGGCTCTGGTTGCTGGCCTGTTCACCTTGGCCCTGGCCTGTGGTCCTGCCTGCTCACAAGGACAGTAGCTGTGCAGGGTTCTCCATGCTCTACTCTCAAGGCATTCACATGGTTCCTGCGGAGCCTGTAGTCATTAAGTCAAGCTGCCTCCCAAGAAGTCCTCCCTCCAAAGTGGGAAGTAGATGCTGTGTCTATGTGAGGCCCACACTTCCATGGAGAGCCCGGGGCGCAGGCCCTTTGTCGGCCTCTGGTGCTCTGATGAGGAAAGGGCTCTACATGGTAGGAGGAGAGAACCAGCTCTCGTTGGTTGTACTCTGACCTCCACACACATGCTATGGCATGCACATGCCCACATACACATGTAAACACACAAAATGAAATAATAAATGTTAAACAAAAACAACACAAATGATGACAGCCAAGAAAATAGTCCAGTGGGCTTTCCACAAAGCCTGACAACTTGAGTTCAGTCCCGGGACCCACATGTGGAAGGGGAGAACAGACTCTTCTTCTACATGCATGCATGCCTCACCCTGCAATAAATAAATAGATAGATAGATAGATAGACAGATCCATAATAAAAGAAGATAGGCTTTAGAGCCTGGTGGTGGTGGCACTCTCCTTTAATCTCAGCGCTTGGGAGCCAGAGGCAGACAGTTCTCTGTGAGTTCGAGGCCAGCCTGGTCTACAGAGTGAGTTCCAGGACAGCCAAAGTGACAACAGAGAGACCCTGTCTTGAAAAAACAAAAAACAACAGCAACAAAAAAGGTAGGCTTTAGAATTCAGTTCGGTTGGAACCCGTCCCTATTTAGTAGTGTCTGTATCCAGATGAATCTGTAACGCAACCCTAGATTAAATATAAGGTGCTCAGCCTCCCCTTTCTGGCCCCTGTACATGATTCCTGCTACCTCCTGATTCTCTAGCCCTGTCCCATACCTCTGGCAGCAGCCAGTCCTTCTTACCCTCCAGGCACCCTTGCCCTGTTGCCTCCCACGGGAGCAGATTCACCCCATGTGGTCTTTACCCCTTCGGCTTTCCAGGAGAGCACTGTGTTTACATGATGTC
Organism: Cricetomys ansorgei; assembly: GCA_026225945.1. NCBI lineage: Eukaryota > Metazoa > Chordata > Mammalia > Rodentia > Nesomyidae > Cricetomys > Cricetomys ansorgei. Next base: position 51,157 of record JAMJFZ010003706.1, read on the forward strand.
ACCTCTGCTGGTCCCTGAAGCAACCCTTGTTAGGGATTCCTTTATTTCCGAAGGGCAAAATCCAATGTTAGTGCTTGGTCATGGTCTATAGTGGCAGTGGGCACACCGCCAGTCTATTGGACACTGGTCTCCCTCAGCCTTCTCAGAGTGCCTCGCCTCATCACTAACCTCTTCATGAGAAACTAACCTTCACAGAGCAGCTCTGGCTCCCCGGAAGCCTGACCCTGGGACAGTTACTCAGCCTATAGTACTGACTATACCTAGCTGGGGATCTAATGATGAAAATACAGAGAATCTGCATTCAGGCCTCCTGATAGGTCTCTAGGTTCGTATGGCTGACCTAGTAACTGTCCTAACTCCTGTGACCTTCAGAGAGTAACAGATTACTAACTCATTGGCTTATACTTCCTTCACCCCAATGGGAGGCCTCTGTTCTCTTCACCTTTTTGTTTGTTTTTTTTTTTTCCTCTTTCCTTTTTCTTTTTCGATTTTTCAAGACAGGGTTTCTCTGTTGTAACTCTGGCTGTCCTGGAACTCACTCTGTAGACCAGGCTGGCCTCAAACTCACAGAGATCTGTCTGCCTCTGCCTCTGAGTGCTGGGATTAAAGGCGTGCATCACCACCGCCTGGCTTCTCCCCACCTCTTAAAACTACCCTTACACTGGACCAGCAGACCGAGAAGGAGGCCCAGAAGAACAACCAGCATTGGATCAATTGTGGAATAAGTGAGTAAAATTAAAACAACAATGTTACCATGATATCACACTTGAAACCCTTTGGTACAAGAAACCAAGAGCAAACACTCTGCTTGCAGAGATAGGGACATGGAGGTTTTTACCTGCTTCCTAAAGTAGGTCATCCAACCCTATGAAGGCAGGTCAGGCAGGCTCTCAGATAGTGGGTGACCCTCAGAAATCGAATCAGGTGTGGACACAGATTCAATGACAGCGCCACAGCAAATGTCAACGTGATTCTTCCACATGTAAGTCACAATCCACCAGAGAAAAGATTTACGCTGTGCTAGGCCTCCAGACAGTGCATGTGTAAACCGGGACAGGAGGCATAAGACATTCCTATATTTTGAGCCATTACTCCAAGCCCAAGAACGGTGTGCCTTGCCCTGGGTTTATGGCACTGAGGCTCTACCTGTAAGTCTGGGAGATAACACAATCCTCTGAGGGCCTCACAAAGATGACGTGATAGGGAGAAGAGAGCGCTTGGGGGAGTGCAGGGTTCCAGATTGTTGGCCAAGGTGTCACTGCCTGATCTCATTAGATTCACATACTCTGACAACTGCAGGACAAGACTCTACAGTCAACATGTGTGTGACAAGAAGGGGAAGGAACAGGCTGCCGGCTGGAGTGGGTCTTAGGAAACTTCCAAACCCAAAGGCGACGTTAGGTTTCTAGCTAGGGATGACCTCCTCATGCTATCCAGTCAAAAGAACAACAAAGTATGGTTATACTCTGCTAAATCTGAACAAAATGGATTTCAAAAGTAGCATTATCTACTTTCAAATTTTCCTTGTACTTCCACTTCAGCAAAGAACGGGAAAATATCATGGCCGCAACCTATAGTTTGCATGCTCACCAGGCAGGAACACAGAGTTATGTGGGATACTAGTTTTTAATTAGCTTCCCATTCTCTCGGGATCCCAAGGTCCGTCCTCCCAGCTTTGCTCTGTAAGAACACAGGAGCTTAGGCCAAAAAGAGAATGGTCTGGATTGTTTATAAAATTAAAGGGACAGCTCAAATCAAATCCTGTAAAGATGCTGGCGTGGGAACAAAGCTGGAATCACTGGCAGAGAATTTTGGAAATGGTGAATCACACTATATCGAGAAGTTAATTGCCAAGTATGTTTGAGGGAGTCTGTTCTCATCATCGCATGAAGAACTGAGGATTTTGGTTTTGTTATGACTTTTTTTGTTTTTTTTTTTTTTGCAAACTAAATTCAGAAACCAATCATTCATTTCGGAATTCCTAAAAGATCTTGACGTGCCACAGCTTGCACACTTGTTCCTCTAGAGGACACAGCACACGGTCACACACTTGCACAGAAAACATTCCTTAGTCTGGTTTAGGTGAGATATGAGAAGTCACCCAGACCCTCTTGCCTTCCCTTACTCAACTCTCTGCGTCTTCTGAAACTGATTTCTTTTCACATTCATGTAGGCTTTCTAGAGTATGAGCAGCTAACCGTGAGCACAAAAACACAATGCTTGCAATTTTCCTAAGTGAGTGATCATAATACAGATGTATCTATCTAATTGATAGCTTTCCCTACACACCAGTGACACTTGGTCCAAGACATGAAAGAACACCCACCACAATCACAGTAGTGCTAATTTGTATTCACAACATTATTCTATTGTATTCATTATTTACATTATATTTATTACATTATACTTATTTACAACATCAACTTTTGTTTTTACTCTTGCTTTTTTTTTTTTTTAATAACCATTTATGTATATGAGTGCTCTATTTACTTGTACATTTGTATTCCAGAAGAGGCCATCAGACCCCATTATAGATGGTTGTGAGCCACCATGTAGCTGCTGGGAATTGAACTCAGGACCTCTGCAAGAGCAGCCAGTACTCTTAATTGCTGAGCCATCTCTCCAGCCTGTTAATCAACATTTTTATGGAGGATCATGGGGTCCAGGGTCTCCTAACTAAATACTTTCTATTCATTTAGAAGAGTGAACAAAGGGGCACTAAGAAAGGAGCCAACAAAGAAGGAAGCTTCACTAGTCACAGGATCACCTGGGCCTGGGCAAGAACCGACAGATTAGATACAGCTATGTGTGTTGGCACACCCCTGTAATCCTAGCACTTGGGAAGTTGAGATAGGCAGACTGCCAACATGAGATTACACAGTGAGTTCTAAGCCACTGTACCTTGAGCTGCACAGCAAGATTCTGTCTCAAACAAAACACAACAAACAAACCACAGGAAAAAGGGGAAGGAGGGGAAGAATAAACAGATCAGAAACAGAGACAGAGCACAGTCCAGTATGGAGGAGAGATTCAAGTGGCTAGAAAAAAGATGATTAAGTGGTTAAGTATTTTGGTAAAAATTAAAATTAAATCTTTACACAATTCTCAAATTACCACAAAGTAGGGCGAAGACGAAAGATTTTAAAAATTTAGAAAAGGACAAAGAAATCCCATCAAGCTGTACTTGGAGGTAGGAACCTGTAATCTCAGCACTGAGAAGGCCGAGGCAGGAGGATCTTAAGAGTTCCAGGCCAGCTGGGCTACACAGAAATCCTGTGTCAAAGGAAACCAAACAAACACACACTGTGGAGGGAAGCCATGAGTGGGAGACCAGAAAGGGAATGGGTTTCCAATACAAGCCTCCTCAAACATAAGAGTCACCAAACAATAACAGAACATCACCTGCAACCATATATCAGAATTGCTCTCATTTGTATAGTGAGAAATTGCAAACAAAGCGACTCATCCTAACCACCCAAGACTGTCTCGGATCTCTTGTGAATTCGAGGCCAGCCAGGTCTACAGAGTGAGTTCCAGGAGTTACAGCCAGAGTTACAACAGAGAAACCCTATCTTGAAAAACAAACAAAACAAAACAAAACAAAAGGACTGATTTATTTCACCAGACAAAACCTCATTCACACCCTAAGCCAAACCAACTTGGCCAATCAGTAGGAAGCCTTATGCATATCAGAACCACTGAAAACTCCTACAATAAGGGTTGAGGTTGCTCTTCCAGGAGACCTGGGTTCAAATCCCAGCACCCACATGGAGGCTCACAACCACCTGTAACTCCAGTTCTAGGGGATCGGAAGCCCTCTTCTGGCTTCCTCAGGCACTGCACACACGTGGTACATAGATGTGCATGCAGGGAAAACACCCATACACACAAAATAAAATCCAACAACAACTCTCCCCAAATAGGCCTAAGCATAGGGAAGAATGACACAGGTGCATTTCAAGTACATGGAAAGATAAATTATCCAATAGATGGTGGACAGTGTTAGCAATGGTTATGATTTACGAGGAAAAGTGATGCTGGATTCTAACTTCACCCCTTATCTAAATAAATTCCACATAGACCCAACATTTTACAAGTACGAGAGACAAAACCAGGTTATTTAAAAAATAATCTTGAAATAAGGAAGCCCTTTAAAACTTAGCAAAAAGCCAAAATACTTTAATGGGAAATATTTGCCCATAACAACAAATTCCTTCTAATTAAAAAATAAATAGGGGGCTAGAGAAATGGCTCAGTGGTTAAAAGCTCTGACTCTTCTTCCAGAGTATCTGGGTTCAATTCCCAGCACCCACATGGCGAGTAACACTTGTCTGTAACTCCAGATCAAGGATATCCGGCATCCTCACATAGACACACATGCAGGCAAAACACCAATGCACACAGAGCAAAATTAAATAAATAAAAATAAATAAAAGGAAATCAAAGAAGACACTTCCAGTGAGTAAAAAAGACACACAGGAAGTGTGTGCTTAACACACACAAACGGAACACAAGCTGGTTAATCTGAATGGGATGGTGAGAAATCGCAAAGTGATGTATCCTAACCACAGGGACCATCACTGACCAACCTAGACACCCACAGTCCGCTGGCATAGTCAAGCAGTTCTTTTCCCAAACAGCGAAAAGGCAAATGCAGAGATTTCACCCTCATCAATAAAAATGGAGAATGGAAATTGAAACACCTTTATGGCAAGAACGCCCCAGGCACTGGGCCCCACATACGGCGGCAAGGTGGCTTACTAGCCCTAAGCTATTAACCTCAGAACTTCTCTGTGTCCCCTACAAGGAAATGCACAGTGACAGAACTGATATCCACACAGCTTTTAAACGAAGCATCTATAGTGGTAGAGCCCAGTGGGCTTTCCTTTATGTTAATAAATAAAAGTGCACACGTGCACCGGCAATAGTACTTGCTTCCAATTATTCTAAGAAAGATGCACAGGAAACTGCTCCCAGTGTCACTAGTGGCATTCACTGACAGGGTGCTGGCAGAGTGACATTTAAAAGAATTATTGTGGGCTGGGGGGATGGCTCAGTGGGCAGTCTCCTATCTAATGTCCTTCTCTGGCCTTAGAGAATACAATCGTGCCCATACTTCATCCCCCACATGCAAGGAAATTATTGTAATTTTCCCGTATGTGTGTATGTGTGTGTACCTGCACGCCGGCAAGCGCATGGAGGTCATAGGACAACCTCAGGCGTCGTTCCTCAGAAGCCCTTTATCTTTTAGGGGGTATCAGGATCTCTCACTGGCCTGGAACCTCAGCAAGTAAGGTAGTGAGCTCCAGGAGTCTGCCTGTCTCCTCCCCAGAGCTGGGGATAACAGTACTGGTCACCCACATCCGGCTTTTAAAAAGTGGGTTCTGGTGATATGGACCTAGGTGTTCTGACTGAGCTATCTCTCCTTTCACAGATTCAATATCACTTCCTACGAAATTTTTAAATGCAGGGGCTGAAGAGACGACCAAGAGTGCAAGTTGATCTTCTGCAGGACACACATATTGATTCCCAGCACCCACATGGCTGCTGACAGCCAGTTCCAGGGGACCCGATGCCTTCACTGGCACCAGGCATGCACATGATATTGATACACATGCAGGCAAAACACATACGCACACATAAAATAAAAATTAAACAAGAAAATGCCCTGTTAGAGAAGTTGTTGCCATCCACTTTTTTTTTTTTTTAAGGGCTTTTGCAAAGTAACAAGAGGGCATTAGCAGAAAAATAAATTCGAGAAGCTTGGTTATGTGGAACAGAGCAGAGCACTTCACTTCCACAAGAAAAGCCCTTGACTGAGGACGCCGCAAGATCCGCTAAGATCCTGTGTGTGATCTAAAACCCTGCATGGTGGCCCTGACTGTAGCCCGGGTTAGGGGAAAGATTGTGCGGATACGGGACTTCCAGGGCAGTCTGGGACGCGGTTATTTCACCAAACAAAACCTTATCCGCACCCCAAGCCAAACCAAATTAACTAACCAGTAAGAGACCTTAGGCACATCAGATCCCCCCGCCCCCCCACGACCCAGGCTAGCGGGAGCCACCGCGGGGGGTCCTGGGAGAGGGGCCAGGAGGGTGCGAGGGACTGGGGTGGAGGGTGCGGCCTGGGTCGGCAGCCGGACGGCAGCCATCCATGCCGGAGGACGCAGGGCTTGGGTGCGGATGAAGGAGGGTCCCGCGGGAGAATGCCACTCACCATCTGCTGCAACCTTCCGCCCCGTGGCGGCTGCCACAGCTCCTAAGACCAAAGGGGCCGTCCCGCCCCTTCTGCGCAGTCGTCAATCCCCAGGGCACCCCGCCCCGGGTCCCCACCCTGCCAAGCGTGGACCGCGGTGCCGAGGGTCGGATTGTCCGCCGGCCTCGGGCTTTTCTTTGCTGAAAGCGTCCGGGCCTGCGCCCTCGGGCCACCGAGAGCCTAGGCCTCCGTTGTGCCTAGAGAGACCGCGCCTGCTCCTTGAGGCAGCAGCGGAAGCGGGCGCCCACTGTACCTACAAATCCAAGTGCCTCCCCCGCCTCGCCCCCTCCCTGCGGCCCCTCTGCTCCGCAGGGGCTTCGGTCACTTCCGCCACGCTCGTGTCTGCCTTCTAGGGACTTCTCTGGTGGTCAGGCAGCCAGGCGCACTCGTTGGGAGCCCATCAGGCCAACTCGGGGCTGCTTGTGTTTATGGTATAGTATGTTTAATTTAAGGAAGTCTTTCTATCGTGTTTCTTCATCTCATATGCCCGAGACCCTGCAGTGTATGACTAGTCCAGTTGCTGCTTGTAGTTGCCTACGCTTGGTGTAAGCAGTCTTTTAGAAATGAGTTATTCTAGGGTTAGAGAGATACAACGAAGAGTTTGCCACATACGCCTAGGATCACTAGTACCCACGTGAAAAAGGCTGGGTGTAATAGTGCTTATCTGTAATCCCAGCACAGAATAAGGCCGATTTAGGGCTCGCTGGCCAGCCAGCCTAGCCTAATTGGCAAGCTTCAGGTTCCAGTGAGAGGCCTTTCCAAAAAACAAAACAAGAAACAAGACAAGATGGACGGCTCCTCGGGTTGATCTCTAGCCCCCGTATGCACACATGGTCTCCTGGAAACTGAACTCAGGGACTCGAGTCTGTTAAGCATATATATGGCCTCCCACTGAGGTGCACCGGATCCCACTCCTCCTCCATTGTGTTTTTTAATTTTTATTTCCCTAATTGTATTAAGTTACTCGTCTTCCTGTTGTGATGAAACATTTTTTTTTAAAGCAACTTAAGGGCTTATTATTATTTTAAACTGACTACTGGATGTCTCCTTGTGTTCTTTAAAGAACCCAGGTTTTGGGCTGCAGGTGGGACCAAAGCCTGGAAATGGAGATACGGAGCATGAAGAGCCTCCAGACCTTGTGGACAAGGGTGGAATCTGTGTGACAGAGCAGCCAGTTTTTTGTTTTTGAATTTTTATTTTAGAGTCTGTGTTTGTGCACTTGAGTACAGTACCTGTGGAAGAGGGCACTGATCCCCTGCAGCTGCCATTACGGGTGGTTGTAAGCTGCCGCAAGTGGGTGCTCAGAGTCAAACTGTGGTCCTCTGCAAGAGTGGTAAGTATTGCTGTCCTTCAGCCACAGGGGCAGCTAGTTTTAAATCAGGACAATAAATGGAAGGGAACATTCAGTGAAGTCACAATAGAGAGGGTACCGATGTCCACGAGTCACGAAGCAGAAGGGAAGGTGTGGGGACCCCAGAGATATTTGGAGGGTATGAACACATTCATTATTGATATAGTTGAGCTCTCTGTAAAGAGTCAGGCATGCCTCTACATAGGTCCAAAATGCTTGAAAGAACAAAGAGAACTGGCCGAGACGGTATGGTTGATCTGGTCAGCTTCATGGGATTTAGAATCACCTTGGAAACAGATCTCTAAGCACGTCTATAAGTGATTGTCTAGGTTAATTGAGGTGGTGATTTCCCTAACTTAGAGTTCTTGATTGAATGGAAAGAAGTGAACTCAGTATAAGCTCGCATTACCCTCTTCTCCTTGACCACAGATGCAATGTGACTAGCTGCCTCTAACCACAGGCCTTACCCCCATGATGGACTGTACTCTGACCTGTGAGCCACAGTAAACCCTTCTTTAGGTTTCTTTTGTCAGGTATTTGTGAAAGCAACGACCATTAACTAATACAGTGGCATCAGCATGACTGTTTCTAAGACTAGACAGAGGTTTCCAAGGAAGCCAAAGGAAAAGCACCTGGGCTTTCTTATCAGCTGATCTACATGTAGGCCCACAAAGAAGAGGTAGTCTGAGGCTGATGCCTCCATTACAACATGGAGTCAGGGAAGCTGGAGAGGTGGCTCAGTGGAAGAGCCCTAGGCTGCTCTTTCACAGATCCCAGCACTAACCCGTTGGCTCACAACCTCCTGTAACTCCAGTTCTAGGGGATCTGAAACCCTCATCTGGCCTCTGTGGGTACTGCATGCCACACGGTGTAGGGACATACGTCCAGGCAAAGCACACGTACACATAAAATAGTGACGATAAAAAAAGGGTCAAGGCTGGAGCGATGGCTCAGCAGTAAGAAGCAGGTGAGCCTTCGCTCAGAGGACGTGAGTTTGATTCCCAGTACTCATTCACAGCTCATAACTGCCTGTAACTTCAACTCCAGGGGGAATCCAACTCCTCTGGTCTCTATGGGCACCTGCACGCATGTGCATCCACCTGCACACGCAAGCACGCACACACACGCTCACATTGTTTAACTGCTGACCCATTCTGTTTCACATAATTGGATTTGAATTTGTGTAAGTGTCTAGATTTATGTATTCTGAAAAATGAATATAGGGGCTGGAGAGAGAACTCAGCGGTTAAGGGTACTGCTGCTCTTCTGGAGGACCTAGATTTGATTCCCGATACCCAGATTGTGGCTCACAACGGTCTTAACTGAAGTTGTAAGTGGTCCGATATGCTCTTCTTGACCTCTGTGGGCACCAGACAAGCATGTGGTGCATAACATGTAGGCAAGACATCCACATTCATACATTAAAGAGAGAAACAAATAGGATGCTTTTGTCACTATCAGTGATGTCTGGAACCCAGAGTGTGATGAGGATTCTTATGTTGAAGCGTCATCTGTAGTCTGATACATCTGTGGTCTTGATTTATACCTGAGCTATTGTGAGGCACAACATTCCTAGAGTTCTTTACCACAAAGGGGCAACTCTTAGGAAGTGGCCTAAGAACTTATAAACATGTGTAGATAGGGATATTTGCTGGCCAAGGATCCCAGTGCTAAGATGACATCAAGTTTGGTCAGATGTGTTGACTTTTGTGTGTGGCTGACCAGGGAGGTCCCAGTCAAGAAAAGGAAAGCAGCTACTTCTTGCTGAGCACCATCGGCTGTGGTGATGAATTCATGGTGCCGTCCATTCAGCATCTCGAGGTGCTCTCTGGGCAGTCCAGCAGTGTGGCAGGGGAGGAAGTCCTATATTATTGTGCCATTTGCATTATTTGGACTACGACAAGCCAGTTTTTCTACCTGGGTTTGTCCTGGGGCTAAACTGAATCTATAGCTAATTCAGAACTTTCAGCTTCAACATAATGGGGTCTAGCCGAGTGGTGGTGGTGCACACCTTTAATCCCAGCACTAGGGAGGCAGAGGCAGGCAGAGTTTGAGGCCAGCCTGGTCTATAGAGAGTTCCAGGACGTCCAGGGCTACACAGAGAAACTGTCTCAAAAAACAAACAAACAAACCACAACAACAACAAAAAAAAAAGAAAGAAAGAAAAAGAATAAAGAAAGAAGGGTAGAATGAGCTTTGGTGTTGGGCTGGAATTGGTGGTTTTTAATATACTGAGTGGTAAAAGAGTTGATATAAGATGGGATTTATGCACACACATCTAACTCCTAGCCCTCTGCTTGAGTGGTCTGTTGAGAGACCCTAGAGGCTATTGAACCTTACTAACAAGGCAATACCCACCACTTAGGTATTCTAAAATACCTTGTTCACAGCAGGGATGAGGGAACTCCAGGGAAAAGGACTCACTGCACACTGGGGAAAGAAACACAGAATGAGCTTGGAATAAGTTGCTATGCCAGAAAACAAAGGGAAGGTTAAAAGATGACAAGATGTGCAAAGGACCCTGACAGTAGAGAACAAGTCTCCGGGGGTCAAATCTGGGACCATGTGAGTATCACAGTACATAATGAGAATTACAGACCGGGGCTCACTAAACAAATAGGAGCCAAGGAACCCATACTAAATAAACTGATAAATACACGGAGAAGGTGGAACTCTTCCTTTGGTAATAGCATAGAAGAATCATACTGAGATACAAACAGGGTAGACATCGACAAGAAACTTGGAAGTTAATTTTATTTATTTATTTTTGAGACAAGAATCTGTGCTGGCTAGTTTCACATCAACTTGACACAAGCTAGAGTCAGGAGAGGAGGGAGTGTCAGTTGGAAAAATCGCCTTCATTAAGATCAGGCTGTAGGCAAGCTTGCAGGGCATTTTCTTAATTAGTGATTGATGTGAGATGGTCCAGCCCATGGTGGATGGTGCCACCCGTGGCCTGGTGGCCTTGGGTTCTGTAAGAAAGCAAGCTGAGCAAGTCATGGGGAGCAAGCCAGTAAGCAACACTCTATTACCTCTGCATCAGCTCCTGCCTCCAGGTTTCTGCCCTGTTTGAGCTCCTGCCCTGACTTCCTTCAGTGATGGGCTTCAATAACAGACGTGGAAATACGAGCCCAACAAACCCTTTCCTTCTCAGCTTGCTTTTGGTCATGGTGTTTCATCACAGCAACAGTGACCCTAACCAGGACAGAGATTCATTCTGTAACCCAGATTGGTTTTGAACTTGCAGTAACTTGCTTGCTTCAGCCTCTTGAGTGCTGAGAATATGGGCATGAGCCACCACGCCAGCTTCAGAAACCACTTATCTTAACCAAATGATAGAGTAAACATCTCAGGGGCTAGTGAGATGGCAGGCAGAGGTGCTTTCCACCAAGCCCAACAAACCTGAGTCCAACTCCTGGAACTCGCAAGCTGTCCTCTGATGTCAACACATGTTCTGTGGCATACACAGGCTCCCCACACCCAAATAAGTAAAATGTAACAAGGGTAACATCACTTGAAAGGGCAAACGAACCTCCTGGTATCAAACACTGAGGACACATCTCTTCTGTGGTTCCTACCAAAGTTATCAGGAAACACAGGACAAAATTCTACAAAGTAGCCAGGCGGTGGTGGCAGATGCCAGCACTCGGGAGGCAGAGGCAGGTGGATCTCTGTGAGTTCGAGGCCAGCCTGGTCTACAGAGTGAGTTCCAGGTCAGCCAGGGCTACACAGAGAAACCCTGTCTAGAAAAACCTAAAAAAAGAAAAAAAATTATACAAAGTAACTGGACTGTGTGCTCCAAACATGTCAATATTATGAAAGAAAACCTTAACTAACACAGAGGAGAGTCCAAAACAACTACATAAATATGATGGATATGATGGGAGACTGGATCCCGGACCAGGAAAAAAAACAACACATTTGTACTTTCTATATAGAAAGACACTGGGAAATTGACAAGCATCAATAAGGTTTAGAGATTAAAGTAGGTCATGAACATCCACTTTATGACAATGGTGCACCACCCTGCAGCCCAGACCCAGAAAGCTGTCTACAGATGAAAGATGGGGGAACACGACTGAAACAAAACCTTAACTGAGGAACTCTGAATGGTGTTCCTTGTGGTATTCTTATTTTTCTGTGCAAAATTACTTCAAAAATCATAATCATAGCAGTTATACTGGACACCTCTAATTACTCAAACTCCATGGAGCACCCTTCCCCTCCTGTAGTGGACCGTGAGCACTGGTGATGGTGACCACACAGCTGCACAGGACACCACCTCAGAGTTAAACAGGGAGGTTGCCACGGACCTTCTGGCCCAATCACAGGGATTCCCAAGTGTAACAGACAGTTACATACAGTATATATGAGCTGTTTCTGGAATCTTTCCTTGAAGTTTGGCTCTCCTTGTGATTCCGAGATTCTAATAGTCTGTGAATGAAAATACCTAGGCCATAGACCAGGACATATACACCACATCCATCCTGTCTTCATGGAAGTATGACTACAGCAAGAGCTTATGTACATGCACGGTCTTAGACCGAGGAAAGGGTAGAAAGAGGAGTACTTTGTGGCCTCAGAAACCATCCACTCTTCTCAGGCAAGTATACTACACATTGGTTAGGCTTATAGTCACAAAATATTTCACTTCCTGCAAGAACTTTGAGCCTCCTTTCCAAGCCTGACCTATAGAGTTAGCCTGCTATGCTAACAGGGCCACATATATCCTATAGCAAAGCTGGTCAACTTCCTGAGAAGGACCAGAAAGTGAACACTCTAGCTTTGTGGGGCATATAGTATGTATCACAACACTCAATTCTGCCATGCACAAGCTGCTAGATATTTGTGAGCAAATGGGCACGGGTGTGTCCCAACAAAGTTCCATTTACTGAAAAGGGCTAGATTTGATTTGGGAGTGTGTGTGTATGTATGGGGTCCTGTGATATTCTTATGTCTACCTAGTAGGCTGGTATCTTGCGACCTCTCTAGGGACAGATATGTTGTACCCGAGCTTTCTCCTTGTTCGGAGCATAGAGGCACAACTCTGGAAAACTGGCGAGGTTAGTTAGCTGGTACCTAGAAAGTATTGGGCCTCAGCCAGTTCAAATATCCAGATGAGTACTCCTATAGTCCAGTTTGAGCTTGGCAGGGGTGGGGAGTTGTTTCAGCATCAGATTTATGTGAGGGGGGCACAACACAGAAACTGCTAACATTACAACTCCATTATTAGGCGTAAAGATTTTATGTGTATAAGAGAGAGAAAATATCCAGAGGCACCTGGAGGAGTCCAGAGCAGAAAGAAAGAGAAAGCAGCCTGGACATGGCCCGCGAAAGGAAGTGGGAAAGTGGGAGAGAACAGTGCAGACAGGGAGACAGCAAGAGAGAACAGAGAGAGCATATGGAGAATACTGGGAACAGCAAGCATGTGTGTGTGTGTGTGTGTGTGCGTGCGCGCGCGCAGGGGAGGGTATAGAGAGCCAGGATCTGAGGTGAGAAGGGTCAGGGGCTAGCATGGGGGCTTTGAAATGTATATACTTGAGAGTAGGGACTGAGGGAGCCTGGAGGTGGCATTGGCTTTGATATGCAGCCACAGGAACATGTCAATGGAGAGCCATATGTCCCTTCTGCTGAAGGCAAGGGAAATGACTCCTTTTGGCAGATGGGAACTGGTTTCACAAGTTTCTCTAGGAATGCTGGCTTTATCTAACTGCCAGAAATCCCCCTACAGTCCAGTGTGAGCTCATTTCTTTATATGAAATTTTGGACTTCCCGAGACTGAACAGAAAGTACTCCAAAAGTGATGATGAATACCTGTGCGAAAAAGATGACCTGCTCCTGAGGTCCTGTTCCCAAGACCCAGAAGCTGGAGGACTGGCTTGGGGCACAGCAGAACAGTGAGGAGGAGGAAGCTAACCTGACTGAAGACATGAATAAAAACAGGACAACAGGAAGTTCTGGTGTAAGATGTAGGATGGGAAGGGGAAGGAACTGGAGTAATACCTCCAGAGAAGATGACAATTAGACCTGAAAAAAACCTCACTTCAATCTTATGTAACCAAAATCTCAATAATAGACACGAATCAGAACTCACTCCCTATGACTAACCGTTAAACAAAAGAGCCAAAGGCCACATTACCTATTTTTGTACCTTTTGATTACAATAATAAACTCTGTGAACATGAAGCCTTTGTGATCTTTTCCTTCTAACCGGTCTGTTTTCAAACCATAAAAACAACACAGCGCAGATGAGAGGTCAGATGAGAGGGCAGCAACAGCGAGGAGCCCTGAAGGATGTTGCAAAAGAGGGCTCCGGGTTTCACGGCAGCTGGGCAGAGTGGAGAACAGCAAGCCTGGGTACAAGTCTGGGAAGGGGAAGGCTGCAACAGGGCCAGAAGAATCAGAGAGGAACTAGGCTCAGCTTTACTCCTCCCAGCCTACAGGCTACTCCTTTACATGAATCAACTGGTGTTTAACCAGCTTTGACCGCTGGGTGAAAGCTTTTCCACAAGTAGAGCAGGCATAGGGCTTCACTCCAGTGTGAACCCTTTGGTGCTGGATAAGGACTGAGCGCTGACTGAAGGCTTTTCCACACTCGCTGCACTGATAGGGCTTCTCTCCAGTGTGGATTATCTGGTGTTGAATGAGATGTGAGCTCTGGCTGAAGCCCTTGCCGCATTCAACACATGTGTAGGGCTTCTCCCCGGTATGAATTTTCTGGTGGTGCAGAAGATTTGAACTTCGGTTGAAGGCTTTGCCACATTGGTCACATTCGTGAGGTTTCAACCCATTATGAATCCTCTGGTGCTGGATGAGGGTTGAGCTCTGGCTGAAGGTCTTCCCACATTCAATACATTCGTAAGGTTTTTCTCCAGTGTGGATTCGATGGTGCAGGATGAGGTTGGAGCTTCGACTGAAGGTCTTTCCACATTCGTGGCATTCATAGGGCTTGTCTCCAGTGTGCACGCCTCGATGTTGGATGAGGGCTGAGCTGTGGCTGAAGGCCTTCCCGCAGACGCTGCACCCGTACGGCTTCTCTCCTGTGTGGATTATTTGGTGCTTCCTGAGCACGGAATTGTAACTGAAGGCTTTCCCACACACACTGCACACGTGAGGCTTCTCACCGGTGTGGATTCTCCGGTGCTGACTCAGGCTGGAACTCTGGCTGAATGCTTTCCCGCAGTCCCTGCATTTGTGAGGTTTCTCCCCAGTGTGGATCCTGAAATGCTTGAGGAGGTTTGAGACGCGGCCGAAGAGCTTGCCGCAGTCATTGCACTCGAAAGGCTTCTTCCCAGAGTGCACTCTCTGATGCTTCCTGAGGTGCGCGCTCTGGCTAAAGGCTTTGCCACACTCGTTGCACTCGAAAGGCTTTTCACCCGTGTGAATCCTGTGGTGGTCAATGAGGTTTGAGCTCCGCCTGAAGGCTTTCCCACACTGGTTGCAAACATACGGTTTTTCTTCAGAATGGATTCTTTGATGTTGGATGAGGTTCGAGCTCCGTCTAAAAGCCTTTCCACATGCGCTGCATTCATAAGGCTTCTCAGTCATGTGAGACTTCTGGTGCTTTTTAAGGCTTGAGTTCTGGCTGAAGGCTTTTCCACATTCGTTACACACATGCAACTTGTTGTGGCGGTGAACTTGATGCTGAACTTTCGTACCCTTGCCACACTGGTAGGCTTTCATGTCTTGGCAAGGTTGCCCTTGGTTTCTAAGAACAGAGTTCTGGCTAAAGGATTTGCCACATTCAGAACACATAAAAGACTTCTCTCCAAAGTTGGCTCTCTGATGGTGTACGGGGTCAAGGTTTCCTCTGAACGTCTTCCCACACCCAGTACATATAAATGGGCTTTCAACTTTCAACTGACCGGGAAGCCCTTCCTGGCCAGCTAGGTCCCCATTGTGCTGAAAGTTCTCTGTCTTCACTTCTGTGGAGATTCCCTGACACACTAATGAACTTGGGCTCAAACTGAAGTTTTTGTCAAAACCATTACAAATCAGACCTTTCTCCCCTAAGGGGCCCTTAAGGAACATGGTCACTGGTGTGAAATCTCCCTCCCAGTAGAGGGGCTGTACCAGGCTCTTGCCTTCAGAGACATTCCAGTTTTTTCTAATGTTTCATCACAGAGCCCTCTAAGCTTTGGAGACCGAGAGACATCACCAGCACAGTTGTCTGCTATTTCTGCTTGTAATTCCAAATCTTCGGAAATGTGCTCGAGATAAAACTTCTCCTTAGTACTGCAATCTGAAACAATAAATACTAAGTCAAAGGAGGGGCGACTGGGACTGGAACAGGAAAACAGATCTACAGAATTCTTGGCCTCATTTCTAGGGGGGAAGCAATGGGAGCAGGGAACCCCAGATCTTGTGGAAGGGCTGGGAGAGCTCCTGGGCGATAAGGCTACATAGGCGCTGAAGACCAGCAAGAACTACCTGTCCTCTCCAGGACTCCACCTGTCAATGATGCACTTGTAGCTCGCCCATTGGCTCAGGATAGGACTCTGAACGTCCCTCAGCTCCTTCTTCTACTCCCACTAGAGCCGGTTATCAGCAAATTCTGCTGGCTCTATCTATAATGTACAGCCAAGCCCAGGGATTGCTCACCTTTCCCTTATGTAAGAGGGGCGCGTGCACACACACACACACACACACACACACACACACACATTACTGTGTGTGTGCATGTGTCATGATGCACACGTGGTGGTTAGAGGACAACTTACTGGAGTCAGTTATCTCCTTCCACCTTGTGGGTTTCAGGGATCAAATTCAGGTCCTCAGGCTTGGTGGGAAGAGCCCTTACCCACTGAGCCATCTTGCCTGCCCAGCTGTATTATATTGTCACACTCTTATTTATGTTTCCTTCCCCTGAATTCAGTCTTTTATGTGGCCAATGTCAGCTAATGGAATTTAGACTTAGTCTCAGGATCCACCAGCATGGGTGCTGTAGGTGTGGAGATGTTCATTAATTTTAGTGAAGCCAAGTGGTTCTCAGTCGTGGGACTGGCCCACCTAGAGCATTCCATATGGCTCCCCCACTGGCCTTGCTGGAGGGTCCTTCCCTAGCTGCTGCCCATATACGATAACCCTAGACTTCCCTCACTCATCCCCATTGTCTCCTAAAATGTCTTGACCATTCTATGACAGCCTGGAAGGACTCCTGCTGAGCTCCACTCAGGGATGGACACTCAGTGGTGAAGAAGACCCTCCATTACCCTTTGGCACTTCCATCAGTACAGCCTATGTGGTGTGACAACCAGCAACTGTTTCTAGTCTGTACACATCTACTCCTGTGAGCCACTCCTGCAGATCTTACCTGACCTCAGCCCAGCCTTCAAAAGTTCAGCCTCTGCTTGTAGCACTGGCCTGTTTGTTGGCAATGTGTCATGTTGTTCACCGACACCTGTGGTTCAGTCACAGCGTGAGGCACTTCTTGCTACAATGCATCCCTACCTTGCATCTGGGGTCAGAACTCCCTTGTGTGTTGCTGACATTGGGCTGACACAGATGATAGTGCCTTGGCTTTCCCTTCCTTCCTGTTGCCCTGGGGAATGTCATAACATACACTTTACATGGGTTGTGGTAGCACCAGATCCATGGGGTGTCTAGGAAACATGGTGTCCCCATGCTTCCGAGTCCCCAAGAGGGACAGAGGAAAGGCCAAGAGCTTCTGGGATGGCCTTGGAGTTCCTTGCCCTCTTCTGTCTGTGTAGAGAAAATACCAAATACCAGGTAGGGAAGGAGGAAGGCAATGACAACAGCAGCCAGTAAAAATTTTTGTGCAAGTCAGATAAAATCCACCTGAGATTTTTGGCTGCCTGGTCTCTGTCAAAATGGTCTTGTTTTGTTGTTTTAAAGGTGGTGGTGGTGGTGGCACACGCCTTTAATTCCAGAACTCAGGAGGCAAAGGCAGGTAGATTTCTGAGTTCTAGGCAGGCCTGAGTTCCAGGCCAGCCAGAGCTACACAAAGAAATCCTGTCTCAGAAAAAGAGAGAGAGAGAAAGAGAGAGAGAGAGAAACACACACACTCGCGCAGCTTACTTTATAGCCCTAGGCTAGTCTTTAACTTACTGTGTAGCCAGGTCTCGCCTCAAACTGGCAGTGACCCTCTAGCCTCAGTCTCCCAAACGCTGGAATCACAAGGACATGCCACTATACCCTCCTCTTCTTTTCCAGTCAGGGCCTTCGCTCTGTAGCCCTGGCTGTCCTTGAACTTGCTATGTAGACAGGCTGCCCCTGAACTCACAGAGATCTGCCTGCCTCTGCCTCCAAGGTGCTGGGACTGACTTCTAACTCCTGATTACTTTGCTATAGCAGTCCAAGCTAACTACCAAATAAAAAACTCTCCACCCAGAATATCACTCTTTTCAACTGTTCATAAGCTATATGTCAGATAACAAAGTTAAGTCCCAGTAAACTCTAAATTACTGAAATAGTATGAACTGTTTTCCCTAACCAGTAACAGCAGAACACCGGAAACGTTAGAGAGCTGTGGAGACAAAGCTACTAGTGGATTAGAGAAGAAATCGCAAGGATTTGACAGCACCTAAAATAAGTGAAGCAACTATGAGCAAAGCAATGCCAAGAGACACAGCAGCAGGTACTTTCATGTAAAAGGAGGAAAGCTGGAGCTGGAGAGCTGGCTCAGTGGTTAAGAGCTCTGGCTACACTGCCAAAGGACCTGGGTTCAATTCCCAACACCCACACAGTAGCTCATGATTGTCTGTAACTCTGGTTCTAGAGGATCCGCTGCATTCTTCTGGCCCTGGCACCAACTATATTACATACACGCAGGCAAAACACTCGTATACAGAAAAAGAAAACACTCGTTTTGTGGACAGAAATTCAGGCTTCTATAACAATATGCAGAAGGCTGGATAGACTAAAAGCAGGTATTTAGGCTGAGTGTGGGAGTAGACACCTTTAATCCCAGCACTTGGAAGTCAGCCTGTTCTACATA
Source organism: Cricetomys ansorgei (assembly GCA_026225945.1). Lineage (NCBI taxonomy): Eukaryota > Metazoa > Chordata > Mammalia > Rodentia > Nesomyidae > Cricetomys > Cricetomys ansorgei. The sequence goes on from JAMJFZ010003706.1 coordinate 69,721, forward strand.
GTGACTTCCAGGCCAGCAGGTCTACATATTGAGATTCTGTCTTGAAAAACGAAGTAGAATGCAGTAGGTCTGGAGATGTAACCCGGTGAAAAGTGCTTGCCTAGCACTCATACAGCCCTATAACTCTGGTCTCTTTTTGAACTTTTCTCTTTTTGTTCCTCAGACTGGACAGATTTTCCATCTGTATGTAAACTTTCCTCACTCTTTCTCCTGCTCAAATCTGCTGTTAAAATGCTCTAGGGAATTTTCATTTCATTTTATTGTACTTTTTGGTACTCCATTTTACATTAGGTTCATCTAAAAACAAAGTACCTCTTTCTTGATAGTCTCTTTTCATTAACACATTTTTTCTTGATTCCTTTCATCTCTGCTCGTGGTATCATTTAGCTCTTTGAGTCAATTAAAGTATCTGACTTAAAGTCTTTACCTACTGAGCACAATATCTGAATTTTCTCAAGGATATTTTGTATCAGTTTATTTGGTTTTGTTTTGTTTTTTTATGTTTTGTTTTGCTCTGAATTGCCAAAAACTAGATTTTTGTATATTATTATTATTATTATTATTATTATTATTATTATTATTATTATTATTATTTTGGCTTTTGGAGATAGGGTTTCTCTGTTGTAACTTGTAGACCAGGCTGGCCTTGAACTCACAGAGATCCGCCTGCTTCTGCTGGGATTAAAGGCGTGCGCCAGCCTGGTGATTTTAGTATAGTAAATGTGGTATTTCTGTTGTTAACTCTCCTCTTTTAAGGTGTACTGTTTTTGTTCTGCTTTTTGGAGACAGGATTTCAATACACAGTCTTGGCTGGTCTGGAGCTGCTATGTAGATCAAGGCTGGTCTTAGACTCAGGTCTGCTCGCCTTTGCCTCTTGAGTGCTTGGACTAAAGGTATTCAGCACCTTGCCTGGCAAGGTTTACTTTACTGTTCTTGATTATGAAAGACTACAGTAGTCTATTCATTTAGTGATTTTTTTTCTCCCAAAATTATTTTTACAAGGGCTATTCCTCATTGGGTTGTGACCACAAATATTATCCTCAGACATTGTGGGCAGACTTTTTCTTTTTTTGCATTTGCTAGGAATCAAACCTAGTACCTTACATGTACTAGGCAAATATACCACTGAACTACATCGCTAGCTCTCGGCTAGTGTTTCAAGAGAGATTTCCTTAAATATCAGGAACCAGAGTAACACAAGACTTCCCCGGCATGGGAACTGGCTCTGCCCAGGGGCACTCCTTCAATATTAACAGTGACTTCTTGGTCCCTGTGCAAGCCTAGAGATCTGCTGGGGCTGAAAGCTTGTGTCCTCACGGATCTTTTCTGAGCTTCTACCTTAACCATCCATAGCTCCAAATAGCTCAATCCATAGCATCCTTCGGCCCATGTGTGGCTTTCTACACTTCCTAATTGTGCTTCTGAATTCTCTCAATTCTCCATCTTTTCTTCCTATGTTGTTGGTAGCTGACTATATATATAACCATAAACAATAAACCAGGTGGTTTCATTAGGATCACAGTGTTTCTGAACTATTTTCATCCTAGGTTGAGTCAGGCAGAACAAAGATAAGTGTCTCGTACTAGTCCTCTCAGGAAAGCCCAGACAAGTTAGAGCCAGAAACCTCAGAACAAGATCTGCTGTGTTCCCTCTGGAACCAGGGACCAGGTCTCCCACCGGGAGTGCAGGTTTCCTGCTCTCACAATTACGACGAGCAGGGAAGGCCGGACTCGGGCAGGCAGGAACATAACAAAGAACTCCTTCCACTCTGTGGTTGCCTTGTTCTCCATCCAGTAATTAGTTGATTGCTGCAAACCTTTGACAGTTTTCTAGATATCTGACAGAGTTGGCTCTGACAATTTCTAATTTATTTAAATGTTTATGTCAGGGAACAGGTCCTTGGAATTGCCTACTTTGCAAATTTTCTCCACAGGGGCTTAGATTTATTTATTTTATGCACATGGGTGTGTTTTTCCTGCATGTATGTATGTATACCATGTACACGTAGTGGCTGTGGAAGTCAGGGAGGGCTTTGCATGCCCTGGAACTGGATCTATGGATGTGAACCACCATGTGTGTGCGGGTTACTGAAGCCAGATCCTCTGCAAGAACAGCAAGTGTTCTTAAGTGCTGAGCCATCGTCTCTGTAGCCCCCATCTCTCTAGAATATGAGTAAAAGCAAAAAACAGAAACAAAACCAAAACAGAACATTAGTCCCTATCAGCACAAACTCCAGCCCTGCTCAGGAAGGCTGTATTTCTTATCCTTCTCTCTCAGCATTCCCAGCAAGGATCTCTTAGCAAGCTAACACCTGGCCTTAACATCTGGCCTCTGCTCAGTCTGATCAGCAGGCCTGTTCTCAGGACACTTCTGGGACCTTCTCACATCTCTCCCTTCTCCCTGCCACCACACTGTTTAGCCCGTGAGCCATCTCTGCCCGGTCTGCATCATCTCTACCCTTAGCCTAACTATCATTTTTCGCACAGGGTGCAAAAATGGGGTGTTCCTTTAAAAAAGCATTTGCTGACCAGAGCAAGGGAAACTGATGGTGGGGAGCCATTCTACTTACGGCTCTCATAGGTAAGCTGGTAAGGAATCTCTGAAAAGAGATCTCTGAAAAGGGTTCTGTGTGGGATGGGACAACAGGGTTTTGTGAATGTAGCCAGGAGAAAGCAAGACAGAGGCAGAAAGCTGTTGTCAGCCTTGTCATGGGGTCAGGCCAGGGGGAAAAGCAAAGGATTCTGACAGTCATTACAGCACACCTTTCTGTGTTAAAAGGAAAATGAATGTCCTACTTAGGGACGAGGGGCTAGGAGTCAGAAGTCAACTCTCTGACATCCAGCTTTGGCCCCTTGAGTCATGCATGAAGCGTAACACAGGCGATTCTTTCTTAAAGGCAAGTTTAGGGTGGTGTGGACATCATTCCAGAATGAGGGCACCAGTGGGGAACTCCCAGATCCTGGCTGCTGATGGTTGTGTGAGAGCTCAACGGGGTGGTGACAGCAGAGGTGCCCAGAGACTGAAGACCCAGAGTGGGTCACGGTAGGAATATCACTCACACAGGCCTGTGCTGCAGGAGTCCCAGGAGATGGCTCTGGAGCTTAGTGTGTCTGGCTCCTTGGGATGTGCTCTGAGGCTGGGACCTGAGGATCAGAGAGGACACAGTAAGTGTACACGGAAGCTAGTCATCCTATAAGGATATAAGGATCCATCATCCTATAAGAGAGAAGGCTCTTCTTCCACCTTAGATCTTAAGTATGAAGCACAGGTATGCTGGTCTTCAAGGCAAAGTGAGCCTCGGTGCCTGGCGAGCATCTCACTGAAGGGCCTGTCCTAACATGAAGAGGGGAACAGCCCTGACAAAGTCTTCTCTCTGTTGTGGGGCCATCCTTCTCACTCTTGGGTCCTGACACACAGTCCTATGGAGTTTAATGTACAAGGCCGCCCTACCGTGAGGGCGCAGCAGCCCTAAAAGTTTGGACAGCCGCGGGCAGCAGATACCGTGGACCCAACAGCCATCATGCCCAGTGCTTGCCAACCTCAGCAGTCAAGTTTGAGATGCATGTGGTAGCGCTCATCATGGGTAGCCTTGTTCTACCCTCCTTGAATGCCCTCCTGCCGTAGCGCCGCCCATTTGCCCAGCCTCTCATTTTCCCTTTTCTGTTGGTGTCCCAGGGTTCACTTCTGTACCTATTTAAGTTCCCTCAGTGATTTTATCTGGCCCCAAGGTAGCAACACCCTTTATGCCTTGAAGACTCTTTAAACTTGGGCTCACCTGCAATCTGTACTACTCTCTCTGGGCAGAAGAAAGGACACTCGTATCCCGAGTGGCAGCTGGCTCTTCACGTAGATGGGCCACTGACTGGCCCTGGTTGCTCACTACTCACACCTTGCCCTGGAGGAGGGGGTGAGTGGGCACCAGGGAAAGGGGCTTGACATTTCTCAGTCCTTCCGTCACTGTGTTCTAACATGGTCCATCTCCGGAGTAGAGAGAAGGCAGGAAATGTCGGTAGATAACGCCCCACCAACCTATGAACTGCATTTCTCCTCTTGGACGCTTTTTTTTTTTTTTTTTAAAAGAGTGTTTCCTAAGCTGGGCGTGGTGGCACACGCCCTTAACACCAGCACTCGGGAGGCAGAGGCAGGTGGATCTCTGTGAGTTTGAGGCTAGCCTGGTCTACAGAGTGAGTTCTAGGGACAGTGAGGGCCACACACAGAAACCCTGTCTCAAGTAAGCAAGTAAATAAATAAATAAGTAAGTGTTTTCTGAACAACAAACCATGTTGCTTATTTCTTGGGGTGACACAGCAGGAAACACCGTCCCTTCACTGGGATTTTAACTAGGTAGTAAAGTAGGTCTCACGGAACAGGTGAAACTGAGTGGTTGAACAAAGGGAGTTGGGGAGGGTAGAGCATGCAGGGCAGGTTCTTAAGAGCAGTGAGATGGCAAGGGTGGACAGAAAAAAAGAGGAAGGAGAGCAAACCCTAGAGCAGCGGTTCTCATCCTGTGGGTCTCGACCCCCTTTCACAGGGGGTCACCTAAGACCATCTGCATATCAGATATTTACATTACGATTTATAACAGTAGCAAAATTACAGTTATGAAGTAGCAACAAAAATAGCTTTGTGGTTGGGGGGTCGCCACAACATGGGGAACTGTACTAAAGGGTCGCAGCGTTAGGAAGGTTGAGAACCGCTGCCCTAAAGCACTATACTCGGCCCCACAGGCCTGCACTCTGTGAAATGCAGGCTCTGCAGCGCAGGTCTATGACGGCTGAAGGTGCTTAGAGGGCGACATAGACAATCTGCCCCCTTTGTCCTCACATGCACACCCTGTACAGGGCACAAGCTGTCCTGGGAGGAGGGATGCTCCATTCCGCTTCAGGATAAGATAAAGCTGAAAGAGTACCAGGAGGCCACAACAATGTCATCTGTGGAGTGCAGTGTGGTGAAGGGGATCTAGAAAGGGACTCAACAATGGCTTCTCTGAAGAAGGGTGGCAGGAGGGGGGCACAGGGAGCAACAATGGGGCACACTGGGAACGAGGAAGGGATGGATAGCTGCTGGATTGAGATCAGAGGAACCCACAGCTAGCTGTCAGAGAGAGGTCAGATAGCAAGTTTAAGGACAGAGCTTATGAAAGAGGGCAGGATGGTCTAAGGACAGAGTCCAGAGGGATGGCCACTGACGATAGACTCCAAGAGGCCTTGGCTGCCAGGTGAGACAAGGCACAGATCACATTTCTGTACCAAGAGAAGCAAAACAAAAGCCCTGTGGTGGTTGGAATGAGAATTGTCCCCCACAGGGCGTGGTTTATGAACACCTGGGTTTTTGGTGGCACTGTTTGGAGAGGTTGAGGTGGTGCAGCTTGCTGGAGGACGTACATCACTGGGGGCGGGTTTTGAGATTATACAGCCTCATTCTACCTTCAGTTCACTCTCTTTGCTTTGTGCTTGCATTTGAAGATGTAGGTTCTTGGCTGCACGTTCCAGTTGCCATGCCTGCCATTTGTGGCTATGTTTCCCTCCCATGATGGACTTGCTATATCTCTGGAATCCTAACCCAAAATAAATTCCTTCTTATATAAGTTGCTTTGGTCATGTGATTTTATCACAGCAACAGAAAAGTAACAAAAACAATCCCCCTTCCTAGTTTCTAGTGTATCCAGATTACTCTAGACGGAATCAAGCAAATATTCGTGTTTTGGTTCTTTTTGTTATCATGTGCACTAAAGTGTGCACTGTTTTAATCATCTCAGTGGCTAGGCTCGGCCCCCAGACCTCTATCACAGCCATTCCGGTTCCCAGCCCCTCTAGGCGAGAGAGAATGGCTAACCCATGCCCTCCAGACCTCTCTAAGCCATCAAGGCCGTTTCCAGTCCCAAAGGCAGGAAAGTGGCCAGTTTAGGGTGAAACAAAACAAAACAACCCCCACCAATCTCTGAGCAGTCACTGAGCCAGAAACCCACCAATCCCAGGCCACCCTGGAAAGCTCTGCCCCCCCCCTCAAAAAAATCCCTATATAAACAACTGCATTCTGCTCAGTTCAGTGTAGCTGCAGCTTCTGCCTTCCTCCTGAGTGGAGACAGCCATCTTCCTGGCAGCCTCCATCCTGGGAGGATGGAGCCATCCTCCACCACCGTTGGGTTTCCTCCCTATAAATCTCTTTTTGTGACAGTTACTGCATGAAGCTGCCTTTGTCATCTGGTCAAAGCCAAGCAGAGCTAAACACCTCAGCTCAGCTGGGGATATTCTCCCTCAGAGCTGCAACACACAGGGAACTTCTCCCCTTGAAATGTAGTGGAGCAGAGTGAAGCTGTTACACTGTAACACTCCTTCATGGGGCACCTTTCCCATCTCAGAAGCTGTGTGGTTCCTGGGCTCCTGACTGTCAGGATACCATTCCATTGGGGACGCCTTCCCCACCTCAGAGCTGTGTGTGGTTCCTTGGCTTCCAACTGCCAGGGTACCTTTCTATCTCCATCTGAGCTGAAAAACATTAACACCTTTCCTTTCAGAGCTCCAAGGGGGTCACTTTCCCCACTTCACAGCTATATAGTTCCTTGGTTACCGGCACCCAGGGTATCTTTCCTTCCCTCTCCAAGCTGTAAACACTGGCAGTCCAGAGGTCATGTACTTAATATGTGGTACGCCATGTCTTAATCCCTAGAACCTGTAGATACACTCCACCACAGGGCATGAAAGACTTTGCAGAATCAATTAGAGACCCTTGTGGGCCCAGTTTAATCACAGGAACCTGTAAAAGCCCTTATAAGCCAATGCTAGTCCCCGGATGTGCAGCTACGTTAGAAGCCTTCAGGAATTATGGGCTGTTCTGGTCAGAATGCAGCAAAGAAATATAAACGTGAAGCAACCACAAGGCAGTCGATCTTACCAATGGCTTAAATAAACTTGGAAGCAAATTTATCCTGGCTAAAGGCTGAAAGACCCAGTAACACTATCGCAGCAGGACCCACACACCCCCACCCCCACCCCCGCCCCCGCCCCTGTAGCCCTCAGTCCCACAACAGGTACACAATTCTTTCTTCCCGGAACCGGCTCTACCGATCCACCACCGTTGGGCATCAAGCACAGAACCCCTGGTGTGGAGCTAAACCAATATAACCCCAGGCTGTGCTCTTCTCTAACGTCAACTGAGTTCCCACGTCCTGAGCACCTCCGTCGCACACCTGTCAAGTCTCCCGCCCCAGCTCAGGCACAATCCCTCACACACCTCCTCACAAACCCTCCGGAGGCCCTTTGGGGCGCCGATTCTGCGCCAGTTCGAACCAGCTCCCTGCGCGGCCGAGTCGGCATCCCGCCGCCGTCACGCTGCACGGGGGACGGCAGGTGACGGTTCTCTAGCGGAGATATCTTCTAGTGAACTCACCGCCTATGGGAGTCGCTCTTGGCAAGATGGTTACGGAGGGACCAGATCAGAGTCTAAGGCAACCGCAACCGATGCTCCGAGTCCCGCCTGACTTCCGGCCCGTGGCCCCGCCCCGTGCCCCTCCGCAAGGCCGCTCTGCACCGGAGCAAGCCTGGCGACTGGGGCCACTCGATGGTTCAAAGCTGTACCCTGTGAACTCTGCCATCCTTGTAGTGATACGGGCGGTCATAAAGGACCCGTGCACACAACGAGGTTTCAACTTAGTAAGAGAGGATACTGCCAGAAACACAGCAAGAACTAAACGTACCTGGGTCATGGAGATTTTAATTCAAAGGTCCCAAGAATTAGAACAGATTGTAGCTTGGTTGAGGTGTAGCTTCAGTGGCCCAGAGATTGCCTAGTGTGTGCCAGGCCACAGCTTCAATATCTTGCATTGGTAAGATGAAAAGTAAACACATTAAGAACGAATCAACGATTTGACAGATGGATGAAAAAACCCAAATTCCTTAAGCAGGTAGTTTATTTTTCGTAGGAGTGTTCATAGAACATTTACAAAAATTAATTATATGCTCTTTTTATAGGCATATTAGACAAAAACTGTTACTATAATAAAATGTATAAAATGTTCACCCAAAAAGCCCTGTTGTAATTTCAGAAGCACTGATTAGATGATCTTATAAAAATTAGCTGGGCAATCACAGATTATAAAGCAAAGTAAACAAGAGGGCTGGAGAGGTGGCTCTTCCAGGGTACTGGAGGTTTGATTCCTAGCATTCACATGGCTGCTCACAACCATCTGTAAATTCGTTGCCAGCAGATCTGCAGCTCTCTGGCCTCCCTAGGCACCAGGCACACAAGTCCTGCAGACATACATGTAGACAAAACACCCATGCCCATAAAATAAAAAACAAATTAAAAAAGTAAACACTTCATTCTCAAGAGAATGTACTCCAGAGAAAATTTTTTTGTTAATAAAGACAAATATACTTATCCTAAGCTAGTATTTTTTTTTTACTAGCAACAATGAATACACACACACACACACACATACACACACAGGTATGCATATATGTGCATTGTGCTTGGATGGAGCTCAGTGGGTAGAATGCTTGCCCAGCATATCCAAAGTGTTCTCTTGGTTAGGACCCCAGGAATTCATAAACTTACTTGTAATCCTAGCATCAACGAGATAGAGGCAGGAAGATCAGAAAAGGATCAGAAGTTCAAGGTTAAACTCAGTTACATAGTGAGTTTGAGGCCAGCCCAGGATAGGAGATCCTATCTCAAATCAATCAGAGGTTGGGGAAATAACTCAGTAGGTAAAGTGCAGGCATGAGGACCTGAAGTGGATCCCCTGAACCCATGTAGAAGTGGGGCATAGCGACATAATTCCAGTGCTAACAAGGTAGAGACTAGTGTACATGAGGCTTGCTGGCAAGCCACCCTAGCCTAATTGGTTAGCCTACATCCCAGCGAGAAACCCTGTCTCAAAAAACAAGGTCAGTGGGGTGAGATGGTTGGGTGGGTGAAGGCACCTGCTACCATGTCAGAGGACTCAAATTCAAGCCATGGGACCCACATGGTAGAGGAACTGACTTCCTGAATTAGTCCTC
>JAMJFZ010003707.1:0-82180 GCA_026225945.1 Cricetomys ansorgei
AAATAGAAGAAGGCAGAGAGATCTTGAGACGTCTTTAACCTGTGGCCTACATAGCTTAGAGTATCCTGAGCTAAGATGCTTCTGTATTTTCAAATGACTGAAAGAAGAGCCGGATAGTGGTGCACACCTTTGATCCCAGCACTCGGGAGGCAGAGGCAGGTGGAGCTCTGTGAGTTTGAGGCCAGCCTGGTCTACAGAGTAAGGCCCTGTCTTGAAGAAACCAGCACTAGACAGATAGAGATAGATTCCTAGGAATGGCTGGCCAGCCTCATTGACCTAAGTTCCATGTCAATGAGAGTCCTTGCATAATAATAATAATAATAATAATAATAATAAATAATAATAATAATAATAGAAAAGGTGGGCAGTGCCTGAAGAACAACACCTAAAATGGACCTCTGACCTCCACTTACACATGCTCACATGAGACATGCACCATCATGGGCTCATGTACACACGTGTACACACACACACACACACACACACACATACACCCTACATAATAACTTAATAAACAAAGCACAATACCTCTGTATTGAAAAAACTTCATAAAAACAGACCCATAGGGAAAAATGTAATTTTAATGGCAGGTGGAGGGGATGGTAGGAAAACTTCCTAGAGCTTAAGAGTATCCCAGTTGTTTAGTTTTGTTTTTCAACTTGACACAAGCTAAAGTTATCTGAGAAGAGGAATTTCAATTGAGATTGAAAAAAAAAATGCCTTCATCAGATTGCCTGTAAGCTAGACTATGGGGGCATTTTCTTTATTAATGATTGACCCAGCCTGCTGTGGGCAGTACTATCACTCGGCAGGCAGTCCTGAGTTGGATAAGAAAGCAGGTCGAGCAAGCCATGAAGAGCAAGCCAGTAAGCAGCATTCCTCCATGGCCTCTGCTTCGGTTCCTGCCTTGAGGTTCCAACCACGAGTTCCTGTCGTGACTTCCCTCCATGATGTGTGACCTGAGAGCTGTAAGATGAAATAAACCTTTTATTCTCCAAGTTGTTTTTGGTCGTGGTATTTTATCACAGCAGTAGAAACCCAAGTAAGACAAAGTGAAATGGATCACCAGTTAGGAAAGTGCAGCCTTGGGGAAGGGCATCTTCTCTCAAACAGTGATCTTCTACAAACAGAACTTCCCTGTTGTCCAGCCCCTTCTCCTGTCCCACGGTGTCCCTTTGCCTACCCCTCTTTGCCCAGCCATCAGAGCCCCTGCCTCTAGTATCCTTGTGGGCTCTAACTGCAGTCTAACTTTAAAAGCCAATCTCCTGCTTTCTAAGCTACACGTCTTGAGCCTACACCTTCCTTTCCATCTCCTCTACCCACGATCTAGTTCTGGCCTTTGGACTCTCCCCCTGGACCATGGCTGTCCCTTCCATGCCAGCAGGCACTCTTACGTTCCCATTAACCCTGCACATTGCTGCCAAGTTCACCTTGGGGCACCTGTTCCGTTTCCCTGCTGGTGAGCAGAGTCCAAACCAGCCACTCCATCCTCCTCCAGACGGTGCTGTGCCCTACAGATTATTCCATTCATGGCTGACAGGACATGCAGGGGCTGGAGGAGGGTGCAGGAAGCAGCAGCAGGAGCAAATCTTCCCATCTGGATGCAAGGCAAGGTGCTACCACACCCAAAGAGAAGAGGGTTCACTCTGGGAAAGCACTCCCTTGACTTTTGCCATTTTCCCTGTTTTGGGGCTTGGAAGATAGCTCAGCTGGTAGACTGCTCGCCTAGCATGCAAGAAGCCCTGGGTTCCGTCCTCTGCATCGCACGAACAAGGCATGGTAGTGCCTAGTTTATGCAAAGCCCTCGGGAGGTGGAAGCTCACGGCCATCTCTGGATGTGTAGCTAGTTTGAGGCCAGTCTGGGCTACCTGTGACCCTGTCTCAGAGACAATAAATAGAGTTCAAGAGGTCCGAGCCAGGAACTGGGCTTGGGCTAGGGGTGTGGCTTACTGATAACAGATGCGTGCTCAGCATGCACAGGGCTCCGGGCTTCAGTATTTTTTACTGGCTGATAGCCAGGCAGGCCATAGTCCTGCGAGGCTGAAACAAAAGGATCCCTTGAGCCCAGGAGAGTTTGGAGAGTTGGCTTTGTAGTCAGTTGGCACTCCCAGAACAAAGCAACCCCTCTAAGCCTCCTTTCCCACAAGAGGCCCTGTAATCACCTTTCCTCTGTAACCACTGGTCAGCAGCACGTCTCGGTGACATGGAAAGAGCAGGAGGTGATCATAAGTCAATTGCCTCGTCTGGTTCCGGATTCGAACTAACGAGGTGGCGGATGGCGGGAGATTGAAATGTCACATACTTTGGCAGGGATGTGGCGCACTCAGTGAGACTGGGTGTTTGCCTGCTGGATGGGGAGTGAGGAAACTGAGGTTTGCTGTGATCTGGGGGTAGAGGTGCCTCTCCCCTTGTCCCCAACTCCACTACCCTAAGAAGTCCAGCCCCTGGGCTCAGCATCCCACCTGTAACCCGCTCTCTTGCCCTCATTTTCTCCAGGCTTTGAACCAGTATGGCTGAACCCCGCCAGGAGTTTGACACAATGGAAGATCATGCTGGGGGCTACGCTATGCTCCAAGACCAAGAAGGAGACATGGACCATGGCTTAAAAGGTCAGTAGACAGCCATGCCACAGTGGAACACAGTCTGTGTTTTCCTCAGGCAAGAGGGGTTCACATTCTAGGTTTTAAAGGAGCTGTTCTTACCTTGTGGTGTTATACCATTAGGAGAGGGATGTCTTTGTAGCAGGCTGCTGTGCCACTCACCAAGAAAGAAAAGGAGGCATATTCACAGGTGCAAATGCTGCCAGGCCTCAACAGAGGGAACCACTATTATGGTAAATGCCATACTGGATAGTGGAACCCTGAGCATATCAGCTCAGGTGTTTTTATTGATACCTAAGCTCCTCGGGTATTCTACTGATAGCAAGTGCAGATCATGAGCAATCAAACATCTTTTACATAAAACCAATACCTGCAAACCATACAAAATGCCAAGGCCTAGGCAGCCCTTTTCCTAACAGTGCACAAAACAAACATTTTAAACATAATTAAAAATAAACTTATGCATCATTTCCCCCTTTCTGTTTAAGACAATTTTTTAAAAAAGCTTCATCTCTACAACACAATTTAATACTACACTAGCAAAACCATTTACAAGAAGAACAATCACCAGGGTTGCTAATGCACAGGACCAAATGAAACCAAACATCTATCAAGCTTTTCAATGTCTTTGGACAGCAGAAAAACATTATCAATGTCCAGTTATCTGGAATTCACTCACGATCTTCTGGGTTTCTCCATAGGGCTTAGGTCACTTCTTTAGCTATGCCCTCTGCAACACACACAGTTTGTCCTCCAGGTTCTGGCTGGCTCCATTCCACTGCTGCTGCTGTTCTTAGTGATCATACTATAGTATTGGCATCTCCAAAACGTCTCGGGTCCCTTACTGTAATTAGGCCGAACTTTCACCAGTAGCCTCTCCTAGGCTCTCTTCATGGTGCCAAGCCTCAGTTGCTCTTCATGACCCCTTCATGCCTTTATAACCAGTACCACCTGGGTGACTCTTACACATTACCAAGTCTGGCAGCCAGCACAAGATACAACCTTGGCCAGTTCTGGAAGACAGCTTCTGTGTGCTGACCCAGAGGAAACACTTTCCAGAATTTAAGGTAGAGACTGGTTTGCAGGGGGAAAAAACAAAAACAAAAAACAAAAAAACTGGTCAGTTCATGTTTGAGTTCAAAGTTTGGTAGAATGTCCCAAAAATTCCTTCATAATGCAAGCAACCATTCATTAGTCCTGATTCTTTTAGCAAGTGTTTTTCTCAGCGTCTTGGCAGATGAAACTTGTCTTCAGGAAGGGTTCTCATCACCATAGCGACGTGCATCCAGACCGCCTCACCAGTATCTGGACCACTTGCCTTTAGTCAGGTTCGCAGAAAAGAAAACTTATCACTTTAAATCGGTGAGTTTTTTTTTTTTTTACTTCCACAGTAGGGGGTCTTGGACCAGTGGGAAGAATCCTGGCAGCCTGGTGTTCTTTTTCACCACTGCTATGGGGAAACATACAACCTTCTTCATAGATCTCAAACGCAAGACCTGCTTGGACTTCACACACACAAAAAGCCTTCAGAAAATTCAGTTTGCAGAACAGTATGCTCTGCTTTCCATTTCCTGTGCCCTGGCTACCACCAGTGGCGGGAGAGAACGTCAGCTCCGTGACCAGGAAAAGGGATTAGAACCTTGCTTTCTAATGCTTTGTAGGACCCCACCAAGGTTGCACTTTACCAGAAGGACTTCTCAGTTTTTCAGTATCCTTTATCTGCACATAGCTCTCTCTTTCTCTAGAGGCCTCTCTCTGTGGCTCTCCCTTTTGAGCCCTCTTTCTCACTTAATAGTCACAGTGTTCTCTCTTCGTGGAGGGCTTATTTCCTTCCTCACTCTCCTCTTCCTTCAGGAGACTTCATTAATACCTTAATCTCTGTCCTCTGGGACTGCCCTGAGCATACTTTACCAGGCTCTGCCAGGTCTGGAGTTTCTTTCTTGTTCTTCCTTGTCCCCACATGGATATAGTGTGATGTCAGTGTCTCATATTGGCACGTCACGTGTAGCAGTATGCTACTGTGTTGGCTCACCAAGGAAGACACACCTTGCCGAACATCAGCATAAGGAACCATCTGTCATGGCAAGCCCCATCCTAGACAGTGGAACCCTGAGCATTTCGTCTCAGGGGTTTTTATTGATACCTAAGCCCTCAGGTGTTCGTTCTATTGATAGCACGTGCAGATCATGAGCAATCAAACATCTTCTACATAAAGCCAGCACCTGCAGACAATACAAAATGCCAAGGCCTAGGCAGCCCCTCACCCAACAGTGCACAAAACAACCACTTTAAACATAACTAAAAATAAACTTCTACACATGTCTCATTAATCTGAATGGGCTAAGAAAAGTCAAATTTTGGGGGTGTTTGAAAATGCACCTCCCCAGACAGAGTGTGACAAAGACTGGGGAGAGGTGGTCACTCTAAGCTCTACAGGAGCCCCTTTGAGTCCTTAACTACACAAACCTGGCCATCTGGACTCTGTCAGGAAAGAATGGGTTACTCTGGGATTCTGTGTGTATCACATTAATGAACTACATGAGGGGTGGGGCATGGCATGGTGCCACTGGCCTGTAATCCCAGTACTCAAGAGGCAGAGGCAGGAGGATTGCTACAAGTTCAAAGCCAATCTGGTTTAAGTTCCAGTTGAGCCAGGACTACATAGAGAGAGCCTGTCTCAGACTGTCTTAGGGTAGAGAGATGGTTAAATGATTAAGAACACTTGCTGCTCTTGAGGGGACCTGAATTTAGTTCCCAGCACCCACATCAATCGGCCCAAAAAAATCTGTCACTTCCAGCTTTGGGAAACTGATACCCTCTACCTACATGGCGTTCACAGATTCACACACACATGCATAAATAAAAATAATAGAAGTAAATTTTTAAAGCACTTCTCAATTTTATTTTAATTAATTAAAACTGCACTGGTCTCTGAAGAGTCTGTAATGTGGTCTCCTGGCCTCGCTGACTTGGCCCTACTCCTCCAAACTCACCGGTTGTCCATTTCACTGTATGCGTATGTTCAGGAGCTGTGAGAGTGCTCAGGAACATACGCTCACGCGCGGGCGCACGCACACACACACACACACACACACACACACACACACACAAATACATCCTATGCTAACACTCTCTACACCTCTTCACAAAACAAAATCCAGTAAAGTTCTTCTAATACCCAACATACAGAGAGAGAGAAAAGAGAGAGAAAGAGAGAAGAGGAGGCAGAGGAGGAGGAAGAGGGAGGAGGAGAGGGAACACTGAAACTGCCAACCCTTGGAAGGTGTTGTGAAACAAAAGTGTGCCGACCTGCCCGTAACTGTACTCCCCAAAGAAACCAAAGATACCTAAGAGATTTTCATCCAATTAAATCCTGCCACCGAGGGTTTCGGATGAGCTGTTTGTAGGTGGGGAGTAACAGCTTTGACTTGGCAGAAGGTATCACAGTACTAACCACAGTTCAGGTGAGTGACAAAAGACGGTTTTGAATAATGGCAGCGACGACACACTGAATACCGGATCGGTGAGCGTCTAAGTGGAGGCTAAAAGTCGGAATGGGACTAGGTCCAGCCAGAGAGATTAGGGGGCGGGGGGGTCACACCTGCTCATGAATTAAAAGGTGCTGATGTGCTACACTTCCCAGGCCTCACAGGGGGCTTCTTCTCCCTCCTCCCTCCCTCCAAGGATAATGCAAGTAGCAAGGATGGGGTACATAGTGAGTCTGAGGCCAGCCTGGGATACACAAGACACTCATAAAAATCAAAAATATACAAAGGTCTCTTCTCTGGCTATGCTTTGAGGGGAGCTGAAAAGTGTCTCGTCCCTCAGTGTACTTGAACTCTGTTTGCCACTGTCTTTCCTGTTCTGCTTTGCACATAGAACCAACTCCCCCGCCACCACCCTAGAACCCTAGAATCTCACCGTTGCCCAAAGAACAGCATCTGTCTCCCCTGAATACCCTCAGCCACATTGCAACCCAGCAAGTTCCATTCATGCTTAGGGCTCCCCAGCCACCAGGTCATCATCTGTAGCTTCCTGGGGACCTCACACTGTCTCACTCTATCTGGACCTCCTTGCCACAAACCTCAGGTTTGTCTCCAGCATCTCTGTGACTTGATCATGCCCCACCCCCACCCTCTTTGCCCAGTCATCACCAAGGAGAGAGGTGTTTGTTTTCCTTCGTTTTGGTTTTTCGAGACAGGGTCTCTCTATGTAGACCTGGCTGTCCTGGAACTCACCGTGTAGATCGGGCTGGCCTCAAACTCACAGAGATCTGCCTGCCTCTGCTTCCTGAGTGCTGGGATTAAAAGCATGCACCACTACACCCAGCCCAAGGGCCCTTTCTTGTGTTACAGTGTTGCATTGGCAAGCACGGCCCTCAAGCCATTGTAGCCCCCCACCTTACACACCTGTGTGTGTACAGCCGGCTAGTTGAGTACAGTTCTCACTCTTCACATGGCTGAAAAAAAAAACCAGCCATCATTAGTGTACAGCTTCCACCCTCAGGGTGTCTCGTGAGTCAGAGATGTAACCTCCTAGCTAGGCTAAGCTCTGTGCTAAATTCTATCAGAATTCTGCTTTCAAGAATAGCAGACTGAACAGGCTCCAGGGAGGGCCCCTCCTGGTCAGAGAGTGGGTTGTTCACACTACCCCCGATGACATGTTGATCTCATGTGCACCATAAAGTGATACTGAACTTTTCCCGATGGCCAGGGCCCATTTGCTCATCTGATACAATGGGCAGCTGCCTCTTGGGGTCTCTGGGGATAACAAAAAAGAATAAAGAGCCTTACACATTCCTGTTGAAGCACAGTGCTACTCTGGGGCCCTTCAACCGTGGTCAAGTAAACACCAGTAGAATGACCACTGCCCAGGATGGGTCTCACATGCCAGGCAAGGAGCTTTACACATGCGTTAAGCATATCCTATCCGTGCTTACAAAAGCCTACAGGAATTAGCAAAGGAAACCCTTCAGCCGATACAGGCACGAAAGAGGGGAGCTTCTATTGCACTGGGGTGAGTGAGTTCACTGAGCTGAGTGCTAAGGAGCTCTGACACTGAAGGCTGAGGGGCACTGGGAAGACAGGAGAGGGCTTTCCGAGCATGCAGAAGCGGGCTTTCTAATCTGCTGCAGATTGTCAACATAAGGGCCTTCTTCCCCTCAGTTGGACCGAGGTGATTAAAAGGTGTATCTTCTCCCACCCAGGAGCAAACACACAGCATCCACATCTTCATCCAGGGACCCCAGGAGTGGAGTATGGTTGTGTTGGTGTGGTGTGTGTGTTGGGGGAAGGGGGCTGGTCCCTTCATGGTATAATCATGAGGCTCCAGTATCCACACTGAAGGAGTTGCAGCTCAAAGGACACAGCTCTTGGGTTCCTCTTGAGGTCTGAGGGCTCTCTGTGTATGTTCCAGAGTCTCCCCAACAGCCCCCCGCCGATGATGGATCGCAGGAACCAGGGTCGGAGACCTCTGATGCTAAGAGCACTCCGACAGCTGAAGGTGGGGCCTCCCTGCTCCCCGCAACTCCTTCAGCCTGCGCTTGCCTTGCTTTGAGCTGACCCTCCCAGCTGCACTGCGTCCCGTCCTGCTGGCTGAGATGTGCTTGCTCAGTGCTTCACAGGTCTTGCAGGGTGGTACTTCGGGAACTAGGCCCTGCTTCTCTGCCTGGCTCAACAATGTGCACCTTGAGCATCTTTGTCCAGTGTGCTTCAGACGTTCCATTCTTGGAGAAACTGGGCTGTGTGGCACTGCAGGGCCCACACACAGCTCAGGAGGGTTCCTGTCCTGTATCCACTGCCCTCTGTGGCTCCCTCAGAAGCCCCTACCTGACTTTTCTTTCAGGACCCAGAATGCTCATTTGGCTGGCGGGGGGGGGGGGGGGTGGCAGGTCAGACCTCTCCCTGCTCATGTATTGGGAGTGGTTTTGGTGTGGCATCTTCATTTTTTGGGCTCTTGGACTTTAGGCATGGAGTGTGTTTCATCTCTTCTAATCTATTCACTCCAGATATGAGGTGTCTGGGTTGTCATGAAGCTCCTTGTCCTTTTCCTGGAATGCTCCCTGGTCATCTCTCTTGCTTCCCATGTGGGTCAATCAAGGCAACCACATTTGGCTGCAGAAAGCAGAAAGCCCTACTAACTGGGGAGGTTTATTTGCCTAACATCATAAGATACCAGGACATGAGTACAGCTCCCCGGTGTTGTTTAAGTGCCTCTGTATTCATCTTCTGCCATCCTAAGTGGTTGGACTGTTGCTTCATAGTTGGAAGATGGCTGCTGCGCTTCCAAACACCACTGTATCTGCCTTGGAACCAAGAACCATGGCTGATGAGATGGCTCAGACCATAAAGGCATTTACCTTGCAAGCCTGGTGACCTGAATTCAATCCCTGGAACCTGTGTGAAGAAGGAAGGAGAAAACCGACTCCACAAAGTCGTTCTTTAAGCTTCCACCTGTTATCATGGCCTGTGCCCATATAGATATATCATGCACAAGGTCCATAATAATGAATGAAAGCCTGGTGGTGGTGGTGCACGCCTTTGATCCCAGCACTAGGCAGGTAGAGGCAGGTGGATCTCTGAGTGAGGTCAGTCTGGTCTACAGAGAGAGTTGTAGGAGAGCCAGAGCCACACAGAGGAACCTGCCTCAAAAACCACTAATAATAATGATGATGATGATGATGATGAAAAGTTCAACAAAATAGCCAAGATGGCCCCAAAGCCAGGTGTGTTACCAGAATAAGAATGTGAGCGCTTTCTTTAAGTTTCACCTGGCAGTTTCCACCTTTGTTCCTTGGCCAGAACTGGGTCTGTGGCCACCACAGGCTTCAAGGCTGAAGGTGTTGGGCATCTTACCTCTCAACCTTTTAGGTAGAAGAAATTAAGGAAAAAGAACACTGAGAGTGGCCGTAACTAACTATCTATAACATCATCTTTCTAACTCTCCCATCTTCCCAAGAGCTTCGAGCTTCCACTCCGAGCCCTTTCTCCAGCCCTGCAAGTTGCTTGGGAGTTCTGTCCCAGAATCCGGAACACAGCTGTCAAGCTCCTGCCAATTGCTTGGCATGCTGGCTCATCCCTGAAGAATGCAAGTGGCATGGCCTTTGGCCTGGTGAAAACATCCTGGACAGGTTCCCTTTGCCCTTCCAAAAAACCGGTGATGCAAGATGTTTCCTGCTCACCCTGTTAGGATGGTTCTGCAAGCTGCCTGCAACCTGAGAAAGCCCTGAAGCTCCACGCCAAGCCTGGTGCTGGCTCCCCAAGCGCAGCTTTCAGGACTCTGTCAAAATTGTCCTGGAAGAAACCCCCACTCATGCAGTCTGGACCTGTATGTGCATGGGCCCAGCATGCCTCACTCACCCTTGGGCAGGGAGGTAGCCGGGGCTAGGCTTTGCCAGCTGTTCTGTCTGCTCCAGAGAGGATCATAATGAAAATGGCTTTTGTGGACTAAGCTGTGTGGAATTCTGGGAATCTCTTAGAGCTGGCCACTCCTCAGGTGTGTCTGGCATACCTAGTGGAGAGACAGAGGAGAGGGCTCTGGAGGACTTCTGAACCAAAGTGTTCGCCTTGAAGAGATGCTGCCCTGCCTGGCTTCTGGCCTGCGATCCCTATCTCTTGCCTCAGCAAGGAGGCTGGACTCCAGACAGGACCTAGCCTGGATATTGCCACATAAGGAACTCTGTGCCTTTTAACTGGGTGTTAGGAAGTTGAGGGGGGCAGGGAGTTAGAACTGGTAGAAGTTTTAAAGGTCACCTAGAGATGGCGCTCCTGTTCCATAAACGCAGAAACAAAGCTCAGAGGCGACGGAGAGCTTGCTCAAAGCCTCGAAGGAAAATCGTGTGCTCCGTCTCATCCTCCGCTTCTTCACACTGCCTGGGTCCCAGCCAAGGCCCCTTGCATCACACAGCTGCCTTCAGGATTTCGTCAGTTCTCTTTAGAAGCCCCAGGAACCATGACCCTTGTAGTGCTTACATGGCCCCTCTAGGCTTTCCAGGCAGGTGGCTTGGTGCCTCACTTCTGTTAATGTGCTTCCCGGGGAGACTTCCTGCTCAGGAAGACTATGGCCCTGCTTTGAGCTGGCTTTTCTTGCATGTGGCTGCCAGGCCCCCTTCCTGCACTGCCCCTGCATGAGCAGAAGGGTGACTATTGGTGGTTTCCAGGCGTGACTGCGCCCCTAGTGGAAGAGAGAGCTCCTGACAAGCAGGCCGCTGCCCAGCCCCACATGGAGATCCCAGAAGGAACCACAGGTGAGGGTGACCCCCAGAGCCGCAGGGCTGCCAGGGCCCAGCTGGCCTGCCTTGGACAGGTCATCCTCATAGCCAAGTAAAGTGAATGTGTAAGTGACTCTGGCTTCTGCAGGGTCCTGGCTAGTTAGCAGTGGCCGCCTTGGTATCTAGCTGCTTCTCACAAGGGTGAAGAGTCCTCTGATTCCTGCTGGCTTCTGTGTCAGTCAGTCGGTGTGTCGGTTAGAGAGGTTCTCAGCAGGGTTTTCTGGGGAAACAGGAGATAGACCTCTGCCTTCCTCACACTCTCTCCAATTCCAGCTGCAGCAAGGTGCAGGTCGCCCTTAAGGGACAGTTTCCCCCAGGAGTACCAAGCATGAGCAGTGACCACATAACTGGACCCCTTTGAAGGTCTAATGGGATGGTCCTGGGGTTCAGAAGTGTGACCTCGCGTCCGTTTCTAGGACTGCGCTGCTCCCCAACCCCGTCTCTGTAGAATGCTATACACCCATGTGGATGGTGGGAAATTGGTCAGATGGCACCAGCAGAAAGAGCATTGAGCTCGGGGCTGCTCAGTCATCCATAAAACATCCTGTGCAAGGGCCCTACGCAAGAGTCTTCACAGCCCAGAGCCCCTGGTATCCGTCCCCTGCATCCCCTTCTATGGGCTCACGAAGAGCTCTAGCCGTTAGTGTGATGAACCTGAGGTGCCTGGTTACCCACCAAGGACTGTGCTTGGGACGCTATGGCAGTGGAGGCAGGACATGCGCCTTCCTGAGGGGTTGCTTTCTGCAACTGTGGTAGCTACTCTTTTCCTTGTGGTGACCAAACGTCCGACAAACACAGCTTAAGGAGGGAAGGGTCCGTCCGGGTTCATGGTTTGAGGAGATAGAGTCATGTGACAGAAGGCGTGGTGGTGGAGGGCACAGTGACTGGTCACATGGTGTCTGCAGTCCGGAAGCAGAGAGAGAGAGACGGATGCTGGTGCTCAGCTCGCTTTCTCCTTTCTCCCCAGGACCTCGGCCCATGGGATGGTGCCACCCATATTCAGGGTAGGTCTTCTTTCTGTAAATACCCTCAAAGACGCACCCAGAGGTGTGTCTCCTAGGTGGTTCCGACTCCATCGAGTTGGCGATGGAGAGTAAGCGTCATAGCAACTGTTTAGGAGGCTTTCTCTCACAGGTGGAGTAGATGCTCTTAACGTCTGGCCAGGCCTCAACCTTAAGCATGGAGGCTGCTTGAAGGCCACGAACATCTTACAGGGTGAGGTCGTGGGTGACTTGATTTTTGTCTCCGCTTGCCCTTCAAAGACTTGTCATTGAAGAAGTTTGTCCTCTGGGATGAAAACTCTTGACTTTCTCATCTCTCCTGGGTGATCAGGAACGCTTTATAGTCTTCATGGTCACAAAGCAACCTGCAAAGGCTGGGTTGTAACTCGGTAGAGTGCCTGGTTTAGCGTACGTGAATCCCAGCGCTTGAGTACTGTGTTAGAAATTGAGTGTGATGAGGCAGGGGGAAAGCCCACAGCTTATAAATGCTCATCAGAAGGGCCGGTCTGATGTGACAGCCACACCCACAACCTTGTTCTAAGCCAGCCCCTGCGCTGGGCTATGCGGGGCAGATGTGTAGGAGATGGTGACTGCTTCCCACTCCCTGCCCTAGGGATCCAGTGGCTTATCTTCCTCTCCTGGAGACTGTATTAGCTAGCATCCCATAAGTGTCCAGATACCTGACAGAAACAATTTAAGGAGGAAAGCTTTGTTTTGGTCATGTGGCCTTGGGCAGAGCATTATGGTAGCTGTGTGTGGTGGAGAAGCTCTCCAGCTCTTGGTGGACAGGGAGGAGAGGACCGTAGCATTGGACATGCTTTCTCCTTCATCTGCTTTAGTTCATTGCTGCCCCACCCCCACCCACATGCAAGGTCTTCACTTCAGACATAGCCACAGGTGTACCTCAGCAGTCCCCTAGGTGATTCTAAATCTAGTCAAGTTGACTGTGAAGATTAACCTTTCTTGAATCCTTCCAGATTCTTCCCTCTCGACTCCTCTGTCTCCCGCTTCTGTAAAGCTTGATTCCTCTGCCTTGGATTCTGGGGGATGTGTCATTCCTCTTCCCAGGGATCTAGCTACAGCATCACCTGTGTGTGTGGAGGATTCATTTCCACTAGTGGCCCGTTAGGCGTGATCTAAGATGCCCCAATGCCGTCTCTGACCCATGCCCACAATTCCAAGGGGAAAAACAGTCAGCAACACTTGGTGTACAGTCTGCTGGCAGGCTATCGCAATGTCCTTTGCTCAGGTACCAAAGGAGGGCCAGACCTTCCCTATCCTGTTGCGTTCCCAGGCAGAGCCCCGAGTGCGGCCAGCCAGATCTCAAGCCAGAGGGAACGGAAGCCATGTCTGTTATCCTAGCACTTGGGAGGCTAAGGTGTGAGGATCAGGTGTTCAAGGCCTGCCTGGGGTACAAGGCCAGTGTGGGCTACATAGCAAGACTCAGTGGAGCTACTCCAGCCCCTGGCCATTCACCTTTCGGTGGGTTTAGAGTTGAGTAGGTTTCCAGCTGTCGGTGGAGTCGGTGCCTCACTTTACCAATGGTGCAAATGTTTGCTGCTTCTTGGGGCTCAGTAAAGCTACCCACGGATACTGTGTGACTTTCCACTGCGGGAGGCCTGTGGGGGGCCTTTTGCCTCCCTGAAAATGCTCCCCCAGGAACATTCAAAGCCCCTTGATTTGTTTGGATTTCCCCATCCTCTTACTGAGCATCCCCCACCATTTCTGCCTCACGCCAGAGCAGAGCCAGGGTACCACAATCCTGCGCTGGCGTGGGAAGATGAATAGACCCTCCTAGTGCCAGGGTAGTGATGGAGTCCCAGAACGCCTCCTCATGTCTGCTTAGCCGGATTTGCTGCGGCTCTGAGCCTGTCCTCATAACTTTGCTCAGACCAAACCCTCGGTTGGACTTTGCCTTCCTGACAGTTGACACACTGCGTGACCAGTGCTGGGTTATCTGATAAGGAACTATCACCAAAAGACCTTGTGGGCAGCACCGAGGACCTCGATGTGTCTGTGGTGTGTGGAGACTTCCAAGTTCCCTGCCACCTCCCTACAGCCCCACCCTCAGTCAGCTACATGGCTGGATGTTTACCAGGACACCGTGAGACTCCGCAGTGACTCGGGTTCTTTCCTTGTGCTCTCTGTGGCAAGTATACTGACCTTAGGAGCAGAGACTGAGCACCTCAGTCTGGAGACAGGGCCGATGGCCCAGCTGGCACGGTGTGAACATTTCTCGAGGGCAGCAGCCTCCAGCGTTCCTCAAGGCCTTGAGGTCAGCCTGGGCCAGCTTGCTGTATAAACCCCACCTCTAGACTAGTGTATGTGCTATCTGTAGCTGTGTCTTGATTCCTCTGGTGTTCTCCAGATCAGTGCTGACTGACTTGACTTGTCCTGCGAATGTGGTATGGAACTTTCTCAACCTTTTTTGTTTGGGGTGACTGTTGACTCCTTAAATAGAACTTAGAGACACCGTGCCCCCCCCCAAAAAAAAGCTGTCCATTGGCCCTGTTGGCCTAGCTCCAGCCAGGTAGTGCTAGTTTCAGACATGACATGTGAAGAGTTTAGAGAGAAGAAATTTAGCAGCCTGGGGACCTCCTGCGCACCAGGCTCTGTTCTCTGTATCTTCACTGTGTTCCTATCAACCAAACCCACATCATCCTGAGGTTCCCAATGAGGCTCAGGAAGGCCAGGTCCACACCCCAGCTGCCTGACCCCAACAAACACAATCTCTCCCTGAACCCCTGTCCTCCTGAAGTGCTGGCCAGGCCAAGCAGTGTGACAGTAACTCGGCTCTGCTCTGGCATCTTTGTAGAGCCAGGCGTGGCAGCAGGACCTTGGGCCCCTATAGGGGAGCTCTTTCCTCCTCAGTTGCAGTCACCTGGAAGGTGTGGGGTGGGGGGTTGTTTAGGCACATCCCATCATCACTGTGGCCTTTGCAGAGGCTCAGAGCACAGCATCTGGCCCTGTAGGACCCTCTCCTGCACGGTTCAGGTGAGAAACACAAGATATAGAGAGCACCGGTTGCCACGAGAAGTAACTGGCTCTTCTTTCCTCTCCCTTCGCTGCCTCGGACCAGCGGAAGAAGCAGGCGTCGGAGACACCCCGAACCAGGAGGACCAAGCTGCCGGGCACGTGACTCAAGGTCAGTGACCCAGATCCCCTCTAGGACCCAGAGATCGGGAGGAGGGAGATGAGAGCACTCAGTGGGTTCTACCTTGAAAAGACATCTTAGCCCTAAGTCCTAATTCACAAGTCCAAGAGACACAAGGGAGGCGTCTTTATCAAAGATGGGTTCTGTAGACACAGGGTTTCCTTCCCGGGGTGTAGGGGCTGCTGGAGGAAACGGGCCTTGCCTAGCCTGGGGATGAGCACATGTGTGATGCTCCCACAGGTGACCTCTGGCCTGTCAGCCCCATCACCGCCAAACTCGTCCGTTTGTGCTTTCTCCTCCGCGGCCCTCACACCTTATTATAATTTCCTTCCCAGGAGCCAAATTGTCGTGTCAAGACAGGCAGTTTTTTGCGGCTGTTTATCACTAATACACTTTTTAAAAAGAATTTTTTTAAAACCTTAGAGATTGTCAGTGTTAGGAAATGGAGACCTCTGACACAGACAAAGCACGTGCTGGCTTCGTTTTCTGTCATTTTTCTGGGTAAATGAACTTGAGAGTGTCCTGTGGGGAGGCTCGTAGATGGCAGAGGCGCTGGTAGGTGGAACACCCCCCCCAACCCCCGCTCTATAACGTGATGGGGGTTTGTCTTCGGTTTAGCGGCGCTGGCTGCCTGTGAAGGACTCTGCCTCGCTGACCTGTAGCCTAGTTCATCCTTCTCTGGGTGTCTTGGATACTAGACTCCTGAGGAAGAGCTGAGGGAGACATTTTGTCATGGCCCTGTGTTTACCTAGACAACTGTTTATCTTGTGTCCCTCCACCACTCCTGTGAGTCTGTTTTTATTTGTTTTTATTTTTATTTATTTATTTTTTTGAGATAAGGTCTCTTGTAGCCCAAGCTGGCCTTCATTCGTAGCCAAGGACGACCTGGAGCTTTGGATCCTCCTACTTCCACCTCTGAGTTCTGAGATTACAGGTGTGTGCCACCACACCGGATTTATGTGGGATCAGACTCAGGGCTCCATGTGTGCCGGGCAAGCATTCCGACAACTGAGCTGCATCCCCACCCCTGTTCCATATTTACTGAGTGCTGTTCAGTATCCCTGGAACTGAAGAGATGATTCTCCTGGCCCAGCTCCTTGATCTATTATGCTTAATAGGTCTAATTATGCTTAGGTTCCTTGTCAGTTTGTGCACACAGCAAAGTATGCTTACTGTGTATGTTGACTGTGTATGCTTGGGGCCTTGTCTCAACTTGAATGGATTCTTTGAAGGTCTTGAAGTACATTAGACTCCAGGACATCCCAGTCAAAATTAATTTCTAGGGAGCATTTTCTTGAAGGTAGTAGAGGCCCAAGTCTGTTGGGTGGTATCGTGACTATCTTGGCCTCTGACCCATGAGCTGGTTGGTAGAGGGTAGCCCAGACTCATGCTGGCTTCCTACTTCTCTCTTTGTTGCTGTCCCTGCTTGAGACAGACTAAGGGTCTCAGTAAGACACCTGATAAGGAGCAGAAGCTGGTGCTTTCTCCAGACTGCAGCTGGTCTGTGTGGAATGTTTTTATTGATCAGCTGCCATGTGATAGCCTTGATACTGGGTCCATAAATGAATTTAATTGTGAATTCAACCTAGCATAAGGGAGGAGGGGGCCAGGACAGAGCTGGTTCCCTTGATAGTGAGCCAACCACCCGGAGTCCCACTGGTTTAGAGACATAAGTGTGGTACATGTATTACTTGTATGTATCCAGAATTGCATATGTATGTGAACACACGCTCTCTCCTCTCCTTTCCTCCCCTTACCCAGATTTCTCTTCTATGTCCCCAAAGCCTTTGAGATGGTAAGCTTTGTTAAAGGAGAATTGGGAAGTTGCTTGGGATCTTTTGTAGGGAACAGGTAGGATGTTTGAAAAGCTCAGCGTGGTGGCACATGCCTGTAATCTCAACACTTGGAAAGTAGAGATAGGAGGATCAGGAGTTCAAGGTTATCCTTGGCTATATTATGAGTTTGAGGCCAGCCCTGGGTACAGGAGACCCTGTCACAAACAAGCAATCAAACAGAACCAGAAGGTGCTTATTTAGGAACTGAAAGTGGACTCCCCACCCTTAATGCACAGATACCCTAAGAGGAGGGTTTTATAGGAATATCACCTGACTGAACGGTGGGGGGGGGGGCAACCTACGACGGTGCGCTTAGACTAGTTGAGTTGGTGGGCAGTGTGTCCAGCGAGCAGTCACAGCAGGGATCCGGATGCTCCTACCTCGCCTGATGACCCCACCTGAGTGACGGTATAAGTGGGCTGCAGTTCCACATACAGGACGCATATGGCGGGTCTGTCAACAAAGGCTCCATCCCCAACCATCAGAGCTTGTGTATTTTCCAAATCAGTTAGCGTAGAGGCTGGGTGATATATGGCCCCCACTGATTTCACGTGCCCAAAGGGAGGCAAATGTGAACCAGAGAGAACAGGACCACTGTTTTCTGGAGCCCAACATCTTTTGGGAGCTTGGATTCTGTGAATAGTAGGAAAGCATGCGTCTGAGCCCATAATCATATGCCGGGCAGCCACAGAGACGCCAGCAGGCTCTGGCCCAGACGAACACCAGCGAGCCCTCAGAGGTCACCAAGTCCAAGTCTCCCTTTTTACAGACAAGAAAACTGAGGCCCAGAGAGGGTCATATAGCAAGCTAGTGGCAGACAGACCAAGACAGCATTTATTGCAAGCAAATAAAAGCAGCGAGCTGGGCCTGAGACAGGCTTCTGTCTCTGTTAGGAGAGTCCTGGTACCTTTGAGAGGTCTTTCCTTATGACAGGTATGTGGTTCCCCTTTAAACAATATCTATACCCTTGCTAATCCTTTGCCACCACTACCTCTTCAAACCCAGAGGAGGTGAGAATTCCCAGCCAGCAGAGAGAGATGCCGGAGAGACTCCTGACCAAGGAGCTTAGTGTCCAAGCCCAGCCTGGACCGAGCAGAGAAGATTCTGGGGTCTCACTGCCACTGCTAGGAGAAAAACAGTCAGATGCTCCAGGCATGGCGATCACTTACTGTCCCCAGAAGCAGCCCACCTGCCCAGCCACTCCTCCATCTGCTCCACCTCAGGAGCCTATCCAGGAGTGGGGACCAGACCCTCCCAAGGGGGGTCTGCCCATTCTGAAGCCCTCCTCTGCTGGATATCTCCACACAGAGCCGGAGAAGGTCAAGATTTCCCCAGAAAGTTTGCCTGGAGAGCCAGGGAGCCGTGAAGGCCAGGCCCCAGACTCAGGGATCTCAGATCGGATCTGCCAGCCGGTGGCTAACATGTCTGGGGCTTCCTTCCTGCCACAAGGCCTCAGAGAGGCTACATGCCAACCTTCGGGAACAAGACTTGAGGACGTAGAGAGAAGCTACCTGGCCTCTGAGCCTCTGCCGCGAAGGCCACCTCAGGAGGAAGGCTGGGGCAAGGACAGCCTGGGGAGTGAGGAGGAGATGGATGAAGATCTTGACATGGATGAGTCATCCCAGGACTCCCCTCTCTCCCAGGCCTCCCTGGGCCCTGGCAGGGCAGCCCCTCAGGCTGTCTCCAGGGAGACCGCTGCCATGCCTGGGCTCCCAGGTGAGGGTGCCATCCCCCTTCCGGTTGATGTCCTTGCCAAAGTCTCCACAGAGACCCAGGCCTTGCAGCCAGATGGGCCTGGCACGGGGCCTATGGAGGAAGGGCACGAGGCTGCCCCTGAGTTTACATTCCACGTGGAAATCAAAGCCAGCATGCCCAAGGAGCAGGATTTGGAAGGGGCTCCTGTGGTGGGGGCCCCTGGAGAGGAGCAGCCAGCCCAGGGCCCCTCTGTGGGAAAGGGCACCAAAGAGGCTAGCCCTCTGGAACCGTCTGAGAAGCAGCCTGCAGCTGGCCTGCCAGGAAGGCCAGTCAGTCGGGTCCCTCAACTTAAAGGTCTGTGGTTTAAGCTCCCTCACTCCTCCCCCCCGGTACCCCCAGGCTGTGGACACTGTCACTGAGCTTCTGGCCTTCCTTGGCTCCCGCACCCTGAGATCCCAGGATAGCCACTAAACCCACCGCCTGGGCTGTGCCCCCTCCCTGCCCCGCAGCCTCTGGTAGCACGAGTTCTTCTCACGCTTGCCCTCACTCTGCATGTCACCAACACCTGGCCCTGTGCTTTCTGCCTTGTTTGGTTCTCTGTCCTCTCGACGTATCCGCCATGGTCTGCCAGCCCACCAGAGATGGGTAGGCACACTACACAGAGTGGATAACAGCTTCCCCCATTTTTGAGGGCTTACGATGTATTTTTATATTCACAATCTAGAACCTTCCCAGCACTCTGAAGTAGGCTTCATTAGACCCACTTTGCAGATGAGGAAACTAAGGCTCAGAGCAATAAAGTGACCTTGTGGTAGACACACAGAGCTAGTAATGGATGGAGTCAGGTTCAGAATCCAGTTAGGTCTGCTCCGAGTGGCACACTCTCGCCACACTCCTCCACATTTCCTTCCAGAAGATGCTGGAATGTGTCCTCCTGGTGCAGAGATGCTGAATCCACCTGCCTGTCTTTTGATGCTGTCATCAACAGACAGCATGTCACATTTGACAGGTGACAGCCAAGTGTGTGGGGATGGCTGATAGCCCAAAAGTGTCTCCCCCATCCTGCTTGCAGCAGGGATGATGAGGAAAGCACATCTCTAGGTCCAAAGTGACAGAGACAGGCAGGGTCCCCGTGTGCAGACCCAGCTGGAGCCTCCGGAGGCTGCAGGGTGGGAGCAGCCTGTAGGCAGGGACATTTGTGGCTTTAAGATTTTAGAATACCTTGGTATTTGGCCCTTTGAGATGGCTCAATGCATAAAGCTATCTGCCACCAAACCTAATGATCTAAGTTCTATCCCCAAGACCCTCAGGGTGCTGCCTCCATACCACCACGTGCATGAAGAGGTCAGTGGACAACCATGAGAGTCAGTCCTCTGACCTCCGTATGCTTGTGGTGGCACACACACACACACACACACACACACACGTGTACACACATCCATGTGCTCTTGTACAATAAATAAATAAATGTAAGAATAGACTAGTTGATATTTTAGAGTTGGTTGCAGGGTCCAGAAGCTGATTCTTCTTAAGCCCAGAGTTTTGACTGTATTAGCTAATGATTAGATTCTACTTACAGAGAACACTCCACTATATCATAAATAAAAGAACCTGCCAGGATGGTGGCACAAACCTGCCATCCCAGTGCTCCAGAGGCTATGAATTAATGCGAGTTTGAGGCTAACCTGGACTACATAAGTGAGTTGAAGGCTAGCCTGGGCTACATAGCAAGCTTGTGGTTTATTTAAAAAAAAAAAAATCTAGTGATGCCTCATCCGTATATGATTATATATCAGCACTTTACTCGGGATGGAGGAGAAGGGGGATCAGGAGTTCAAGACCAGACTACGATGTGGAAGACCCTGTCCTCAAACAAGAGCTAAGGCAGAGGGAAACCTGTGTCCCGTTTTAAACTCCAAGGCAAAGAAAGACAAATGGACTGCCTCGAATGTTTTCCAGAGTAATTTTCTATCAAATTCTGGTCCTCCAAATGTCGATGGGTATGTCTGGGGTCAGGGTAAGGAGGCTGTAGTTGTGTAGCACAGTGAGTTTAGAACGGGGGAGGGGGAGAACAGACTAAGCAGAGCTCAACAACTTGCACTGACGCAGGACTTGTCAGAGCCCTTGCTGTGCTGTGCGCAGGGGCCCTAAGGAGTATATGCCTTCTGGATGTCCCAGGGCTACCATCTCCCGGAACAGGGCTCGCTGAGTCCTACCCGGACTCAGGAAATGCTGATCTAGCAGGCTAATTCACAGGTTACTCCAGTCAAAGAATTCAAAGAATTCACCAACAGAAACGTGGGAGAGTTTGTTAGCTACAGACGCACGGGGGCAGAGAGTGCACCTTCTAAGGGACTGCTGTCAGGCGTAGGGCTGGGAACCACTCAGGTAGTCAGGCTGTATTCCCCTGTCACTGAGTCCGGGAACAATCGCAGTTTGTGGTTAGAGACAGCCTAACCTTGAGGAAATGATGGTCTTTTCCTGCATCAGAAATGGATCGGCACAGCCATTTGTCCTAAGCAGACACACATGGTTGGCAGAGGAACGCATAAGGTCCACTGAACTATTACAATGCAGATTCCCGGGTACCAGCCTTGGTGCACCCAAGACTCTATGCCCCTCCCCAGGTTGTTCCTCCACAGTTAAATGACCTCTGAGCTGGAGAGTCAGCACTTCTCAGTCTCTAAGTCCAGTCTTCACCCACCTGGGGGAACCACAGGTTAGCGGGGATGCCGGCTTCTGTGAGCAGGATGTGGTATATTTGAAGGCCCCTCAGTTTCGGCACAGTGCCCTCAGGGCTGAGTCAGAGTAGGAAGGGCTCCCCTGAACGCAGCTGGGGCTGGTGTGGAAGGTCCCTGTTAATAATTGCTCTGGGGTTGCACTCCATAACACAGATGAAGATACCCTCACTGGGCTCATCTATTCTGTAGAAGATGACCTGGAGTGGGGGTTGGGATGGTCGGCATAAGATAGCCAAAAAGATGGATCTGAGGGTCGTTCCCAGTATGGGGCAGGGAAATGGAGGTGGCTTCATTTGGGCCTTGCGGCCCTAGAGGGTAAGTGGGGATCTCACAGGAAAGCAAGGCCAAGCCTGGCCACAGGGAGAGAAATCCCCCCACCCTGATCCGAGAATCCTGCAGTAGCCTGGAGCTGGGCTGGGCTATCTCCATCCGTGGTCCTGCATTTCAGTGGAGTTGGCAGGCACAGCGAGTGAGCTCACAGCAGCCCTGTTGTGCACCTCTAACAGCACCTGCTGTGTTCCCTCTGCATGTCCCCACCCCCAGCCAGCTGCTGCCCCTCTTAATGAGTTGCTCTGAGCAATGGCCCTGTGTGCTGTGTGATACTAACGATGGGAGACCTAGCAGATTTGAGAGCTGAAAAAAAATCAGCGGGGTTTCGGCCAAAGGAAACTCATACCACCACCCCTGAATTCTGGGGTTTCTACGAACCTTAAGCACAGGCGTCACGTGCATTCTCATTTTGTATTTTATCAGCTCGAGTGGCCAGCAGAGACAGGACTGGAAACGATGAGAAGAAAGCGAAGGTATGCTACTGACCAGCTGGTCTCATTCGCCAAGAGGCCCTGCTTCGTGCCTGTGCTTGCGCTCATCTATTGTGGGGCGTGTCCGTCACTAGAGTTCAGCTGTCATTTCCAGGCATCGCTTTCACAAGGCACTGTTTCTATCCTGATACTTAACACAGGGAAGGCTGGTCAGCAGGTTGCTCAGTTCCTCTCCCACACCCACCTCTTGTCATTTCCTCATAGTTTAAATGAAGGGGTGTGTGTGTGTGTGTGTGTTTGCGTGTGTGTGTGAATTTTCTGCGGT
The DNA here is from genome assembly GCA_026225945.1 of Cricetomys ansorgei. Lineage (NCBI taxonomy): Eukaryota > Metazoa > Chordata > Mammalia > Rodentia > Nesomyidae > Cricetomys > Cricetomys ansorgei. The sequence goes on from JAMJFZ010003707.1 coordinate 22,382, forward strand.
AAAGTTTAGGGTTTGCGCTTCTTACTCTTACCAATTTAGATCTAGGCTCAGTAAACATCCAGTGTTTCATATACACAGAGTACACTGGGGTTGGAGAGCCAGGAACAAGGAAAGAAATGATCTCCAGGCAAAGGCAGAGAGGATTCTGAGAGAGGAATCCTCAGAATTCTGAGGATTCTGAGAAGAGCTGGGAGGCAAACAGTCTGCTTCAGGGCAGGGAGCAGCAGCAAGCCAAGGAAGGAGGGACGGACAGAGCCATGTTTAGGGAGAATAGGAAGGTGGCCTCCGTTGCTGGGTTGTATGTGGAGCTGCCTTGGGTTGGAAGGACACTCGCGAAGCAAAGCCTCCTTTAAGTGAAGCGTGGAAAAGCGTGGGTTAGAAAGTGCCATTTAGAGTAAGCTTTCTGCATCCAAGCCCAGAAGCCTGCTCACCAGAGAACAGCATCCAAGCCCCACCTGTCCTCCATCTTTCCTGAAAAAGCCCGCCACTGCCCAGATTGGGTCAACTGGACAGCTAGTGGGAATGCTGCCCACAACATCTGGCCTGTAATTGGTGCCAGAGCTTCAGTGCATCCCCAGATGTGCTAGGATCTGGTAGCAGAGGTTGAGGACCACTCCCTGAAGGACCTATCCCTCATGGTGTTCAGAGATTAGGCAGCCAAGAGGCAGCTGAGCCTCATGCTGTGACTTAGCCCTGCCCCCTTCCTTGAAGCAGGAGTGATAGCTGCTTGTCAGTCACCAGGAGAGAGAGGGCAGGGAGTCCTGGCCTCACGCTGGCACGAACATGCGTGGACATGCATTCATCGTCCATGTGTTCATTTGGTACACACGGGAGCACAGTCCCTGTCCTGGACTGACTTACAGGGTAGCATGGGGCCTATTACAAATCTAGGCTGGGAAGAGAAAGCTGCCAGTGGAGAGGGGGTCTCGCCAAACAAGGGAACAAGGGCTCCAGTACCCATCCTAGCTTTTCTCCTGTGAAAGCAGACTCAGAGTGTCTGTCCCTCGAGCTCTCCTCCTGACAGTGGCAACATGGGCCCCAAGCCCCTTTGGTGGGAATTTCGAGGGGATGAGGAAATACACTGGAGAAGCACAGCGAAATCTCTGGTCAGGCCTCCAAAGCACCCCACACTTGGCCTTCTCAGTTCTTTATTCCCAAAGGTCTGGTCTCACATCCTGCACGTTACCAGGGCCAGAATTCACAGAGTCCCCAGAGGCAACCGTGGGTGTCAGCCTCCAGCCCTCAGGTACCCTGGTTCAGGAAGCCAGGTCCTCAGAGGACAACTAGCCACACAGACACTTGTTTCCTTAGGTGGAATATGTTTGGCGTTAACTTCGGCCAGATCAGGACTCTCTAGATAACGTTAAGATTAATTGTATTCGAGTCTTTAATTAGAAAGTATGTGTGTATGTACGTACATGTGTGCACACATGTGCGTGCATGTGTGCATGTATGTCCTCATGACATCTGACAGAAGCTCTGGCTGGCTATGGCACAATCCTCCTTGAAAGATTAGGATTCTGTTGGCATGGTAAGGAGAGAAGGTGGGTGTCGGCAAACCCGCATGAGCGCTTCCCCTGAGGTTGAGCAGAACGCGGGGATGCCTCTGACCCGTGACGTGACATTCTTTCTTGAGAAAATCCTGCTGCCTGTGTCTGGTGGTCTCCGGGCTCTTACCAAGTGGGAAGCACCTTTCAGCCACTGTTCTCCAAGTAGGAGGCAGAGAAAGGATGTATTGGAGCGTCTGTCCCTGTGTCAGTATCTCTTCTAGCAGTTCTGTGCTGTGTGGTTGTAATCGTGTGTGCCAGTGTCAGCTGTGTAGCATGTGTGTAGCTGGTGGGTGACGGCTGAGGGACCAGGGTCTCTGTCCTTCTTACCGGAAGGGCGGTAGAGAGGGCTGCTGTGAGCCTTGACGTGCCTTCTTTGTGTTTAGCTTTTTGTTCTTTTTTCAGTTTGTTCCCCTCTCCCATGTGCTGACTTTTATTTTGATTTTATTTATGTTTATGTTTAAGACATCCATACCTTCCTGTGCTAAGACCCTGAGCAATAGGCCCTGCCTTAGCCCCACACGCCCCACTCCTGGTAGCTCAGATCCTTTGATCAAACCCTCCAGCCCCGCCGTGTGCCCTGAGCCAGCTACCTCTCCTAAACACGTCTCTTCTGTCACACCCCGAAATGGCAGTCCTGGAACAAAGCAGATGAAACTCAAGGTAAGGAAACCACCTCTGGCAAGACCCAGGCTGCTGGACTGTGGTGTTCCAATGCTCTCTTCAGCTAACTCACAGGCACTACAAGAAGGTCAAAGGAGGAACAGGATGGGGACTGGGGCCTTGGTGTGCTCCCTGCCTCCCTCTCTCTGAGAGGGAGCAGTCCCCAAGATAGCCAAGGGATCCCAGTTTGAAAACAGGCTCAAAGCTGATAACTGATGCCTATAACCAACCCCAACACTGAAGAAAATCCCTGTAAGTCTGCTTACAGCTATAGCTTGAACTATAGAGTGAGTTCCAGGCTAGCCTGGGCTACAGAATGAGGCTCTGTCTTGAAAACTAAAATTGAAGCCAGGTGTGCTTATAATTCTAGCACCCAGGAGTAAGAGGCAGGGGGATCACCACAACTTCCTGGATAGCCAGTAATATAAAGACTCTTTCTCTTAAAGAATAAATAAAAATAAATGATACAGAAAGCGTCAGCTCCATCTAGAGTTCCTATGGCAACTGGCCACGCCTCCAGGTGAGTGGTGTGACCTCTAGCTGCACCCATCCCAGCAGCCCCTTCTCTCCCCACCTTCCCGCAGAGTCTGTGGTCCATGTGTTTCTTTGTGTAATTCATGCCATGTCTAACGGTCATCTCCTGACCACCGGACCCATAACCACTCAGAATCAGCTGACTGTGTCTGCTCCACCTCTGGTCCCAGTGTTCAGCCAGTGTTCATGGCCAAGAGTTCTTGGCACACCTAAGGTATCACTGAAACCCCAGAGCCATAGAGAGAGAAGAGAAAGACATGGCTTGGCTGTTTCGTGTTCTGCTGAAGCACAGGTATCTTCAAGGGCCTCTGGTGAACCCAGCCTCCATCAGTCAGCTACATCCATAATTAAAAGTCTGAAAAAGGGTGTCCACGGGGCCTGGTCTTCCAGGGCCAGCCTGTTGATCGTCCCTGACCCTGCTGTTGCTCCAAGTGCTGCTGTCATTTTATAACACAGGCTAGCTGACAATTGTCTAAGAGGAAACAGGAGCCCAGTATTTGGCATGTGGGTGAACTGTGGGGCTGTGTGCCTCGAGGCTGTGCGAGACCTTTCTGGCATCCATCCCCTCCTTCGTCTTCTTCCAGTCACAGCGGGAGGATGGGGTTGACCTTTCCTTGGTGACAGTCAGCTTTCCCAGTGTTGAAAACCTTTTACCCTGATTCGGTTTACAGGGTGCTGATGGTAAAGCTGGAACAAAGATCGCTACGCCTCGGGGAGCAGCCCCTCCAGGCCAGAAAGGCACATCCAATGCCACCAGGATCCCAGCCAAGACCACACCCAGCCCAAAGACCCCTCCCGGCTCAGGTGAGAACGCTCTCTGGAGCCTTAGTCCAGAAGCTTCCAGAAGTTATAACCCTCGCCTCAGAAGGCTGCTGACAAGGAATAACCCCTGGCAGTTCGCTGAGCACTGGAATATTTGCCGTCTTTTTAATCCTTTTGACAATTGTCTAAGGTATAATGAATTCTTGCCTTAATCAATGAAGGAATCTTGCTCATTTTGAAAGCATGAGGAAAATGCAATCGCACGATTAAAGAATGGCTGAGAAGGATCATCTCTGACCCCTACTCCGTGGCTCCGGGGAGGCAGCCCCAGCGTGAGGTGTTTTCAGGTCCAAAACAGGATATGTATGCCCTGCCTCTTTGGAGGAGCCGTAGCCTGTGCAGGACATTATGGGGGATCTCCGGCATCTCGACCTCATGCAGCTGACATGTTGGGAATCTTATAGCAAAACTCAAGGGTCCTAGTTGAGCATGCTGTGGTCATTACTCCAGCCTCCTGTGAGTAAAATCTAGCTGGCATTGAGAACCCAGCCAGGCTACAGTAGGGCTGTTCTGTGAACAGTAGAGACCAGGAATAGAAGCCTTGGGAACCTGCTCCCACAAGGAACTTAGATGCCCTGTGACTCCGGGTTGTCCTTCCTGCAATTGCTCCCCGGTGGTGCCCAGGAGGCCTGTGTCTGCCCTAGTTCTTGGTGTCCCTTCTCTCCTGGCCAGAGGCAGCCTGGGCTGCCCACTGCATGCTTCTGCCTGGCGTTGTAAAGGGTGCTGTGTGCCAGTTGGGCTGTGTTTTCACTAACTGTGTGTCTAGTGTGTTTCTTGCGCACTGATGATCTACGAGAATTAATGGCTTGTTACATGGGTCTTCTTTCTGGCACTTCTTGCTCGATGCTGTACTGGCCCCACGCACACAGCAGCCTGGAGCAAGGGCCTGCCTGGCTCTTCCAAACTCATAGTCCTCAGCCAGCTCCATGCCGATTGGCTATGTCTTCCTCACTGGTCCCTGCACCTGCTCCTGCTTCTGCTTCTTCTGCTAGGCGGGCCAGCCTGATGCTGCCACCTGAAGAGACCCCTGTGAGCCTAATTGTAATGAGGCTTTTGTGGATTTTTTTTTTCTCTTTAAGCTCCCAAGCAAGTACAGAGAAAACTACCCCCTGCAGGGGCAAAATCTGAGAGAGGTAATTCTGGATCCATTGCCCTGGGTAGGCAGATCCTCTTGATGTGTGTTCCACCCCTGTGCTTGTCTGCTGGTCAGGGAGGGCCCTCTGCTTCAGCTCAGGCTACCCCAGAGAGGCCCAGCCTTGAACCATCAGGTGAACTTCTCTCCTCAAGTGTGGTTTGCACTGGAGTATCTGTGGACTCACATCCTGTGTGTCCCCATTTACTTCAGGAATCGGGGCTGTTTGTGGGGTGGGGAACATGTGCCAGGAGACGTTTGGGGTGCTGGGGGTTTAGACTGTCTCCAACCTAAGTTCCCGTGAGAAACTGTCACCCGTAGGCAGGGGGTTTGCTGGACTGAGTTTTGTTTTGTTTGTTAAGAAATGGCACCTTGGGGCTGGAGAGATGGCTCAGTGGTTAAGAGCACTGACTGATCTTCCAGAGGACCCAAGTTCAATTCCCAGCATCCACATGGCAGCTCACAACTGTCTATAACTCCGGTTCCAGGAGATCTGACACTCTCACACAGACATGCATGCAGTCAAAAACACCAGTGTACCTAAAATAAAAATAAAATATTTTAAAAATAAAAAATAAAATGAAAGAAATGGCATCTCACTCTGTTTGCCAAGGCTGGTCTCGTGGCTCAAATAATCCTCCTACCTCAGCCTCCCATATACCTGGGACTATAGGTGTATGTCACCACACCTGACTCTACCTGCCTTTATTGAGTGCTCACCTGGTGCAGCAGGTGCAGTGCTGGGCCCTTTGTGACCTCCGGCCACACCTCTCTTGATTATTTATTTTTATCTTATGTGTATGGGTGTTTTTCCTGCGTGCATGTCTGTGTACCACATGTGTGCCTGGTGCCCAGAGGCTAGAAAAGGGCTTCGTACCCCTAGAACTGGAGTTACAGACAGTGGTGAGCTGCCATGTGGGTGCTGGGAATAAAACCTGGGTCCTCTAGAAGAGCAGCCAGTGTTATTAATTGCTGAGCCATATCTCCAGCGCCCCACCCCTCCATAATCCCTTCTTAAAACAAGGTTTTGAGGATCCTGGTCTCCCCAGCTTTCAGATGAGGACACAGGCAGAGTGACGGTCATTGACCCACCCAAGGTTACTTTGCAAGTGTCAGGAAAGGACACAAGCCACCACCACCCTGTGTGGGGACACGGAGGTAGAGTTACGCGCAGGGGAGCAGTGGCTCCACATATCCCAGAGCTTGATGGTTCCTGAGACGTGGAACTGGAGACTGAACACCGATGCTTAGATGGGGACCGGCTGCAGTAAGTGTTGCAGTGGGTTGCAGAGCTTGAGAAAGGCCAGTTTTGCAGACCCGTGCCTCTGTCAGATCTGGATGGGAGCCCAGAAGTTTGCATATCGTAAGTCCTCCTGCTGAGAACATCAGAGGTTTTCAAACACACACACACAGAAAAAAAAAAAAAAAGAAAGAAAAAAAAAACAGGGGTGTGGTGGTTCAATAAACTCTAGGTGTGTCCAATGCAAGCTGCATATTGTAGAAGCTCCTGGTGGGTGAAGGGCGCAGGGAGGAGGGTGGGACAGAGTCTGTTGTTGAGAAGTCCAGGCAGCCTTCCTGGTACCTGATGGTATTTGGAAAGGTGTGAGGGGAAAGGCATTCCCGGAACAAGGTACGGTTCAGCAGTGTGGGGTGTGGCTTATGGAAAGCTCCGGCAGGTGGTTCAGGCACTGTTCTGCAGCCCCACAGTTAGAGGGGCTCTGGATGTGCCCAGCCGCCTCGGATCTACCCTATGGGGGAAGGTCGGGAGGATCTCAGCTTGAAGGCTGCAGAGGGGGCCTTCACTGCATCACCCTCAGTTAAGGTAGAGGACAGGCAGAGTGAGTTTGTGGAGCAAACTCACTTCCTTTTCCAAAGTGAGGGCTCAGCTCAGCGGAGGGGAGTGACACGCAGCTAGCTAGAACCCCTCTGCTGACTTCAGGACGCTTCAGAACTTGGGAAAAGTTGGGGCATCCATGGGAGGGAGGTATCGTGTGTTGGGGCACTGATGAGAATTCAGTTGCTTTATTGGGAAATGTATCCAAGTGACAGGAAAGAGGAGGTGCTTTTCTATAAATGGTCCTCCCTCAGATCTCCCTGTGGATCCTGCTGTAGGCCCCACCCACCCTCCTGACCTCAGTCCCTTCCTCTCTCACCACCCTCCAGGTGAACCACCGAAATCCGGGGAACGCAGCGGCTACAGCAGCCCCGGCTCCCCCGGGACCCCTGGCAGTCGCTCCCGCACCCCATCCCTACCAACGCCTCCCACCCGGGAGCCCAAGAAGGTGGCAGTGGTCCGCACTCCTCCCAAGTCGCCGTCTGCCAGTAAGAGCCGCCTGCAGACCGCCCCTGTGCCCATGCCGGACCTGAAGAACGTCAGGTCCAAGATTGGCTCCACCGAGAACCTGAAGCACCAGCCAGGAGGCGGGAAGGTAAGGGCGTGGCCTGCCATGCGGGGACGGGGTGCAGCCTCCTAGCCAGCCCAGGCGGGTGGCGCCCATACTAAGTCAGACTTGGCTTCTGCCGCCCAAGAGCACCCAGGCCACCAAAGCGCTGGCTCCTCCCTTCCTCTCTTTGGCCTTGCTAATTGGACAGAGATGACAGCCGCGTGTCTCCAGGGCCCACCTCCCTATGGCTTTCGCTGAGTACCTCCCAGGTTGGCTTTCGCCATTGGTTCTGGGAAAACTCGATGTTTTAATGGGAGCAGCTGGTCCTAGGCTGTAAATTTCTAGGCCTCTGGCCCTGAGGCTCCTCTTTCCTGGTTTTCTATCTGAGAGTTGCTCAGGCTGACTGACAGGTCCTCGGGGTTCTGGAATCTGCAACAGAGAGATTATATGGGTGTCAGCTGGCCTGACTTCCCCTGAGTTTTTTCTCGGGTCCCCCTCTGTGCATCCCTTGAGTCCCAGTCTCATCTTATGAAGGCGCTAGCCCTGTGGGATTAAGGTCACCCTCACTGACCTCATCTCAACACAGGTACATTGTGAAGCTGGGTTGTCAACATATGTTTGTCCCCTTCCCCCACCCCCACCCCCCCAGCACTGGAGGGAGGAGAGGCAAATTGCCAAGTCTAGTGTCCTTGTCTTCCAGGCTGGGTACTTCAAGGGCAGCACACCTCTGAGGTGCTGAGGTGCTAAGCCTCAGAGCTTAATTAGACCCAATGCACAGCGGACACTCCCCACTGCTGAACTTGGTTGGGGCTAGTCACTGGAGGGAAGCGACTCTAGCTGCCAGGGCACCTTCCCGGAAGCCCTGTATTCTGTTGTGGGGAGCTTTAGGCACTCCCGATGACTCTGCACAGCGGGGTTTGTAAGCATCTGGACCAAAGTGCACAGCTCACGCAAGTCACTCTAGACCAGAGGCTGGCTATAGGTTCAATGCTATGCCTCACTAATGTCACTTGGTATTGGCTTGGACCACTGGCTTGGTCCTAGCATGTGAATCACCTGTGCTCCCCTGCTGCCTTTAGAGGAGACCCTGGAGCCAGGCATGGCATCTGGGAGCCTCACAAGCTTGAGGCCAACTTGAGCTACATGATGAGACCCTGCCTCAAAAGAGAGGCAAGTACATGGTGGGCTCAGGAGAAAGTCAGGGAGATCTGTGATATGCGAGTTCCAGGCCAGCTTGGTCTGTACAGTGATCTCCAGGCTAGCCAGGGCTATACAGTGAGACCCTGCCTCAAAAAAGAAAAAGAAGAGGAAGGGAAAGAGGAAGCGCAGGAGGAGGAAGAGGAAGAAGAGGAGGGGAAAATCCTCAAAGCCACATGCTCACCTCTGAAGAAATTGAGCAGCAAGGTCGCAATGACTTGCTGTAGCAACAAGGACATGGTGGCCCTCAGCACCTTCCTGGCCTCAAGCCCCAGGCCCCAGAAGCTCCTCTGGCAGCTGCCACCTGCCTACGACCCCACTGGAGGACGAAACGGTGAATGTGACCCTCCTGCACCCTCCCGGGGAAGAGGACCAGCAAGCAAAGGAGGATGTGTGTTCAGAATACTTTGGCCAGCAGCCTTCAAAGTGCCCCTCCCACCCCAAACCAGGCCTGCGCAAAGGCCCTTCTTGTGGCAGAAAAGATGATGGTTGCTTATTGCTTACCTACTGCAATAAGAGAGGTGGAGAAGTGCCCCCCCACTCCCCGCAGCAGCAGCTCTGGTTACATCAAGGATCCCGAGTCTCTCCACTGTGACTTACAGAAGGAAAGGTTCATGAGACCTTTCGTGTTTCATGACCATAACCTGGTCAGGGCCTCAGCAGAGCGACTCCGAAGCCACATGGAGGTTCTGGCGAGCACCATGGCTGCCAGCCGTCATTTGGCTTTATGGTCTCTAGAGTTCTAGTACTCATCCGCGTCTCAAAAAAAGACCGTCAGAGGGTGTCGGTACATGCCATCAAGACTGATGACCCGAGCTTGGTCTCCAGAACCCACGTGGGTGAGACTGACTCCCGCAGGGTGTCTTCTGACATGTACGTGCAAGCAGGCATGTACAATAAATCAAAAATGTCGAAAAAAACAAGTGACCTCCCTGACACTGCAGCTCAGGAACCCTGTGACTGTCACTCCCCGGGGTGTCAGGATTTAGAGGTTCCCAGAACCCTTGAAGCATCCTGACTGGCCCAGCCGTAGCACCCAGACGAGGAGGCAGACCCATCAGGGTCTTCAGAGGACACGTGGCACACTGTGCCTGCAACTCAGAGATGCTGAGGCAAACACAGCCCCTCTCCTTTCATTCCACTGCCACAGACGCCATTCCAGTCTCAGCTGCTGCCAGGCTCCTGTCCCTTCTGTGTCCCTTTCCTGGTTGTGCCCTTGCTGAATCTTCTGTTCCCACTGGTCCTAGACACTGGCTCCTCTAGTACTGTGCCCAGTGACCTGTGTGACTCTGCCAACCCGAGTCTGGGCTTCTTGCCTCTGCTGCTTGCCCCTTGGGAACCTCGGGTTCTTGCCTTGCCTTGTCCTGCATCTGCTAGGCCACCGTCAGCCTAGAACGCCCTCCTCATCTCCCTCTTCCCCCTGGGACATTTCCCCCGGACTCCTCTGTCTAATCAGCCTTAAGAACCCTGGTGTACTGTGACTGAAGGGGACTCTGCATCCCATAAGGCCTGGTGGAGGGCAGCTGCTCTGCCAGCCCCTGCCCACCGGAGGCGGCTTGCCAGATTGGGCAGTTCTTTCAGATTAGTACCAGGAACTGGCCCAAACGGGGAATACAACATTCTGGATTGTTCCATAGAAAGAGAGGGCTTGGTTTGCCTATCTGAGGAGCTCTTCTGTGCTGGGACGGCTTGCCATGTCGGAGGGCCAGAGGAGACAAAGTGACTTGCTCTGGGATCTCAGGAGTGACAGACAGCCTGGGAAGTGGCAGAGCCGTGGAACAGCCTTCCTTCCTCTCTCTCCCTGAGAGCAGGAAGATCCTCTGAACAAGCCCTCGTCCCTGCAAGCAATGAGTGTTATTTCCACCTCCAGGAACAAAGACAAGCCATTGATGCCGGGTTGATGGACGAGGCCTGCAACACCCGCTGATGAAAGATTCTGGGAGCTGAGCTGATATCTTGGTTCCCTGAAATGTTTGTTTAATAATACCTTATCTTAAAATAATTATGGGTCATGAAAGGGCAAGGTTCTAAGAGTCTGAAGAACAGGGCTGGAGGTGTAACCCCATTAGCGCAATGCCTGCCTGGCATGCACAAGGGCCTGGGCTCAGCCGACAGCACCAGATAAACACTTCATGGTAGAGCATACCCGTGATCCCAGAGCTCCAGAGGTGTAAGCAGGGAGAAGTTCAAGGTTGATCTCCGCTACATGAAGAATTCAAGGATAACCTGGGTTATAGGAGACCCTGTCTTTATTTAAAATAGTAATCGTAATAATAATAATTTTAAAAAAGAGCCTGGGGCCTGGTGAGATAGCTCAGTGAGTTAAAGGTGCTTGTTGCCAAGTCTGACGACCTGAGTTCAATTCCCAGGACCCATGTTTCTGCAAGTTGTCCCACTTTTGCAAGTTGTCCTCTGACCTCCAGGCACCCGCCTCCCCTACAATAGATGAATAAAATGGGGCTGGAGGGATGGCTGAGAGGTTAAGAGCTTGCTCTTGCAAAGAACCAGCGTTCCAGTGTCAGGACCTGCTGCGGGCAGCGTACAGCACCGGGCCCTTCTGACTCCCTTGAGTATCCATCCACAGCTGTATGCACAGACATACACAAACGAATAAAAAATAAATCTTAAAAAAGTGTTCTAATAATTTTTAAAAGTACGCTGGGAACACTGAGATGGCTCGACAGCCACCAAATGTCCCGCCACCTGAGTTTGACCCTTGCATAGTGGAAGGAGAGAACTGACCCAGCAGGTTTTCCTCTGACGTCCCTGTGCACACATGGGTGTACACGTGGGTGCACACATCCTCACAAATACATAAACGTAATTTAAATGTTTTCAAAAGATACCGAAGAATATAGACAACCCTGGAGTGGTGTTTACCTTGAAGAAAGGGACTGGAGGGGACTCAGCAGATATTGAGTGCCCAGAGATCCATTCAAACTATCCATCAGGCTAAGCAAGGTGGGGACATGTTTGTAATCCTAGCACCTGAAAGGCTGAGGCAGGAGGATGCCTACCCTGGACTCCACATCAAAATCATTGATTTGAACAAGGCTGAGACATCTCTTTTCTGCTTTGATCTTTTTCCTTGGCTTCCATGGCTTACTGCAGTGGACGTGTTTCACCCTCAGACTCCACAGTGAGGTGGTGTTTAAGGAATGCAGCCAGTCAGACACCAGACACACAGAGGAGTGTGGAACCGGGAGACAAGAGCCACAGTCACTTGGGAGTTCTTTTAAATGTCTAATGCTATAGTCTACCCAGCCTCACTGTGACCCCAGGGATGGACCAGAGTGTTTCCAAGGAATAGCCAAGTGAGACCCAGGATCAGCATGGTGTTCTTACCTGATGGCTTCTGGTCCATCCCACCCCCTGGGGATGCCTGTGTGCCTGGGTCTTTGTTTGGTTTCGACCATGTCCCCATATGCAGATTCTACACTGGCCTCCTTATTGCAGACCCAGGACCAGCCCTGGGCTTACACCCCATCCAGAGTTGACCCAACCCTGTGCAGTGTCTGAGGGCAGAGTGTGGGGAGTTCACAGTAAGACGAAGGACCAGTGTTTAAAACAGATTTTTAAAATTACTCACTGGAGCCAGGCATGATAGAACATGCCTATAATTCCAGCTCTTAGAATGCTAAAACTGGAGGATTTGCAGTGAGTTCAAGGATAGTCTGCTCCAACTGTAGCAAATTCCAGGCCAGGCAGGGCTACATATCAAGACACTAAGAAAAAATTTTAAAGGAAAGGAAAAGAAAAATCTATTGTCAGTGATCTGTTGTGAGGTCTCATGCCCCTGCCTCTAAAGAAGACCAGCTGAGATCCTGAGATCGTGGCTTCCCACAGAGCGTGGAATAGAGTGAGTGCTGTTTTCTTGAAAGGGAGGAAACCAGGTCCTGTACTCATCTATGACTGTAGCACTCTGGAGCAGAGGCATGAGAATCAGTAGTTCAAAACCAGCCTCAGCTAGACTACCCTCAAAGATTTATTTTTTTTAATTATAGAAATTCACCTGTAACGGAAAGTATTAAATCAAAGGACAAGCTAGGGGTGTGACTCCGGGGCTCGGGGCCATCCTGACACCAAGACCAAAACTGTAGCCTGGAATATTCCCACCAGTAATCCCAGCACTGGGAAAGTCAAGGTGGGAGTTTCAGGAATTCAAGGTCATCTGTGTTCTCAGAGTGAGTTCAAGATTACCCTGAGCTACATGAGACTCTGTCTCAGAATTAACTAATTATCAGTTAAATGTTTCACATGGGGTCTACTTGTTAAGAGTTTACATTTTCCCAATGATCTATTTAGGCCTTAAAGAAAAATTCTTAAATGCCAACCGTGATGGCTCATATCTGTAACCCCAGCACTTGAGAGGCTGAGGGAGAATCAGAAGTGTAAAGGAAGCCTCCTCTACATACAAAGCTTAAAGTTAGCCTAGGTCATATGAGACCCTGTCTCAAACTAAATAATAATAATAATAATAATAATAATAATAATAATAATAAGCCAGTAAGAAGGCTCAGCAGGTAAAGGCACTTGCACTCGGGTGTAAGCCTAGAGTCCTGAGTTCAACTCCGAGACACACATAAGGTGGGAGAGACCGGACCCCACATGGTGTCACAGGTGGCTGCACGAGTCCATGTATCATGTGTGCAATACACAACACACTAGTGATAAATAGTAACAATAGTGATGACTTAAGAAAAAAATAAAGCTTTATGGCCAGGTGTGGTGGCACACACCTTTAATCCCAGCATTCAGGAGGCAGAGGCAGGGGGATGTTCGTGAGTTCAGGGCCAGCCTGGTCTACAGGGTGAGTTCTAGGACAGCCAGAGAGAGCTACATAGTGAGACCCTGTCTCAAAAAATAAAAAGAAAAAAGCTTTATGTCGGACATAACAGATTATTTTTGGTGGGACCAGGAATAGAACCCACGGCCTTGTGCACACTAGGCAAGCTTTCTACTACTAAGCTATACCTTTGTATGGGTATGGTTTTTGTTTTGTTTTGTTGAGATAGGGTTTTGTTCTATAACCTGGGCTGGCTCTGAACTCATAACAGTATTTCTGCCTCAGCCATCCAAATACTGGGATTGTAGGCTTGTATCATGCACTCTGCTCAAACAACTGTAACAAATGAAACATATGTTTACTATAAAAATAAAAAGTAATTACAAAGAAAACATCTATAAAAGACAGAGAAGTAGAAATCTTACTTGGGAGGTCTGGTGGCACAGGCCTTTAATCCCAGCACTCAGGAGGCAGAGGCAGGTGGATCTCTGTGAGTCTGAGGTCAACCTCATCTACAGAGTGAGTTCCAGGACAGCCAGAGAGTTAATTACATGGTGAGACCCTGTAGAGAGAGAGAGAGAGAGAGAGAGAGAAAGAGTGTCAGTCAGAGAGAGAGAGTCAAAGAGAGAGAGGCGGAGACAGAATGGTAACACTTCTTTTCTAACAAGTTTTTGGTTAGTGTCCAAACATGGAAGCAGAAGCAGCCTGGTTGACTGAGCAGATGGCGAGCTCCCCTGAAGACTTCCAGGTCACGCAAGACACAACCTGAGAGTCAAAAGCTTGCAGAGCCTGGGAGCACCAAGGGCAAGAGGGTGTTATATTACAGGTGACCACAAGATGGCGGTGGAGCACTGTGGACAGCAGCCTCCATCCCTGATTGCTTCCTTCTCTGAAAGTGGGTTGTGATTTTCTGAGTGGTCTTCCCTGACCCTTGGTCTTTTTCTATCTCTCATCTCTGCCCATTTCTTTCTGTTTCTGTCTGCCCATCCTTCTCCTTCACACTGGTCATACGGAGATTAAAAGTTTTTATTCTTTTTAACATTTATTTGTGTGTGTGTGTGTGTGTGTGTGTGTGTGTGTATGTGTTTAGGGGTGGGAGTAGGAAGTTTAAAATATAACATTTTCACTGACACAGGGAAAAAGTCATTATTTTTTAAGACAGGGGCTCATGGGCGGTGGTGGCGCACACCTGTAATAGGTTTTGTTAAAAAAAAAAAAGTATTTAAAATGTATCTAAAATGCAACAGTTTTTCTTCTAAAAAGGTGTGTGGGTTTGGCTGTTTTTGCCGTTTGAATCTGTGCTCTCAAAATCTGTTGTTACTTTTCTCTCAGCAGCATCCTGACTCCGCCCCTCTGTTCCCAGTCGCTAGATTTCTAACTTGTAACGTTTTAAACCTCAGTTAGCTCATAGGGTTAGGGAGGAAATGAAAGGATAGGAAGGAAAGAGAAACCTTTACAGCCCTTTTCTGGCTGTCTTAATCTGCCTGTGTCCGGGGAACTGAACTGACTCTATCCCACTGGTTCAGCTTCTCCCAGCACGGCAGTTACTGAGATCTAAATTGTAACTTTACTAAAACCTCAGTTAGTTCATTTTATATGATCCTTAATTCTTCCTGCTTCCCTATCAGCCTTAATTCTGCCTGCTTCTCTTATCATCAGCTTTTGTGCTCTCTCTTTCCCTATCCTGAAGCAACTCTGCTGTAACTCTTAGCTCTAACTCTTAACTTTCAACTGCTTCAACTGCAGTCAATTGTCCCTCTTATATACCTCCCTCCAAGCTGTTCCCAGAAGTCCAAGGGGCGTGCAACCTCATGGGGGAGGGACAAAATTTCACTCTACACACACCTTTAATCCCAGCACTCAGGAGGCAGAGGCAGGTGTATCTTTGAGTTTGAGGCCAGCCTGGTCTACAGAGTGAGTTCCAGGACAGCTAGAACTACACAGAGAAACTCTGTCTTGAAAAACTAATAGATAGATAGATACATACATAGATAGACAGACAGACAGGGGCTTATGTATTCCAAGCTGGCCTCAAACTAGTCACGTGACTGCGAATGGCCTTGACCTGTCCCTGCCTCCACCTCCAAGTGCTAAGATTTGAAGCTTGCATCAACACATCCATTTTTATACAGTGTGAGGACTTGAACCCAGGGCCTTATGCATGCTGGGAAAATCCTTTACCAACTGAGCTCCGGTACCCCATTCATTGCCTTGCACAGGTTGGCTAGTCTGGATACAGGCAGGCTTTCTGTGTCTACCCTCAAGCTCGTCACCTTGGACTTTAAGGCAAGGCTTTCTGGGGGCCTCAGCTGCCCATACCAGGCTCATTCCCCAGAAGGGGCGGTGGCCTGGTCCACTAGCCCTGCCCAGCTAGCACTAGCAGTCTGAGAGCCCTTTGATCTAGACTCCAAAGGCTTGGGGCCAAGAAGGGATTCCCCTGAGAGTTCTGCACTCAAGCAGAACCAGAACAAAGCCCACCAAGGGCTTGAAACGGCTTTGGGGTCTCCGGGAAGTGGGTAAACTAAAGTGGAGCCAGCCAGCTTTTCAGGATTCATCCATGACCACAGACACTTCTCTCGGGAATGGAAAACCCTCAGATCAAAGCATCCCTCAGGGGTATTTCCAGGGTCTCATCAGAGCCCAGACCCAGTATCGGAGTACCAAACATGCTATAGTTGCAGAGAAAGGACATTTCCAGTTTCACAATGCCAGCCACCACCCTCTTCTCTCCCCTATGTAAATCTGAGCTTCAGTAAAATGTATTGACTTAACATGACCACTAACAGTAATTCGAGTCTGGTTTGTAAATATCCATCTAGTGCCAAACCCTACAAAAGCTTGTTGTTCTCTCTGTGGGGTTAGAATAAGACAAAGCCACACAGCGTGGGGGTTGGGGGAGGTGTCTCTCTATGCGTGTTGTAGACCGAGTGTGATTGCTTAATGTCCTCTGATTAATTTGGTTTCTTTGTGGATTAGTCCAGAAAACAGTTATCTTCCTCTGAAAACTGTTTTCTTTGTCAAATAAGGAGTTATATCATCTATTATGTTTCCCTTTTCTCATTGGCTTCCAGGAGGCTCAGTGCTGAACAGAACGCTGTGTGCACAGCTCACTGACTTCCGTTTACTGTAACACAGACCTTTTATATCTATTTGTTTTATAATTAGTGCGTATTTTCTAATTCTAAACCGTTCCTATTCTGGTTTTCTTTTCATTTTTACTACTTATTTATTTTGTTTTTTTGAGACAGGGTTTCTCTGTTGTACCTCTGACTGTCCTGGAACTCACTCTGTAGACCAGGCTGGCCTTGAACTCACAGAGATCCGCCTGCCTCTGCCTCCCAAGTACTGGGATTAAAGGCGTGCGCCACCACCATCCGGCCTCATTTTTACTTTTAGTCAGGTTCTCATACTATGATTCAGGCTGGTCTGGATCTCCCTATCACTGAACTAGAGTTCAGGGTAACCTTGAATTAACAGGATATCCTCCTGCCTCAGACAGGCAAGGATAATAGGCAGGGCCACCATACTTGGCTTCCTGTCTCTTTCCGCAGGCAAATCTGCTTGCTTTGGGCATTTATCCGGTGAAAGCTACAAATAAAGCTGATGTGGTGATGCTCACCTGTCACCTCAGCCCTGAGAAGCTGAGCCCGGAGGTCAAGAGGTCAAGGTCATCTTGGTTACGTATCAGGTTTGAGGCTAGCTTGGACTACATGAGACCCTGTCTGAAAAACAAAAGAAGGGAAAAAAAAAGAATAAAACCAAACACACACAGGCACACAACATACACAGGCACATCCACACAACACATACACACACATGCGCACACACGCACAACACATACACACAACACACACACACATGCACACAACACACAACATACACATGTGCATGCATACAACACATACACACACACACATGCACACAACACACAACATACACATGTGCATGCACACAACACATACACACATGCGCACACACACACAACACATACACACAACACACACACACACATGCACACAACACACAACATACACATGTGCATGCATACAACACATACACACAACACACACACATGCACACAACACACAACACACACATGTGCATGCATACAACACATACACACAACACACACAGCAGGGCATTGGTAAGAGTAGCAGCTGCCATCTATGCAGCTGATAGGCGCGGTCCTGCTCTCAGGCATCCCCGAGGCTGACTCATTTCACCTGTCCCGTGTTTGGGGCAGTCAGTGTTGCCCCAGTTTGGAGGTGGGGAAGCTGAGGGGCTAAATGGCTACCAGAGACTAACAGCTGAGTGGGGTTCACACCCAGACTCTTTAGTGCCAGCCCATGCCCTCTCCCAGGAAGCACGTGCCCCTGCCTGGAGTTCCCCTCGTAAGTCAGAGCCAAGCACTGCTAAGCATCCACAGTGGGCAGTGTGGCAAGCTGGCTTTGCCAACAGAGGGCCCAGGGAGTATTAATCCACCCTTTCAGGAGGCCATTTGGAGCACTGGCTTGAGAGTTTTTAGAACACTTGTCATTTTGACTTAGAAATCCTATTTCTAGGATTCTGTGCTATGGAAAGAAAAATTTCCTTGCCAAAATACATTTGTATGGGCTGTTTGTACCACTTAACAGGGAGTCAGTGCAGATTCTGGTAGCCCAGAGCATGTCACAGGGAGGATGCGGTGGCAGCAGTGTGCCTGCTTTGCCTAGAAGCCACAGGCATCCGCAGTTGTGATGGGTCCGCTGACCTCTGTGTCTTACATGCTTGTGAGCCTGCACTTTGGCAGTGGAGGTGGGAGGCCCTTGTTACACACTGAGTTTTAAGACCAGCTTGGGATACATGAGACCCTTTTTCCAAAAACTGAAAACATGCAAAAGAAAAAAAACAAAACAACAACACTCTTTTAGCCACTTAACCAGATCTCCAATACGCTAATCCTGGGTCAGGGTTAGGGCTAGACCAGTGGTTCTCAACCTGTGGGTCGCGACCCCTTTGGGGATTGGACGACCCTTACGGGGATCCCCTAAGGCCATCTGCATATCAGACATTTACATGACGATTCATAGCAGTAGCAAAATCACAGTTATGAAGCAGCAATGGAAATAATTTTATGGTTGGGGTCACCTCAACGTGAGGCACTGTATAAGGGTCACAGCGTTGAGAGCCACTGGCCTTGCCTTTGCTCAGCGCCCCAGCCAGCGACACTCCCTGGGGACACTGCGTGACTCTAGTGTGAGAACACAGCTCTGAGGTGACAACTGTCACCTTAAAGGGAGAATTTAGTTTATTCTGGAGCCAAATGTGAATGAGCATGGGTCTAGAACACGAAATTAGGCTACCCCAAACACAGCATTCTGACTTGATGGCGTAGCGAAGGGTTCCTAATAACAGAGCAAAGATGGCGAGGGAGGTGCTCTTCATACGCGTCAGCGGTTAACAGCAGGAGGCCGGCAAGGTCGGGACACCTCCACCTCGGCCTGAGTTTTTGGTGGAAGTTAGGTGTCTGTCTGTACACTCCAAAAGGTTTTGCCTAATAGTCACAACAAAGGCCATAGAGAGACGGCCAGTAATGAATGACTATTAAAAAGAAGCTGAGTGATCCTGGAGAGCCGGCTCAGCGGTGAGCAGCACTGGCTGCTCTTCCAGAGGACCCCCGTTCGAGTTCCAGCGCCCACACTGTGGCTCATAGCTATCTAGTTATGATGTCCTCTGGCCTCCTGGGCACAGGTATGTGTTATACGCGGTACACAGATGTGCACGCAGGCAGAACACCCATACACATCAATTTTTTTTTTAATCTTTAAAAAAAGGAATCTAAAAATAGCTGGGCAGGTGGCGCACACCTTTGACCTCAGTGCTCCCTAGGCAGAGGCAGGTGGATCTCTTGCGAGTTCAAGGTCAGTCTGGTCTAGAAGTGAGTTTCAGAACATAGTAAGTTCTGGAGCAACTAGGGCTACATAGAGTGACCCTGTCTCAAAACAAACAAAAAACTTAAAAGTAGCCCAGGATACTTTTACCAGAGTGTTTATTTACTGTATGTGCGTGTGCACGTCGCTGCATGCATGTGGAATTCGGAAGACTCCTGGGAGTCTGGTGGCAAGCGTCTTGACCCTCACTAAGCCATCTCAGCAGCTCGGCTCAGATAATTTGGCTCGGAACCTTTAACATTCCAAGTCTCACACGGTGTGGGAGTTCTCTCTTGTAAGCCTTAGGGCAGTTGTGCACTGGTGTGTCTGTTTGGATTTTTGTTGTTTTTCTTCTGTGAACTTGACAGGGGGACTGTTGTTACTTGCCACACGCCACCAGCCTGGTTGCCTCCGGGCCGGTGTTAGAGGCCCAGTCCCCAGCTGTGTTTTCTTCCAGGTCCACTCTGTGGTCCCGTAGGTTGCCAGTGCCTTCCCATGCAGGAGGTGGGGCTCAGACCTGGCTCTCCCTGGCAGCCCGCAGGTCAGGGGTCACCGCTCTGGGTGTGGTCATCACTTGTTCTTTTTTCTGGCTATCAAAGGTGCAGATAATTAATAAGAAGCTGGATCTTAGCAACGTCCAGTCCAAGTGTGGCTCAAAGGACAATATCAAACACGTCCCGGGCGGCGGCAGTGTGAGTACTGTCCACGCAGTGTGCGGCAGCCTCCTCTGTGAGAAGTGTCGTGAGTGTGTACTTGTGAGACATTGCACAGAATAAATCATCGCAGGCTCAGGACCCCCGTCCTGTGACCCCACACTCCTGTCTGCTGCCCCTAGACTCCCCTCCCCGAGTCCAATGGAGGGTCCAGCAAAATAGGGACAGCAATTGGCTCCCGCTGGCCTTTCCCTGAGAAGCCAGGACCCACAATAGTATGTCCGTGTTCCTAGCATCCCCACGGCCTGTTGGAAGTGGGGCTGAAGACAGTGGCTGTCTTATCATCTTGGGCAGGTTCTGCTGTGGATGGATGGTCCATATGTTCTGACTAGACACTAAGGATTTCCCATCCCCTGTCAACGGCAGAAAGGATCCTAGCCACCCTAGTCACCCTCCATTTCTCACCTGGGTCTCCTTCCTCTTTGAGATGGGAAACAATTCCTAAGCTTCTCAGTTAAAGTTTAAAACCAGCCCTCCTCCCCACCCCCAATCCGCCAATACAGGGACTCCAGTTGCAAAGAGCCTAACAGAGATCACAGGTGGCATTGCTTGCATTCAGTTTGCCAGAGAAAGGCTGCTTAGGGCTATTTTAAATTTGTCCTCCTCTAACTGCCACTGGGGCCACTGGGGACCCCGCCTATCCCCAGTGAGTCCCTGTGAGATGCCCTCAGGCTCCCTCGGTTGGCCTAGGGACTCCCTTGTCCTCCTGGCTGGCCTGTGCCCACAGGGCAAGGTATGCAAACTGGCCTCAGGTTTCTCCCTGTCTAGGTCAGTCCCAGGAGGGGTCCCGGCTCTGCTCTCTGAGAGCAAGTTCCCCCGCTGGCTCAGCCTTGTGACTGCTGGATAGGCTTTTTCCAGAAAGTGCCTCTGTCCACAGGGTTTATTCTTGCAATGTACTTCTGCCTCCCGCCCTGCCTTCTGACTCTTGGGCCTCTGGTTCCAGAGCAGCAAGCGCTGGCCCAATGGCTACTGCTTCTCACGCTTACTCACAGTGTCTGCTGTCTCCTGTGTCCTCCACTACCTGCCACTCCTGCCACCCCCTCCCCAACCCACATAGAGCAGTTGGCTACGTTGTAGTTGCTGCCCAGCCTGATGCCCTCTCAGTGTATACTTAATAAGCTGTTCTAGAAAGAGACGAGTGGGGAAAAGAGATGGTCATTAATGGCCCCTCTCACTGTCCTTGTCCTGGGTCCTGTTATGGTGTCATTTAAGGTATTTTGGCTGTGACTGGGGAGAAAGCACCTGCGGTGTCTGGTCTGCTGCTGGGGCTGAGGGCTCTGGCTCCCAGGAGCTGCAGAGGGCGGAAGCTCCTGCAGGAGAAGTCGGGGAGAGCCAGCTCAGGACAGCTCTGGTCACATGCTGATTGCCCGATGAGACTACAGTGCCCAGGATGTCAGGGAACTTTCTCATAAGTCTGCTGCGTTGTGTCGGCCTGTGAGCTTACCTTGACCTTACAGAGAGTCACAGGATAGCCTGGGCTGACCATAAGGGCTGTCCGTGGGCTGTGGCCACTGTTGACTGCAGGATGGACCTGCAGAGGGGGCTGGTGATTATAGCCTGTGGCATTTTGGGTTGCAGGATCCCTGGCCCGGGCTGCAATCTCCACGGCTCCTGGCCTCTCTAGGGTGGAGGGACTTGCAGCAGGCAGACTGTTCCTCTTCCATCTCCACCTCCTGGCTGCGCTGTGGTCTCCTCTCCAGGGCTGCTCTGTGGGATCTGGTATCCTAACCAGTGCTGCTCCCCCACGCCCCTGCATGTGCCTTCCTCATCTGACCATCCCAGGCTTCCAACATCTACTCCTGCCACACCCTGGTATCGACTCTCAAAGTGACTTCACCTGGGCCAGAGGGAAGGGTCCTGTAGCACCCTTGTCCCTTCTCGGAGGGTTCTGGCTCCCCTGGGCTGCAGAGGCCTTTGGTTCTCCCCATCTACACCTGCCCCAGACTCCTACTGTCCCCCTGGATCTGTTTGCAAAAGGTCCTTGGGATCATCTGCTCTTCACCCATCCTCCACAGGGGCAGGCTGACACCACAGCCCCCATCTTCCATCAGGTCCATTAGCAAAGAGAGAAACACACACCAGCACAGTTAGACATGAGCATGAGGGGGATTGGTCCATTTAGACCGCTATAGAAAGTCCACCTTGCTTTGCCAACTCTCACACACGAGGTCATCCCTCTCCCAGGACAGGAGTGAGCTTCCCTCTCCCTGCAATGACCTCACACATGGTCTATATTGGAGCCCCCATGGGACTCAGAGGGTGGCAGTTTATGAGCAGCTATCAAAGCTGTAAAGACCACAGTTTCCAGGAGCCCCAACTGCCTGGGTGGTCTCCTTCAGGGTGTTCTCTCAGGGAAATGACTGTCGCTCCCCAGAGCAGGCATTGCCGCTGGGCCACATGCAGGACCTTTGGGCTGGTGAGTCTCCGTGTGTGTCCTGTCTGCTCACTCACGCTTGCTGAGACACTACACCTGTGATTTCTGCCATGTGCCTGCCCTCCTGTTGGTGTTGCTGTGCTCTTTTCAGTAGAGGCTGAAGTGTTCAAGAGACTGTGTGTCCAGATGCCAGCTGGCTCTTTCCCGGAGCCATAGAGCTGCTCTGGGTCCTGTTTGCCGACTGTGGTCCAGTACTATGGAAGCTTCCCGGATGAAGCACGTCCATCCCCACCAGCCTCTCCTCTCTAAGTCCCTTCCAAGGAGATTGTCTAGAGGCTGCGTAGGCCTGTCATTTCTTCCTTCATTGGGTGTGATGGGTCTTTCCTCAATAAAAGGATACATGTTTTTCTATTTAAATAGCTGCTAACTAGATAGGGTCACTCACGAGGACCACGCATTCCTGCTTTTTCATGAGAGTCTCTTGTGTTTCTGGAATTGAAGATGTTCAGGTCCCATAGTTACTTTGTGGGGGACCCAGCTTCCCTGGGGAATGGGGGTTGGCTGGATTTGGGGAGCATCTATTTTCCTCCCTGAGAGGGTGTGTTCAGTACTGACAAGTGGCTTTGCACTTGTTATTCCCCCAGTAACATGACCCTCTTTATTCTCTGTCTCTTTCCATCCTCTCCGACCTGCAGGTGCAAATAGTCTACAAGCCAGTGGACCTGAGCAAGGTGACCTCCAAGTGTGGCTCATTAGGAAACATTCATCACAAACCAGGTAGCCCTTGCGGAAGGCCGACTTGGGATAAGAGGTGCCAGCTGGGCTCATGGGTGCTGCCTAGACTAGGCTGGCCTGGTCAGTGAGTGTTACAGAAAGTTCCGTGTCCTGAAAGGTGTGGCTGTCCCTGTTGACTCCTGAGCAGGGCCTTGTGTCAGACTAGACAAGGTGGGGCAGAGGAGCCGGTTCCAGATTCCATCCTGTGGCTCTCCCGAAGAGCCTGTATAAGAGGACCAGCCATGGGCCTCATTGGGCCCCCAAAGATCAGCTCTGTGCTCATCCCAGCTTCATCCCCAGCCAGCCTGGGGATACTGCATCAGTGCGCCAGCCTTGAGACCTCCTGGCTGTGCTCCTGTCCTTGCTGTGACTTTGTTTAAACAAAGCTCCCTGGAGAGCAGTACAGGTCAGCTCCCTTCTGCTGTACCCTGGTGTGGTCACCCAAGTCACCAAGTCTCCCAAGAGGGAGAGGGGGTTAGGGTCTCTCCTCATTGTTCATGGACATGCAGTTTGATTTCAAGGTCTTGAGGGGCTGTGACTTATAGGATGTTCATACGAAAATCTCCAACTCCAGAAGGCCCCCAGTTTACAACTTAGCATGCCTTCTCTTGGCCAAGCTTCATGTACTTTTGAACGACCTCAGGAGGAAAATTTTGCAGATTAACTATCCGTTGTGTACCTCGATTAGAGATGAAGCAACTGGTTTGCAATCCCTTACAGGGGCTCCCTTGTAGCTAAGCCTCCTTCTTGATACAGGAGAGCCCAGGCAACTCCCAGGCGTTGGGCTGTACTTGTGATCACTGGTCCAGCCTCTGTTGGGAATCACAGTGGGCATATTATCAAATGTTCCCCTCCAGAATGTGACACCTGGCCTAATTTTTAATCAAGCCTCCAGCAGCCCCAGGTACTTTGCTCTGCAGGCTGCAGCCTCATTTAATATATGCTAAGTCCCCCAGACCACAGAAGATGGCAAGAGGCTCTTGTGTGGGTTGTGTTCCAGGAGGTGGCCAGGTGGAGGTAAAATCTGAGAAGCTGGACTTCAAGGACAGGGTCCAGTCGAAGATCGGTTCCTTGGATAATATCACCCATGTCCCTGGTGGAGGGAATAAGAAGGTAAGGGGGACAAATGGGGGGGTCACATGGGGTATGGTCACTCTATTAGAGTGGGCCAGGCTGGTCCTAGAGGGTCCCATATGGATTGACTGGAGATGAAGTCTTACCCTCAGCTCAGTGTACCAAGAACAAGGCATGAGACCAAAGGCAGTTCCTTTCCACTGGTTACCAGAGAGCTAGAAGAAATATTGACGCCAGGCAAAGGACATGCCCAGCTGGTAGAGTGCTCACCTAGGAGGCACAGAGCCCCAGCCCATCCCCAGCAGTGCATAAACTGGGCACAGTGGTGTGTAATCCCAGGTAGAGGCAGGAGGATCAGGAGTTCAAGACCACCCTCGGGTGCTACATAGTAAGTTTCAAGCCAGCCTGTGCTACATGAGATCCTCACCAGACAGACAGACAGAACCAGTGGTGCTGAAACCTCTGCCTATCTGTAAGGAAGTGCTCACACAGAGGTTGCTGAGCCTGGGATTCTCAACTGTGTCTGGTCTCCAGGCTGAGGAGTGGAAAAACATGTGTGGCTCTGAGCTAGCCCCTCGCATCCAACACACGGTGTGACTCCAGGGCTTGCCTAGGTTTTCCCTCATGAGCTAAACACAGCCTCCACGCTTGCCTGTCCCTGGACTGGGCAGGTGGCATCCTAGGGTCCTCCCAGCAAATGACTAAACAGAAGGAATGTCCTGGAGTCAGAGCAAGCCTAACATGAGGAAGGGCAATTACTTGAGGTGGCTCAGCTCTCTTTCCTCTTGGTCATGTTGGGTGGCTACTGGGAGTCCCCTGCCTGGTCAGCAGCCTCCTGTCTCTGCCTTTGCTGCTTATGTAACTCCCCAGGGTTACTGTGAAGCGCTTGCTAAACTGTTGAGCTGCCTGACACAGGGCCCTCAGATGGCCTCTCAGGGCAGATCCTCTGGTCTTCAGGACCCCGTGGGGACATGGACCTTTGCTGCCCTGGGGCAGGAGACCCTCCTGGCTTGGAAGCTGACAGAAGCTGAAGATAGACAGGAGGCCATACCTGAGGGCTACCAGGCAGGGCCCCCTTCTCTGGGAAGGTGGAGAAGCCTCCTCAGCAAAGGCCAGAGCTCTGCAGTTTCTGCCACACAACTGCCCAGTTTAAGTGCAAAGCCCTGTGTATATTGCACCCCTATGGGGCCTCTTGGCCCCAGGGTGCCATGGGGAATCACAGGCCTGGGTCCACCTCAGAGTCTGATTCCGTGGGGCTGGGGCAGGTCAGGACCTTGGAGATTCCCCTGGGCAAGGAAAGTTCTCCACTAGCCTGGGAACTTCTGGACTCCAGAGGGAGCTCTAGGCAAGCAGTTCTCCCTTAGAGGTCTGATTTAGGCATATCTTCAGCCCCTCGGCCCGTTTTTCCTTCAGAGTAATACCTGTACCTCAAAGGTGGGGTAAGATCCAAATAAAAGAAGATACTTGTTCCCTAGGAGTGGAGAACTGGAGACTGGTAGATCAGGAGTTCAAGGTTATCCTCAGCTACACAGAATTAGAGCCAGCCTGGGCTACATGAGACCTTGTCTCACAAAACCAGAAACAGCTAGGCAGAGTGGTGCACGCCTTTAATCCCAGCATTCGGGAGGCAGGTAGATCTCTGTGAGTTTGAGGGCAGCCTGGTCTCCAAAGTGAGTTCCAGGACAGCAGGGCTAATAGAACAACCCTGCAACACACACACACGCACACGCACAATACACACACGTTTTTATTAGAACATGTCTCAAGTAGCCTTTCAAGTACAATAATATGAAAGTTCCTCTTTGCCAAAAAGAACAGCATGAGTATGTGGCCTAAATGACAGCCAGATTTTCCTCTGTGCCCACGTTCAAGCTTCATTCAAGAAGGGCTCTTCGCCTAGGGTCTCTGACCTCAGAAGTTGTATGGAAAACACAGTGTGTATGTAGCATACATGTGAGCACACACGGCTCAGAGCCTGGGGCCCAGAACAAGGTCGAGGCATTTTGTGCCCACCATTTTAATATGTAGAGACTATACGTGCCTCAGACAACCACTTCATGTGTGTGCGTGCATGTTTTGCACGCACATGTGTTTGCAGGGGAACACACCCATGTACATGCATGAAGAGGCCAGAGAAGATTATCAGACTTCTTCCCCTGTCACTTGCCACCTTATTACCTTGTGACAGGGTCTCTCACTGAACCAGCAGCTTGTGCTTTTTGCTAGGCTGCCTACCAGTGAGCTCCTGGGTTGGACCTGTTTGCACCCGGCATGCTGAGGTGACAGGTGACAGGCACAGCCACGTCCTGCCTTTTTACTTGGGTGCCAAGGATTCAAACTCGGGCCTTTATGTTTGCAGAACAAGTCCTCCTACCCACTGAGCCATTTCCTCAGCCCTATGGCATTGCTTTTTAAGAAGGGCTTCTTGGCATCATGCCTTCTAGCACACATGCCAGTGGGTACCACCTGAGAACACCTGAGTAGTCTCTGGCAAAGGGTGTGTAGTGGTGACTGCTGGCATCAGTGGCCCTACGGCCAGCCCTTTTCTCTTTTGTGGCTTCTCTTTCAGTGCTCTTAGCATGTTGACAATACTCTAGCAAAACACAGAGTCCAAGCTGGGGGTGTGAAGCAGCATTAGAGCATGTGCTTGGCAAGCTGGAGGCTCTGGGTGCTATCCCAAGCACCAATCAATCAATAATATTAATTAATTAATTAATTAAATGATAAATAAATAAATAATAAATGAATAGGCATTGCACTTTTAGTTTGTCTGTCTGTTTTTGTTCTTTGAGACAGGGTTTCTCTGTTATAACTCTGGCTGTCCTGGAACTCACTCTGTAGACCAGGCTAGCCTCAAATGGATCACAGAGATCTACCTGCCTCTGCCTCCTAAGTGCTGGGAATTAAAGGCATGAGCTACCACTGTCTGGCTCTTTTTGTTATTTTGTCTTTTTTTTTTTTTTTTTTTCCAGCGCTGAGGACCAAACCCAGGGCCTTGTGCTTGCTAGGCAAGTGCTCTACCACTGAGCCAAACCCCCAACCCCAGCATTGCACTTTTAAGATTCGCTTATACACCTGTAAAAGGACATGTGCAAGGTCACCCAAGGTGACTCATACTCAGCACTGTAGATGCAGATGAACGGAGCTGCCCCCACTCCCACCAGCAGGGAGTAGATAGACTTTGATGCAGATGCTGTAATAGTGTAGAGTAAGCAGCCATTGGCATGAAAAAAGCTCTCTGTGGCATAACAAAGTATTAAGCCTGAACCTTGGTGGCACACACCTGTAACCCCTGCTTTTCAGAGACTGAGTGATTCATAAGGACAGCTAGTCCCAGGCCAGCCTGGGCTACAGAGTAAGATCTTGCCTCAAAAAAAAAAAAAAAAAACAAAACAAAACCAAGCCAGGCCAGTGAGCTCGCTCAGTGGGTAAAGGTGCTCGCAGTCAAGCCTGATGCCCCGAGCTTGGTCCCCAGGACCCAGATGGTTGAAGGAGAGGACCAACTCCCACAAGTTATTCTCTGATCTCCCATGTGTACTAGGGCACAAGAAAACACACGCGCACACACACACACACACACACACGCGCGCGCGCACATGCACGCGCGCAACACACACACACGCGCGTGCGCACACACGTGTAAAAAGATTAGACACACAGCCAGGTGTGGTGGTATGTGACTTGAATCCCATCATGAAGGAGGCAGAAATAGGCAGCTCTGTGAAATCACGTTTACTTGCACATGCATGGATATTTCTATATGTATGGGATATCTAAATGACACAGACGCAGTGGTCACTGTCATTGGGTAGGCAGGTGAGGGAAGGACCATGCACAACCATTGCTAATTGGAAACAGTAAAAGTAACAGGGTGGTGGCTCCTGGGGTGCAGGATGATTGGTAGCGTTTGCCTGGTCTGACCCTACGATTACACAGACTAGGAGTGCTGGCATACACCTCTGCTTTCAGCATCTGGGACAAGGAGGCAGGAAGATCCAAAGTCTAAGGTCACCCTCATCTGGATAGAGAATTCCAGAGCCTGCGCTACATGAGACCCTGATTCAGGAATAAGTAAATAAGCCAGGTGTGGAGGAACATGCCTTCAGCACTCAGGAGGCAGAGGCAGGCAAATCTCTGAGTTCCAGGTCAGCTTGGTCTACAAAGCAAGTTCCAGGAACTTTGTGTAGCCTGGGCTACACAGAGAAACCCTGCCTCAGAAAACCAAAAATAAAGTATGTGGGGCCATCCTACAGCTAAGAGTGGGTCGAAGTTTGCCTTGAATCCCAGATTTTCTTACCCTGAGAGTGGCACCTTCTTAGCCTTAGCAAAAGCCAGCTAAATTCTAAATGCTGCCTGCTTCCGAGAAGGTCACTAGCAAAGGAATGTGGCCTGGTTGGTGCTTATCTGCGCTGTAGCTGGAAGCCTAGGGCTGAGCCCATTTACTGATAAGGTGTCTTCCTCTTTTCCCTGTGGGACCACACCTTGCAGAGGGTGTCCTCACAGGTCTTTGACCCTTAGACTTGAGTTCCCCCGTGCAAAAGGGGCTATTCCAGTACCCCTGTCTTAACCAATGGCTCCAATCCCTGGGTACCAAAGACCCTCCCCTGCCTTTATCCTATAAATGTAATGACTTTTGCTTTAATAAACTAAGAGAGACATTCCTCTGACAACCTCTCCCAAGAGTCCAGTTCACTCTCCCTCCGATCTGGGACCCACCTGGAGGCATTGACCCATGCAAAACCGGAGCTAAAGTAGGGCAGATAGCTTAGCCACCTGCCGGGAAGGGAAGCAGAACCCTGAGGGCAGAGAGAACCCACAACTGAGCACCCAACGTGGGGCAGGAACCCATGAGCCTGAGATTACGAGTCTCATGCTCTACTGACTGCACCACAAAAATAATGAATGAATGAATGAATGAATGACTCAGCAGTTTTCTCCCATCACAGACGGGCTCCGGCTTATAGACAGTCAGGGCTTGTCTGTTTTCCCCAGTCGCTCAGCATGTCTCACCCTCTACTTCTTGCAGATTGAAACCCACAAGCTGACCTTCCGGGAGAATGCCAAAGCCAAGACAGACCATGGAGCAGAAATCGTGTACAAGTCACCTGTGGTGTCTGGGGACACATCTCCACGGCACCTCAGCAACGTGTCCTCCACGGGCAGCATCGACATGGTGGACTCGCCGCAGCTCGCCACACTAGCCGATGAAGTGTCCGCCTCCTTGGCCAAGCAGGGTTTGTGAACAGGCCCCTGGGGCAGTCAATAATCGTGGAGAGAAGAGAGAGTGAGAGTGTGGAAAAATAAAAAGAATGATCTGGCCCCTCGCCCTCTGCCCTCCCCGCCGCTCCTCACAGACGAGCTGGCCGGCTTGTCACCTAACCTGCTTTTGTGGCTCGGCTTTGGCTCGGGACTTCAAAATCAGTGATGGGAATAAGAGTAAAGCCCATCTTCCCAAATTGATTTGTGGGCTAGTAATAAAATATTTTTTAAGAAAAACATGTAAAAACATGGCCAAACCCAACATTTCCTTGGGCAATTGCTATTGATTTTTTTTTCCCCCAAACTCCCCCCCCCCAAGTATTAGAGGGTGACAGAGGCTCTGGAGGCTGCTTCTGGGAAGTTCTGAGGGACTCAGCGATTAATTGCCCGCAGCCCCATCCTAGGGGCACCAGGGACGGCGGCAGCAACAAAAGACTTGAAACTTGGCGTGTCCGTGGAGCTGTGGGCAGGTGACATTAATACCGTGTGGGTGTGAGGGAGGGCTGAGGCAGTCAAGGCTGAGGATGGGTGACCTGGGAGTCAGGGGAGAGAGGTGAGGAGGACAGGTTGGGAGAAGGCTCACTGCTTCCGCAGGTAGCTCCAGCCTGCAGTAACCTTAGCTGGCACAGCCTCGGGTTTGGGAAGGCCCTGGGGAGTGCTGTGGGTCCGCGTGCCCTCCTGTAGGGGAGCCTGTGGGTGGGCTGGAAGGTGGCAGCTTGTGGGTTGGTTCTCTGAAGGCTGAACTCAGCACCCCAGGGCTTCTTCCTCCCTCTGTGTGGGGTGGGGGCTCCTGAGCTGAGAGGCTTTCCTCTGCTCTCACAGAAAAAAACAAAACTGCTTTACTGAA
The DNA here is from genome assembly GCA_026225945.1 of Cricetomys ansorgei. Classification (NCBI taxonomy): domain Eukaryota; kingdom Metazoa; phylum Chordata; class Mammalia; order Rodentia; family Nesomyidae; genus Cricetomys; species Cricetomys ansorgei. Next base: position 52,397 of record JAMJFZ010003707.1, read on the forward strand.
TTCTGAAGTTTGGAACTGCAGCCATGATTCTGGCCGCCTCACAGACCTGGGACTTTAGGGCTAACCAGTTCTTTGTAAGGACTTGTGCCTCGTGGGGGACATCTGCCTGTTCTCAAGCCTGGTCCTCCCGCACTTCTGCAGTGTGAGGGATGGGAGGCGTTCTGGGATGCGGGTCCCGGGCCTCCCTGCTCCCCCCACAGCCACTGCAGCCCCTCTGCCTGTCCCTTCATGCCCACGTGTGCCATGAGAGCCATCACTGCCGTGTTCTCATTACATCTCACCGCCCTGAGTGCCCAGTCTCCCCCAGCCCCAGCCCTTGGGTAGATGTGGGTGATATCTACTCTACTCTAAGGGGTGGAGTCCAGGGAAGGCAAAGATTTGGGGCTCAGTCTCTAGTCCCACGTTCCATGAATCCAACCAGTGTGCCTCCCACAAGGAACCTGACAACCTTGTTCGGTTCTCTCCATCGCTTCTCATCCCGATGGGAGCCGGAGTGCCTGGAGATGACCCTGGACTCTCTTTTATTTATTTTTTAACTTTAGATAGTGGTTGCCTCTTAGGCCTGGCCCCCTTCTCGGTTGAGCTGGAGGCTGGAAGTCAGGTGCCAGTGTGCTGGTGCCAGGATGAGCAGGCCAGAGTCCCAGGGCAGGGCTCCATCCCTCCCATCTTTTGCTTCCACCCCAGCTTGTGATTGCTAGCCTCCCAGAGCCCAGCCGCCATTAAGTCCCTGTGCACGTAATCAACCCTCCGAACCCCAATTTGGGGAACATACCCCTTGGAAATGTTTTTTCCTCCAGTCCCCATGGAAGAAGTGCTCTCTGTCCTGCCGGAGCAGCCTACATCTCCATAGATACAGCCCCTTCCCTCCCTGTCTCTGTACCCTGTTGCGTTGTAGTTGGATTTGTCTTGTCTGTCTGGGTTCACCAGAGTGACTATGATAGTAAAAGAAGAAAAAAAAAAAAAAAAGACGCATGTATCTTAAAGAATTTGTCAAAAGGTTCTAGACCACCACTGGGGCTAGAGGTTCTGGATATCTCTCGTTTCCCCTGAGATGTGGCTCCAGGCCAGTGCAGTGCTGCCCTGCTGAGGCATCCATGTCTTGAAGGGTTTCCTTTGCATCTGGGACCTCACAGACACTGGATTGTGACATTGGAAGTCTCTTAGTTGTCAAGGCCTGAAAGCACAGGACCAGCTAGAGGCAGCAGGCTCTACCTGGCAGGGAGAGCTTGTGGCTGGCCCGTTTTGCAGAGTGAAGATGGGCCTCTGTAATCACAAGTGTCAAGCCCTGAAAGACGGTCTCCTAACTCCTGCATCACAAGAGAAAAGGACATCAGTGCCACTGGGAGAGCTGTGGCCCCAGAAATTCCACGACTGTCCAGTAGACATCCTTGGGCCCTCTCCAAGCTTTGGCCACCTCACCACAGGGACTGGGATGGACTGCCCCACTGAGGACAAGACATCTTAGGAGACTCCCTTGGTTTCTAAGGTGTCAGCCCATCGATCTTGCAAGAGCTCCCCCTACAGCTGCAGGGAAGAGGCCTTTGGAGAAGCCTACAAACCTCAGGCCCAGTTCTGCCGCTTTTGGCTTGAGTTCTGTTAAGGACAAGGTGGAGGGTAGAAGGAAGCAGCCAGCCTAACTATTAAAGAACGCTGTCTGCCCAGAACTACCTATGTGAGGCTCCCTGTGGCTGATGGACGTTAGCTGTTCTTAGAAATTAAGTGTCCAATGGAAGAAAAGGTCTGTGGTCTCTTCATCATGGCCACCTATTCTGGTTCTATCTCATATCTTTTAACCCCTCCTGCAGTTCCTGTCCTTGAATGGGGCACTCTGCCACCTCTTGTAGGGTTGTCGGCCCAAAAATCATGGTTTGATCAGGTCAGTGCTGGTGGGCAGTTTACAAAGGGATTCAGTGAGGACTATCCCTCCAGCGCTTGGCACCTAGCCTTTCCATGCCTCCACTCCAGAACCGTCTTTGAGTACACCATATGCCTGGTTCCTCCAAGCTCTTAATTCACTTTATCAATAGTTCCATTTAAATTGACTTCAATGGTAAGACTGTGTCCTGTTTGAGATTGCTTGTGTTGTGGGGGAGGGGGGAGGAGGAACATGTAAGATAGTTCCCATGGCAAAAGGAAGTCTTGGAATGTAGCAGTTAAATCATCTGTAACCCAGTTCACGAGTTTGACCATTTACTAGAGAGAAGAGGTGTCATGGGGCCAGAACCTGGGGGCTTAGCAGTTGCATTGACAGACTCTCCCAAGGCAAAGGTAGCCAGCTAGTTCCCTTTCCTCCCAGCCAGGTGCAGCTCTCAGGTTTGTGTAGGAATCTATGAACTGCTCTTACCTGCTGCCTTCTTGTGGCATCCAGAGCCCACAATCACGCCTCCTCAAAACCCTGGCTTCCTTCCAAGCTAATGGCACATGAGTATCATCTCTGGATTGGCTTCAGATTCACAGCTTACACTACTAGCAGTGACTAAGCCCTCTTCCTTTACCCTAGTCTGTTCTCCAATAAAACAAGTGGGGATAGGGCAGAGGTGGTAATCAACTACAGGCCTGTGGCTTTATAAGCCTTCAAACTTCTCTCTAGCTTCTGAAAGGGTTACTTTGGGCAGTGTCTCAATCTCACCCTCCTGATGGAGTTCCTGTGCTGGGCATGATCTCCAGTGCTTGCAAGCCCCATGATTTCTTTGGTGATTTTGAGGGTGGGTGGGGAGGGACATGAAATCATCTTAGCTTAGCTTCCTGTCTGTGAATGTCCATATAGTGTACTGTGTTTTAATAAATGATTTACACTGACTGTTGCTGTAAAAGTGAATTTGAGAATAAAGTTATTACTGATTAAACAAAATCTCTGTTCATGGTTCCAAGAACAAGGAAACAACAAGTTCTCTTCTACCCTTAGGAAATTCAGAACAGGAAATCAAAGCGAAAGCCAGACACTGGAGCGACAGCTTTCTGGGGTCCTGAAGATAGAGACCTGGTTTATCCTTAGAATTACTGTTGGCAAGCTACCCTCAGGCAATCAGTACTCTGTGGCTCAACTCCCAAGACTACATTCAGAAGTTTCTAGGCGTGTGTCAGCTCATTCAAACCCAAGGAATTTGGGGTGGGGTGGGTGTCTGAGATACTTCATCCCTGAAATTTAAGTGGAGGGGCCCCTGGGCCTAAAGCAAACTCAAGCCAATAAACCGCAAAATCCCACTTCCCCCTCAGTGCATACACATGTACTGTTGCCTTTGTTCCCAGGACTTACTATGGATCAAGGAATATTTCTGCTAGGGACAGGGTAGCTTCTTGTTTTGCATTATCACGGAGAACAAAAGTAACCCATGTTTTTTTTGAGACAGGGTCTAGTGTAGCCCACACTGGCCTTGCTGGTCCTGCCTCCACCTCCTGAGTGCTGGTACTACAGAGGTGCACACCATACTGCTAATGTGGTGCAGGGCCCCATGCATGCTTAGGCAAGCATTCTGTCAACTAAACAGCCCATCCTTAGCCTCAATTTCTTGTTGAGTGCCATGGCACGTAGTCAGAGGACAACCTTGGGTGTCAGTCCATCCACCCAGTTTGAGATTATTTTTTTTCCTGCACATGTGCCATGTATCTGGCCCCCAAGCTGCTAGGGATTCTTGGGTCTCAGCCTCCCATCTCACACAGGAGGACTGACATTGCAGATGTCTTTATACTCTATTTTCAAACTCAGGATCTCTCATACTAACTTCATTCACTAAGCCATCTCCCTTATTCTGAGTTCTTTGGTAATTATGTCAAGGTCTTGAAAGTAAGTCCTTAGACTTCCGATTTTACAATACTGTCTTCCCCAGGTCCCCCCTGATGTGCTTAGCCTTTGCAGGTAGCTGCTTTAGTCCAGCGTATCTTAATGCATATAGAAGCAACATAAAGGCAGGAAAATGGTCTCAGAAGAGCTGAGCCTTGGAGTAAGCCCATCTGCTCACTGATCCTATACAAGAGATCCATGCCCTTAGCCTCCTTGAAGCTGTAATCTCTACCAGGTAACAAGAACCAACTCAGATACCATGCAAATTACATACATTTTCATTGAAAACCAAGTTTGATGGTGAAAAGTAAAGAGTCATTAAAGAGAATTTGAAATTCTACATTGCTGACCTCTTAAGAGAAAGGAACAATGAGAGGTAATGAGTCAACTTTTCACCCAAGAGTCAATTTCTTATCTTAATGAAATATCCATCACATCACCTACCTAGAGTTCCAAGACAGAGTAGTGAGAGACTGCCAGGGTTCATAGCAAGTCCTGGAGTTGTTCCCCCCGCACCTCGCCCCACACCAGTCCAGCGTATCACGAAAAGCTTGACACACAACTTTCTGTATCTTTTTTTTTATTATTTTTTTCATTTTTCCTTCCTTTTTTTTTTTTTTAAAGCACTAGTCTGTGCTTTGCGAACAGAATCAAGACATTAACAAAGATCAGCTTCTCTGAAGAAAAGCATTTCTATAGAACAAGGACAGCTACATATTCGCTGTCATTACACAGCTCAAAGCAGGAAAAGAAAATATTTACAAAATACAAGTTTTTTTAAATTTTTGTCTTTTTTGTTTTTTGTTTTTTTTTTTTTTTTACAATGCTAAAAGGGTTATTCAGAATTTTCAACCTTATAAATAGAAGAAGCACTTTATGCATAGGGATACGGTGCATTATTGTTGTTTAAAGAAACAATGACAAACCTTTTAACTTGCAAACAGAAAAGGAAAGATCACTAATGTTGAAAATTGTGAAAAAACCCCAACCATTAAGCAGTCTGCCTACTATTTTTGTACGATTATAAAATGGCAGAAAAAGAAAATTCCTTTCCCCCTCCCCTTTTTTTGGTGATGTGATTATACATGAGACAGGCACAAGGCTAACAGGTTGGCAGGGAACGATGGAAACCACAGCTAGGACCAGACAGTGTTCCACAGGCAAGGGGAATGGGGAAGAGAGTCTCAGTGACCCTGACAGGGACGTGAAGGAAACTTGATGTGAACTAGTCAGTGAAAACATGATACAGAAATGATGCTGTGTACGCCACAGACCTCCTAGTTTGTAGGGGAGTGGGATGGGTTAAGCAGTCCAAACCCTATCATCACAGATGTTGTGAGTGGAAGGACTAACGTGTCTGTGTGAGTGCATGGGTAGGAGAGGAAGATAGGGAAGGGTAGGATAGGGTGACCTGAGCAGCTGCAGCAGGTTGCTGCAGTGAAGGAGCCAAGACAGATGACCAAACGCAGATGAAACTGAAAACAGGGCTTCCAGGTCCAGGTGACAAGAAGCTAGCTGTCCTGCTGGCCTAAAGCTCAGTGAGAAGAGCTGGCCAACAGAGCAGAGGCTGGCTGGAAGTGTGCTCCAGCACAGAAGACCAAGGAGGGGGTGCCCAGCTAGAGCTAAGCCAAGCCACAGATTGGAGGGAAGGGTAGGAGCCTAGACTGCCCTTTCTATCCCGTCCTAACCTGAGGAGGCTGTGCTGACCTGGAGCTTTCCACCCGCTGCCATTTGGCTGGTCCACCCTACCCCGCAGGAGAGGGGTGATCATCTAACATTGGGAAGTCCAGTGATCCAACAGTGCAGAGGACATGCAGGACCAGGCCAGCAGGGTCTCTTCCTGATTTGTCTGCCAACTGGAGGAAGTGCTCAGGTGTGACATGAAAACAAAACAAGAGAACAGAAAACAAATCCAAACCAACCAAAGGAGGATCTAAATTCCTTAAATTCACTAAAAACTGTGAAAATTTCCAGCATATGATGTTTGAATATCAAACGCAGAGATTTCTGAAGCTTTAATGCCAATAGTAGTGAGTCTGTATAGAGTCTCATTTCCCGCTCATCTGTGAGTTGGGCGCTGAGTTACGACTGTTGGTGTCAGGTGCCGACTCTTTAGGGGGACAATAGGAGGTGAGGTGGGCGCTACCTCTGTCTCCCGGCCAGTTTTGCTGCCTGAGGTCCGGCGAGTACAGCGGGCTGTGTCCTGTGGATCCAGCTGCTCCTCACATTCCGCCTGGGGACTGTAAGCCAGAGGGAAGGTCCGCCGCTCCCATGGCTGGACAGACTGTGGACAGATAAGATGATTTGGTGATGACCCAGTTTCAACTCATTTCCTGAGCCAAGGTCCTGCCCTCAAACTTGTGGTCCAGAGCCTGTGACCAGTCTGTCTACTATTACTGAGGGAAGTTTAGGAAGACCCTTCTCAAGGTGGGTATACTTTGAGTTGATGATACAATGATCAGCATTATTTCTACTACATTTTAAAACAGTGGAGAGGAGAGCTCTATCTTCAGCACATCTATCTTCCTTCACCTTCCCAATTCTACTTCATACCTTGCTCTCCCCTCCATTCAAAGGAGGTACCCCTTACCTGTTCATCTAGCCCCAGTTCTGGTGTGGAGCAACGGGTGTCTTCATTGGCCAAGTGTCGCAGACTGTCCCGAGCCACAGGAGTGAGGGGAGCTGAGTGCAGTTCTGGGCTAATGGGACTTCTAGGAGACTGACCGTGGGAGAATTCTGACAGAGAGTGACTACTACTGACATCAGGGGAGGCAGGCTGTGGGGTGGAGGGGTTGGCACTGCCCAGCTGTGGGGTAGTCCGGCCATCTGATGATCTGTAGGACCTAAGAACCAAGTAATACACAAGTGAGTGAGTACTCAGGTCATTGGTGTATCTGTTTTCTTTCTGGGGGGAAGTGAGAGGAGGAATTGTGAAAAAATCATCTACACCAAAGCAGTTAATAGGAACTGACAATAATGTGCTCTTCTAAGATGAGAGGGAGAGGGAGAGGTCCTGGTCTAGAGTAGTTCTAGGACAGCCAGAGTTACAACAGAGAAATCCTGTCTCGAAAAATGCCAAAAAGTCCAAATAGGCAGTCTCCTGCCACTGTTTGTTTTTTTCGGGCAGGGGATGAATGAGCATGCACACCATGCTGCAGCTCAAGTGTGGAGGTAAAAGGACACTTTAGGAAATGGTCCTTCCCTTCCACTGTGGGTTTCAGGAATCAAACTCCGGAGCGTCAGACTTGGAGAGCAAGCACTTTTAAACCATTGAGCCATCTAAAGTAAGACTGCAAAACCAACCAGTCCCCATCAAAAAAAGGGTCAACTTGTAAAGCCTTCAAACTCCCCCGGCTAAATCACAATGACAACCAATAGGCCTGTATCATCCTTTCCTCATCTACCATCCTCCCTCCCTCCCTCAACAGACTCTGGGAACCTGTGCCTGCCCATTACCTGCTGCCCCGACGCTGGGGTGGCACACTTGTGGTCCATAGCCACCGTGCCCTCTCCATCTCCTCACATTTGGCATGCAGGGCGGCAAAGGCTGCATCAGATAGGTCCTCAATCTGCAAGAGAGCAGTTTCAGTGAACTCTTTTCCCCAGAATCAGAATAATTCTGGAACCAATCACACCCCATAGTAGATGCTTCTGGTCAGAAACAGAATACGAAGAGCCTGCATGTGACCTCCCCATGACTTTTGGTATTTTGAGTATATCCATTTTGAGTATATGTTCTCATGGTTGGTGCATGTGTGTATGTTCCTCGGAGACAGTATAACTATGGTATTACCTCCTCGTTCTCTTCATCAGGACTCCCCTTCAGAGACTGAAGATCAACCTCTCGCCAGCTGGAAAAAAAAAAAAAAAAAAGAGATGGTAGGCAGGCTATGACTCCCCTAACTCTAAATGAAGCCCCACATGCAAATATCCAAAGTCCAGAAACAGAAGCAGCAAGCTAAGGTTGGAGGTGGGACTGATAAGACTGCTAAACTTAAATTTTAAATGTTTAAATAAACACTATTTAATATCAGTCGATTTGGTACCATATAGGAATGCATTATCAACCAATCCTCCACCTTACGTATAGAGGATAAAAAAAGATTTACATTTGAAATCTGGTTTGGTGTTGAGACAAGACATTCAGTAGTATTTTAAATCACATGGTCTGAGTGGCCTGTCAATAGGTGGATTCACACAGTGGAGTAAGAGAAGGTAACACAGAAATAATTTTACTCCTATCAAACAACCCCCCCCAACTCATCCATTCCCTTTGTTCTTGCGTTTTTGGAAACAGCAGCCTCACTATATAATCCAAGCAGGCAAAAAACTCATGGCAATCCACCTGCCTCAGTTTCCCAATGGCTAAGACTGTGGGTATGTACCATTCATGCCTGGCAAGAAGCCATCACCCATTTAAAAAAGAAATATTTCAATGACCCCAGCTTCCCAAGGTCTGGGTTATAGGCTGCCTTGCCTGTTGAGCCCCATTTTGTTGTTGTTTATGGAGACAGGATCTAGACCTATAGCCTACTGTGTACTCCGGGGAGCTGGAGTTACAGGTATGGACCATTGTGCCTGACCCCAGACTCTTCTTTAAAAAGAAAACTCAAGGGCAGGGGCTCCTTGGTCAGAAGAGAAAAGGGACACAGGACAATAGCAAGAGAGGAGGAAGAGCTGATCAAATAGGTCTTCTACCTCGGAGTAAGGATCTCTTTGTATTGTAGTTTCTCGACACGAGTTGTTGCAGCAACAGACATCGGGATGACAATGTTATTAATATCAAATGAGCTCTCTCCCCTTCTTCTCCTTACTGGCTGCTGTAAGACAAAAGTTTAAGTTTCAAGAGAGGCACAATGCTACAACTTTAAAATCATCAGTCATATGGCAGGATGACCATGCACAGAGGCCCTGGGGTAGGAGCAGCCACCACAGTATCTATGTATATCTAAACTGATTGTCTCTGCATTCTTCTTTTGAAATCCTAAAATTCCTGCTTCAGAGTTGGAGAGATGGCTCGATGTCTTAAGAGTACTGGCTGCTCTTGGAGAGGTCCAGGGTTTAGATTCCAGCACCAACATGGTGGCTCATGATTGTAACTCCAGTTTCAGGAGATCAGACATCCTTTTCTGACCTTTGAAGGTACCAGGTACACATGTTGTACACATATATATACATTCAGGCAAAACATACATATAAAATAAATCCTTTTTGTTGTTGTTATTGTTTCAAGACAGGGTTTCTCTGTGTTTCTCTAGCTATCTTGGAACTCAGAGATCTCCCTGCCTCTGTCTCCCAAGTGCTAGGATTAAAGGTGTGCACCATCCACCATCTAGCTTAAAATCCCTGTTTTACCCCTTCCTCCTTTGCCAGTGACTTTGACTCTTAAACACAATGTTTCCACTTAGTGGCAACTAGTTCATATTTTAAAAGCATTGAATTATCAAAGCAGGCCCACTCTAACAAACCATCTTACCTTAGCTATCATGAAAATGCCTTCCTCTTGAAGATCTCAACTCTTCAGCTAAGTCTGTACCAACAACTTTCTCAGCCCTCACACAACTTTCAACTTTCTATTATTTTTTGGGAAAGAGAAGAGTGGAAGGGAACTGCAAAGAAGGGCCTGTCTATAGCTTCCATTCCACCCCAAACGAAAATGTGTTTCCACAGTTAAGTGTGAGCATTAAAACCTTTGGGGAAGGACGGCTTTCAAGGGTCCAATAAAAGTAGAGTTGGAGTAGATAGGACACTAAGAATGTTTAAAGCCAGGTGTGGTGCTGGAGTTCAAGGTTAGCCTGGTCTACACAGCAAGTTTTAGGACAGCCAGAGCTATATAGAGAGACCCTGTCTCAAAAGAACAGAAAAACGGATAGAATGAATAAAGCAGAGAGCCAAATGATCGAGTCTCCTAGACAGAAGAAAAACTTTGTATTAGCTCCTTTTACCCAGAGAGCAAATACCTTATCCTGAAATAGCCTGTTAACTCAGCTGTGAGAGGCCATAGGGAAACAGTGGGATGACAAACATGTCGTCATGGCAACAGTACAGCTGGAAACACCCAGGAGGCTGCATTCATACCTAAACCACCAAGTGTGGTCAGCTCACATGGGAGGGGCTAGTAAGGAGGATGAGCTACTACCTCTAATCAACTATTATATCCCCTTTGGAAGGTGAGATAATTTATTCATTCCATCATCTTTAGACACTGTGAGAATATTAAAAACCAGGATTTCAGATGGTATTATGAGTGATTTCAGGTCATCACATTTTTCAATTTCCTTCTGTATCACTAAGACTGGACTGTCCTTTGTTTTTTTTTTTTTTGACCTCACAAATTTCGAATCATAGCTTAGCCAAAATGGTTGAGATTTTTGGAAATCTTGCCTGGTTGAGTTCTGTAAGTAAGCATTAGTGACCTCATACCCAAAGGCTTCTCTCACTATCACATCTTGGCTGAAGTTCTACAATCTACACAAGAAATGAGTTAGGTGTTTTGTTTTTCTTTTTTTGAGACAGGGTTTTGCTGTTGTAACTCTGGCTGTCCTGGAACTCTACAGACCAGGCTGGCCTTGAACTCACAGATATCTGCCTGCCTTTGCTGGAATTAAAGGTGTACTCTACCACTAGCTGGCATGTAATGAATCTTAAAGAAGCATTGGGAGAGACAGCTTCCTCTCTATCTTGGTCAAGAATGAAATTCCTGCTATAAACAGGTATGCATTTTCCCTAAGACTTCTCAAGCCTCTAGCCTGTGCCCTCCACTTGAACACCCCAATTCTGTTAGCACTCTCAATCCAATTTAACTACGTTTTTCTATTTAGAACCAGAAAAGGTGGGGAAGACATTGAGAACAGCAGGTCATTTCTAAACCTGGTTTCATAAAAGAAAGAAACAGGAAGGTTCTGGGTCTTCCCTACCCCTAATTTTTTTTATTTTTTGGGGGAGGAGGTCTTACTATGTAACCCAAGCAGAATGGCTTCAAACTAATGCTCCTTCTGTCCAATCCTGTCCAAAGGGCCACCACGTCTGGTTTCTAAGTTTTTCTAAGTATTTATTTATTTTTTAAAGCACTGGATTTCAAGACATACAAACAATTTGTTTAAAGACCACTACGATGATTTTAATACAAATAATGACTAATGTGAAGCACAGCTACAAATAACCCGAAAGCCCCTGTCTTGCTCACTTTGTCCAGTTAGTTACCACCTGGCTTCTTAATTAAAATTTGGCATATCACTCTGCTTACTATTAAATAAATCCTGATTCCTTTGAATAAATGAAGCATTAAGAGCCCAAAGGAGCTGGGTATGGTGGCCTTTAACCCCAGCACTTGGGAAGTAGAGGCAGGAGGATCTCTGTGAATTTGAGGCCAGTAGCTACAGAACAGCCAGAACTTGTCTCAAAAAGAGCCTAAAGGATATTAGCATGGTGCTATTTATATGTATAAAATCAGTATCTAGTAAATTTAAATTCCAAATGATCTGGGTCTAAGTCAATATTCTCCAGACTCAGGAGGGCGACAGGTGCGGGGCTGAGGGTGGGGTGGAGGTGGGGAAGGTAAATAAGGAAAAAACACAAAAACAAACAAACAAAAAAAACCTGACTCATCAAGTCCTAGATCTTGGAGCTCAGTTGTTGTTTTTTTTTTAAAAAACGAGAATTATTCTCTTCTCTATCCTCTGATTATGTGAAACCCTTTGCTAGTGTTTGGTTGAGTGTGTGAGATTGACTGTGTAGTATTCCATACACCTATTCAGACAGACTGTGAGTGGAGAAGGTGAAAGAAGAAGACTATTTGGGAAAGACAGTCTGATTTGTAAGAGCAAAGAACGAACAATGTTGAGTTTGTACCTGATTCCAGGAGCTTAGTGAGCACATTTTGTGAACTACAACACCCCTTCTCAGGCCAAGGCTGTCTGTCTGGTGTACTGGTTAGAGCTGACTCTGTAGTCAGACTACAAGGGTTTGTTTGAATCACAATCACAACCCTCACAAGCTGCCTCACCTTACACTCAACCTTGGGAAGCCTTAGTTTTCATGTCCACAAAATCAGGATTCACAGTACTATCTATTTATCAAAGGATAGTATAGAATACAATTCAATGAGATGTATGTGAACCAATTCTTTTGTCTTAGCCTCCTTAATGAAAGAATTACCATCAAGTCCAGTTGCACAAGTGTTAATAATAAACATCATAGCACCAGAATTTACTATTATTAGTACAGTTACACCTGTATTGTAATTACTATATATGGGACGCTTGGCTAACTATCCAGGTATGTGTTTAATGAGACTATGTCTGAAATGGCTATGCAAATAGCTTCCTGAATGGGATTTGGCAGTGTACAAAGTAAGGAGACACCTTAAGTGGCCTTCTATTATGCACATACTAAATTTAAGTACTGCCATAGTAGCCTGCTAAATCATACTTCTGTTCTCTATACCTGAAAAAATGCTGACTCTTCCTGCTACTACCAGTGTTTATTCTTAGCATCCTACTGCCATTCAACAGCAGAAATAAGGAAATTGATTATTGTCTTGAATGCTTATAATTAACTCTTTATCCTTCTTTTTATGTTCACTTCTTGGCCTAAACGATTAGGGCCATGGTATCAAAGTCCTGGTGAAACAGATCCCAAAGAGCCACAAAGCACCTCAAAGGGCCTGCCTCTAGATGGAGAGCTGTAGGTCAGACCTTTCCCTACTATAGACAAGGCCCTATAACCCTCCTGCTCAAAAACCAACCAACCAAACCCATCATCATCATCATCATCATCATCATCATCATCATCATCATCATCATCATCAACAAACCACACCCTTGCCTTTACAGGAACTATCTACACCTGGCTCAGCAGAGATTCACTTTTACTATGAAAAACTCCAAGAAAACTTAGCAGAGGGTCAAGTACTATAACTATACTCTACATTAGGCTTTCGAGTTGAGTGTCCTGTAATTTGTAGAATGTCCTACCAACTCCACACAAGTACTTACAGATGTGCTGGCTGCAACTTGTGAGCTAGAGCTGGTGGGTGTGGAGGTGTCTGATGAGGTGGAGAGCTGTCTCATCAGGGGACTGTGTGGTGGATGGTGGGTAGCTGTCAGGTAGCTCGAACTGCTCATGTCTGTGTGATGCTTCAACACTGCAAAAGTCAACAGAAAAGAGAGGAACACATGGCTAAATGGCTACTGTAACCAGTTCTACTTCGAACATATGCTATGAATGCCAGCAATGCCAACACACTAAAGGCAAGAAAATGCTTTTAAGCCTGGAGGATAAAAAGCTGCAGCAGACTAGTTGATATGAAATAGGGAACTGGGCAGATGTAGCAGTACAAGTGACCTGCATTCAGAAGCAATAATGCCCCTACTATGCCTTTCTAGAAAACGATGGGCAAAGCTTGGGATACGGGGGTTTAAGAGAAGCTTGGGCTGTCCCAGAAAGCTCTGAGCAAATGCCAATGCAGGTAGCGGTGCCAAGCCTGGCCCTACCTTCACTTCTCTCAGATGAATGGTCTCGCAATCTCATTTTGCTGTGGTTTGGGTCATGCACAGGTGGCGGTAGGTTGAGCAAGCGCTCTGCTTTTGGAGCTGTCACTCGCTCCACCATGGGCACAGCCCCCACATCGTCTAAGTGCTGCCTGTGGGTCCTGTCAGGCCGGGTTTGGTGATGGGACAGCTCTGAAGAGGGGAACAAAAAAGAGCTGTGAAGTATAACTCTTATTTGAGTTCTGAGCTCTTCAGTTCTCCAGAGACCAAAGTTATATACCCAGGGATACAGGGTAGTCTTTGGGACCCAATCTTCTAGTTAATGATACAGTAGCTAGGACAGGGACAGGGACAGGGACTCACAAACAGAAATGTTAACACCAGGCTTCAGAAATGCACCTGTCCACAGGTGAATCCAGTATTATGTTACTGCTGACTGTTCACTGAACATTTTTTGGGTCCTGCTTTTTTGAAATAGCTCCCAAAGTCTATCTGGAAGCGTCTAAATACAAGTAGATGTGGTAAGCTATGATCTGAATTTATACTGGATAACTAAATCCCAGAAAACTGGCATAGCAAACCAATAAATTTAGAGTACAAAAAGTATAAAATGCAGCAATAGTGACTCCAGAGGTCTCCTCAGTTCCCTGAAACTTACTGGCTGTTGTAAGGAAGGAGTTGACCAACTTGTGCCTGTCTTTACGAACTGGATCTGACAGGCTGCATGGCATGGGTGCTCTGTGCTTAAGTGAAAACTTTTTGGTAGGTTTGATCTTGTCAAAAGGCTTGTTTTGCCACTGAGACTTCAGCATGCTCTGGAAGTGCAGGCTTGTGGGAACATCTGTAAGAAGCACAAAACACTGCAGTTAGTCCAAGTACCTGGTCTCTGGTCTCCTCTCTTTGAAGAGTCACTCATTTTCCACTGGCCAATATGCCTATCTCACACACCTTCCTGGTTTGACAAGTGGTGTCACTTGCCAAAGCAGGGGCTATCATTTGGAAGTCCCACTCGTGCACTTTACTGATGTTCATTCTATACATAAGTAAGAAGTGTTATCATCTTGGTCTTTTTACAAATTTCAGTAGAGAGCTGGGCGGTGGTGGCACACGCCTTTAATCCCAGCATTTGGAAGGCAGAGGCAGGTGGATCTCTGTGAGTTCAAGGCCAGTCTGGTCTACAGAGTGAGTTCCAGGACAGCCAGAGTTACAATAGAGAGAGACCCTGTCTTGAAAAAACAAAAACAACCCCGCCACCAAGAAAACCCAAAAAAATTTCAATAGAAGTAAAAATGTCAAATACCCTTTTGTTATACTGATGGGAGACTTCCCTTCTCATGTATTACTCCAAATTTGTTGATCTTATTGGTTTGGCAGATTATGAACATCCTACTTTAATTCTTCTGGAAACATTATCCTCCTTCCAGGGTAAGCTATGCCATCCTCCTTGCTCTAGAGCCTGACCTTGCCTTTTGATTATCTATGTGTTTTTGTTTAAAGCTAGCTAGTTATTAATTAATAAGTAGTTATCAATTAATTGTTAATAATTACTAGAAAACCAATTATAATTTCTACTTCCTCACTACTGTTTTTTATCACTTCCCCCACCCTCTAAGACAATGGTTCTCAACCTGTGGGTTGTGACCATCAGAAAATACCTATTTCTGATGGTTTTAAGAACTGAGTCACCAATCAGTAGCAAAATTAGTTATGAAGTGGAAATGAGAATAATTTTATGGTTGGGGCCACCACAACATGAAGAACGGTATTAAAGGGGTCGAAGCATTAGGAAAGTTGAGAACTACTGCTCGGAGACAAAGTCTCACTATGTTGCTTAGGTTGATCCCCAAATTCCTAGGCTCTAGTGATCCTCCTGCCTCAGCCTCCTGAATAGCTGTGATTATAGGTATGGACCTAGGGTTATAATTATTTTCAGTAGACTTTAAGTTATTCTTCCATTGTAATCTAACATTCAGTGTTTATTTATTAAAGGCAGTGTAACCATTTTTCAAGCTTTTGTGGAAACAAAACAAAACAAAACAGGGCAACTGAGAAACCTAGGCAGGAGGATCGACAAAGTTCCAAGAGATCAAGGCTACAGCCTAAGAGACTGTCTCAATAAAATCAAACCAGGCCTTTATTACCTTCTCACTTTAGGTGGCCCACTGCTCACTAACAGCATATTTCTGGTCTATACCACTACTTTTGTTTTGACTTTTTGAGACAGCATTTTCCTATGTAGCCTTTGCTGTCCTGGACCTTGCTATGTACACCAGGTTGGTCCAGAGTCTATTTCTTGCTAGCTGCAAAAACCCCCAACCCCCAACCCATCAGATGTGTATGGGAGTGTACCCTCAAAAAAATAAAAATAAAAACATCTATGGTACTGCACTGCTGAATACAAATCAATGTGAGGACATCGTCATGGACATAAACATTTATCTCTTTCCCCACTTATTTTCTTTCTTTATGTGGTAGTAGAGACTGAACCTGGGCCATGTGCTTGCTACATATACTCAAGCCGCACCCTCTAGGCCTATTTGGGGCTTATTAATTTCTTCTATGATGTTTGGTAGTCATCAGTAAAGTTTGCCCCTGCATCCAACCAAGGGAAGTTGAGAAACTGACCTGATATGTACCAGAGGCTTGTCTTGAACTCACAGCAAGCCCTTGGTGTTTCAATTACAAGATTATAGATAACATTCTTAGTTTTTAAGACAGAACCTTGCTTCCTAATTCAGGCTGGCTTCAAACTTGAGGTAATCATCTTGCCTGAGCCACCTTTTTTTTTGTTTTGAGATAGAGTTTCTTTGTAACAGCCCTGGCTATCCTGAAACTCACTTTGTAGACCAGGCTGGCCTCAATCTCAGGGATCTACCTGCTTCTGCCTCTGCCTCCCTTTAATCCCTCTGGGATTAAAGGCATGAGCTGCCACCACCACCCAGCCACTCCCAGTTTAAAACAAAAACAAACAAAAATTGTGTGTAAGGTATGTGCACACAGTGCAGGTGTCTACAGAGGCCAGAAGCTTCAGATGTCCTTGGATCAACATGAGCACAGGGAACTGAATTCAGGTCCTCTGTCAGAGCAGTGTGCACTTAAACAGCTGAGTCATCCATCTCTCCAGACTCAATTCTGGTGTTTTTGTTTGTCTGTCTGTCTGTCTGAGATAGAATCTCTAATAGAGACTTGGCTATCCTGGAAATTGTTATGTAGACCAGGCTGCCTTGAACTCAGAGAGATCCACTGTCTCCAAGTGTGGGCCACCATGTCATCCTCATATTGAGTTGGAAACTTGGCTACATGAAAGACACTGTCTCCAAAACAAACACCATTCCCACCCCACAAAAAAGAAAGCAACCTCCCTGTAAGATATACTAGTATATAATAGTGGCATAAATGTTATGGGAGTAAGTAACCACTTTTTAAAAAACTAGATTTAAGGCCCACTCCATGAAATAAAGCCCATTCTGACACTGCTAAAGTAGCGAAGAACCTGAGACTATATATAGGTCCTGAGCCCTAGAGGAAAACATACTACTATTATTCTACTAAAAGAACATCAGAACATCACTCTACCCTCATCAGAGAAGCTTCTTTTTGCAGTAGATAGTAATTAACTGAGACCCATAAATGGAAAATGTGCAGACTTATTGGTTTGTTTGGATTTTTACTTTTTGTTGGTTTTCTTGAGAGAGAAAGAACATGGAATTGGGTGGATAGGAAGATGGAAAGGACCTGAAAGGAGCTGAAAGAGGAAGGAATACAATCAAAACGTATATATGAAAAAAAATTTAGACTGGGTGGCGGTGATGCACACCTTTAATCCCAGCACTCAGGAGGCAGAGGCAGGTGGATCTCTTTGAGTTCCAGGGCAGCCAGGCCTACAGAGTTCTAGGCCAGCCAGGACTATATAGAAAAATCCTGTAAAAAACAAAAACATGTAATAAAAATTAGGAATTACAGGGTAAAGGGTAACTTTTCAGAATAGTCACTACTAAAAATGGGGGGTGGGGGGGGGAAGTTTAGCTTTCATAGGACCAAGCTAAAACTATGTGACGTGCATCTTCTCCCCACCACTCCTCCCCTCAGCCCTTCCAGGATTTCTCTGTGTAGCCCTGGTTGTCCTGGAAGCTGGGATTGAAGACATGTACCACCTCAGCCTGGCTAACATTTTAAGAATATTTTATTCATATGAATAAAATTTAAAATGCTATCTTCAGTAAAAAAGTCTTAACTAAAAAAAAAAAGTGTGTGCTAGGGCTAGACGGTTCACAGGTAAAAGCACTTACTGCTCCATTACAAGATTAGATTTTGGATCCCAGAATGCACATTAGGTGGCTCATGAAGGCCTGTAACTACAGCTCCAAGGGATCTGATATCCCTTTCAAACCCTTGTTGAGCATTCACACCTACACCCTGACACATAGGCATGGGAACAGACAGGAACACACACACACACACCCCTTTAAAAGAAAAAAATATGTCATCTATCTACTGCCTCTGCTTGGTCTAGCTCCACTTTTTGTATTGTTTGTTTGATACAGGGTCTCACTGTGTAGCCTTGGCTGACCTAGAACTCCTGGAGATCCAACTGCCTTTGCTTCTCAAGTGCTGGGAATAAAGACTTGTGCCACCAATTCCAGTTCATGTGGTGCTTGGGATGGAATTCAGCATTTCATCCACGCTAGTGATTCACTATACCAATTGGGCTGTATCTCAAGCCCCTGTACAAAGGCATTTTAACTGTGTGAATGAATTAAAGGAAATTTACAGCTCTCTCTTCTTTGTTAAAAACAAACAAAAACCAGGCTACCTGTGATGGTACACTTAAAAATATTTATTGATTCTGTGTACTATGTGTGTACCTGGTACCTTTGGAGGCTAGAAGAGGGTGTCCAACCCTTTGGAGGTGGAGTTACAGATGGTTGTTCCCAATACCACGTGGCTGTTGGGAGCCAAATCCTAGGGCCTCTGCAAGAACATCAATGACTCATCTCTCCAGTTCCCTTTAGATTTTAAAAAACACACTAAAGTAATACAATAAGCTCTTATTACCAATTACTGACCATAATCTAAGGCACTGAAAGAGACTTATTCTTGGTCAAAAAATAGAAAAGGTTAGACACAGACTTAAAATCAAAACAAAACCTTATGACCTGCTAGGGTTCAGAGGTTATATAGAATTCTTTAAAAAATTGAGGGTAAGAGGGTCACTTCCATAAAAGAATGAGTTTAATTCCCCAGTGGACAAAACAAGTTCTAGGCATTGTTGGTCTGAGTATACATAGTAACTGAATAGTAGTTATCCCATGACATGGAAAGAGCCAAAAAATCTGAAAACATGGGCTGGGGCTGTAGCTCAGTGTTAGAGGGCTTGCCTATATACACAACGCTCTGGGTTTAAAAACAAGTACTAAAAATCAAAACAAACTAGAGAGGCTGGAAGGTCTGAGAAAGGGATGAAATATTTTAAAATGTTGAGCATGTAGCTTGCATCTATATAATCCCAGCACTCAGTAGGTTAAGAGGGTTGATCACTAGTCTGAGCTCAGCATGAATACATACTGTGATATTCTGTCTTGCAAAAAGAAAAACATGTAAAAAAATGCAAGAGATTCATTCAACTATAGGATGTCCCATATTCTTCTTACATTAAGATTAAAGTGCTATTATCAAAGAAGATGTGGTACTTTATCAGGTAAATAAAAGGAAAATAAAAACTGATCATAACTCCATCTTAAATAACTACTTCCTCAAACAAAATAAAATGTGACAGAAAGCCTGTATCTTCAGTCTGTCAAGATCTGATAATCTGCGTTCACTGGCTGACTCTGTTACTTTCCACCATTTTCTTAAGCCTGCTTCTCTTAGGGTGATCTGCAATGCTCACTTCCTCTTCCTGCTGGGAAATCTAGTACCCTCAGCACACATGCTGGCAGTTTCTCATAAAACAGTATAGATCTTCCGAGCCAGCAGGTGGTGCTCTCATCAGACTTTTTTTTTTTTTTAAATTTACTTGAGTTACTTTTCCTAAAGGGAACACACACATATATACACACCTTTGTTTCCAGATAGAAACTAAGGTGATAAGAAAACAAAGGCCCTCCTGCTGACATGCTAATAAATGGCCTTCACCTTCCACAGCTAAGGATAGAAAAAGC
The DNA here is from genome assembly GCA_026225945.1 of Cricetomys ansorgei. NCBI lineage: Eukaryota > Metazoa > Chordata > Mammalia > Rodentia > Nesomyidae > Cricetomys > Cricetomys ansorgei. The sequence continues at coordinate 71,830 of JAMJFZ010003707.1, forward strand.
TTCATACAACTACAGAATTTGTGATATTGGGGGTTGGACACAGATACATGCTAGTCAAGAGTTCTACCATGGAGCTACATGCCCAGTCAAAACAATACTAATCATGTCTTTTAAAAAGAAGGGGGCAAGGCATGGTGGTACCTACCTTTAATCCCAGCATTCAGTAGGCAGAAACACACAGTGAATTCAAGGCCCGTATAGCAAGCTCTAGAACAGTCAGGACTACATAGACCTTGTCTCAAAACAAAGCTGTGGGAAATCCCACGACCCTACTGACTTCTAGAGAAGAGACCAAAAGAGGGCAGTCCAAAACCACTAAACATGGCGCACAAGAATTGGAGCAATACTGTCCTATGCTGAGCTGCTGACCTTCACTGATGCACAAAGCCATAAATGCCACATTCATAAAATGGCAGTTACTTTAGGGATGCTATTCACATAGACTGTAATGTGTATGGTGCCCTCTAGAGTTGGGCATGTCTATTTCTGAGAACCTTAGAATTTACAAATTAGTTGCATTCTAATGTGGCTGTTTTTGGACCATAACAAAATTATCCCAACAGAACATTATTTTAAATATGGTAATTATGTCTATTGTTGAAATTGCCTAAGTCTGATCCCATAGGCATTTGCAACAGTATTTCAAAATCCTACTTAGAAGCCAGATGGTGGCATACACCTTTAATCTCACCACTCAGAAGGCAGGGGCAGGTAAATCTCTGTTCAGGGCCAGACTAGTCTACAGAATGAGTTCCAGGACAGAAAAACAGAAAAACCCTGCCTGGGAAAAAAACAAAACAAAACAGTAAAACCAAGCTTAGTTAGCAATTCTCTTGTCCAAACCCCAAAAGTATAGTTAGGAGTTTGAGTGTTACAATTATATTTTGAGTCAAGAAAATTAAAATCTAGTGAAAAAGATGGCTCAGCAGTTAAAGAGCACTTGTTGTTCTTATAGGTGATGCAGGTTCAATCCCCAGCACCTATACGGAGGCTCACGCCTATCTGTAACTCCAGTTACAGTAGGAAAAAGACCAATGGATATCCAGTCTCAGCCATGGTGAGCCCCTACCTCAACAATAAAACAAGACCCACAAGACAACAAATCATGATAGTTAAGGGCTATCTTCTCTTTCCTGCCCTCTGACCCAAGGACAGAAGGCAACTGCTACCTACAGTTGCGTAGGATATGATGGGATGGACAGCATGGTATAGGAAATGTAAGAGATGGTAGGAAAGATGCAGTCATACTTAGAGCAGGCAGCAGGAAGGAGAGGCATATAAAGTGCTTCTGGTAGAGAGGGGAGAGGCAGATGGGTTGGCATTATATTTGGCTGATGTTGCAACTACACATAGTAATAGAGTATTTTAAACACACAAAAAAAAGAATACTATGTTTATTAAGTCATATCTAATGAGCACAAGTATAGGTTCCAGGATTCTTTCTTCAAATTTGAGACTGTATAATTCAAATATAATTCAGAATAGATTAAAAAAATATTTCAAAGTATTACTGGGGGCTCTGCCTGAAGTCAGAGTTCAGAAACAAGCAGAAATCTGGTTTTTCTTATAATGCTCTCAAAAGGAAGGAAAAAAAGAATACAATGAAAGGATAAGCACCAGATGAGCCTGGTATGTAATTTTAGGGCCACTCAAACTCTAATAACTGAACCGAATAAGCAGTTTGTAAATCATTAAGCTTTGCAACCTTACAAGATTTATGAAGCAAAGGAGACAAATATGGTATTTTCTAAACCATAAAATGCTATGCAAACAATAGTATGTTTCTATCAGCTGAAATACAAATGAAGAGAATGGGGGAAATTTAATCATGGATTTGGAACGAAGGACAGAAGTCAGTGTTTTAACTTCATTCATAGCATGTTCTGACCAGCTCATATCCACTTGCTGTTTTCTAAATTTCCCTGTGCTTATAATTTTTTAAAAAAGATTTAAAAATTTTTATTTTGTGTATGAGTGCTTTACCTGCATGTACATATTTGTCATGTACATGCACAATGCCCACTGAGGCCTGAAGAGGGTACTGGATACCCTGGAAGTGGAGTTACAAATTGATCTGAGCTACCACATGGGTGCTGGGAACCAACCTGGGTTCTCTCTAAGGGCACTAAGTTTTCTTAACAACCAGGTCATGTTCCAGAATGTGCTCTTACAAGGTTCATATAGCAGTAGTATTATTATACCAAATCCTGACAGTTAAAGTGTAAGAGTGTGAGTGTGTGTGTGTGTGTATAACAGAATACAAAATTCTTGATAATTACGCAATTTAAATGGCCAACAGAAAGTTCAATCACTGGAAGAAAACACAAACAGAAACACAAAAACTCCCCACAGGATTAAAATCATCTAAATGTTTGGTTAACTTTCAGTCAGAAGGGAGAATTACCAAGAACCAGGGCTGTTCTACAGGAACACTGCATACCCTTGTCGGTCTGTCGGCGGCATGCCATCCAAGGCTGCTTTCATGTTGTAATAACAAGAATGCAGTACTTGTGACATAAACTGACGAGCAGTGTATGCTCTTTACCACTAAACCATCTCTCCAGCCTCATTTTTATCTTATTATCTATGTATAGAGATATTCTGGTTGCATTAAGTCTTGCACCACACGTGTACTTATGGAGACCTGAAGAGGGTGTTGGGTTCCCTGAAAACTCAAATCATGGACAGTTTTGAGCCACTGTGTGGTTGCTGGGAATCAAACCCAGGTCCTTTGGAAGAGCAGCCAGTACTCTTAACTGCCAAGTCAACTCTCCAGCCCCTATTTTATATTTTGAAGATTTATTTCTTTTTATTTTTTTATGTGGGCCTGTTTTGACTATATGTACAAATGCATACTATGTGCATGTAGTACCCTCAGAAGTTAGTAAAGAGCCCCTAGAACTGTAGTTACAGATGGTTTTGTTGACAGAAAGTGAAACTGAGTATTTGACATCACTGATTTTCTTTCACTTGGAACCCTTTTAGATCTCACTGATTAGACTTTAATCTCTTGTCTTTCTTACCATCAGGAAATGCTAGCACAGGGTGAACACAGGAGTCCAGCTGGGAAAGGCGCTCCAACAGAGGGGCTTCATACTGGATTTCAGAAGGCATGGTGTTTACGCTGCCTGAACCACACAGTGCACAAGAGGGATTCACATCACAGCCAGAGCGGACGGTGCTATTGCGGTGAACCTGTGAAAAGCAAAAACAAAAACCAAAAAAACTAACAATTTGTCTCTGTTAAAAACCTAACATCCTTGCTGAGTATGGTGACACATGCTCTTAGTTCCAAGCACCTGATCTCTCAAACTGTCTTCTGGCTCCAAAAAGCAAAACACAACTCATGACTATATTATGAAAATGTATTATGTATGTTGAATGTTCACATTCACAATTTTTGTGTTAGATTAATTTCAAGGATAAATTTTCTTTAAATTTCCTTTACATACAAAGGGACAAGAGTTAAATGAATAAATTTAAGTCTTCCAAAAACTTAATTCTGTAAAGCAACAAATTTTTATTCTTTTCTTTAAAAAAAAATCTTTCTAAAAGATTTTGAGACAAAAAAAAGCCAAGATGTCTAATGTGGAAAACCTACAATCTTGGGTTACAAAGAACAAGTCTAGCACTTGCCAAAGCATGACTTATAACGTCATCTAGGCAACACTCAATCCTGCAAGAAGAAAATGCCTAGAGAATGGCATTGTGAAAAGGAATGACAGAAGAAAGACTCGTACCATAATAAAACAAAACAGGAGCACTAAAACTGTTATCTCTCTCCTCTCCCTCTCAGAATTCACAGAAATCCTTGCCCCATTGAACACTGGCTTCTGTTTTTTTTTTTTGAGACAAGGCTGTACAAAATTCCCCAGATTGGCCTTTAATATCCAAGAATTCCTTCATAGTCACCTCTGTTTTAGAGTGCAGGTATGTGTATCATACCCAGCTTGTAATTATGTATTTTCTGTTTTCCCTTCTTATGGAGCTATGAAGACAAATTCTCTTACTGCCAAGGCTGATCTCAAATTCCTGATGCTGATACTTCTACCACCCAAATGCTGGGAGCCAATCATCACAGCCAATTTTTTTTGTTAGTCTCTGTGTGTGTGTGTGTGTGTGTGTGTGTCTGTCTGTGTGTGTCTGTCTGTCTGTGTGTGTCTTTTAAAGTGTTCATTCAATCTTCCCTCACCCCTGCAGTACTGCACCCAGGGCCCCTGAACTACATTCCTAGCCTCTTCACAGACATGTCTTCAATGTTTCTCTTTATGGACTTAAAATAGGAGAAAAATAAATATTTAAGAACAATGTAGTCTTTATCAAACATTCCACAACTGCTTCTTTCTGAAGACAGGCTGCAGAGGGATTGCATACAAAGAAAGTCTCTTTTAGATTAGATTGGGTAAATTGAACCGAAAGGGAAAATTCTAGTAAGTTGCAATGGTAGATACTATTCAAAGAAAATGATACTAACTCAATATGATATATGTGAATACCATTAATTAATGTTTGAAGAAAAAATTACCCATTCTACCCAGTTAATTAAAATACAAAACCAAAACACCAACCAACCAGCCAAAACATCTCTCCATTAAAATAAAAGACATTCAGTAAACAACAAAGGTTGGAGAGATGGCTCACCAGTGAAGAGCACTGGCTGCTCTTCCAGAGCAGGTTCAGTTCTATAGAACTACCATTAAAATCTATTATATTCTCAAAAACTTTCAAATAAAAAAAATTAAAAACATTGTGTGTACATAGGTCAAGCACAACACAACACATGTGTGTTCTCTCTTTCCACTATGTAGGTTCCAGGGATCAGACTAAAGTAGTTGGTGCTTGGTGACAAGTACCTTTCATCTGTGCTAAGCTATCTTTCCCAGACTACCATGCTCAGAGCTGTAAGAGCCTTTAGACTATCGTTGCTCCAGCATTACTACACTGTTATGTCCCTTTTCAATGCCCATTCTCCTTTGTTCTAATTCATGCCCGATAAATTATCTTTAGATTTACCTTCCAACAAATAGTTTGTGACACTTTCCTGTCAATTTAAAAATTAAAATCTAAAATTCAAAGCAACAGCTCTGGAATTTAAGACCTTTTATACTTTTATCATTAAGTGTCATTTTAAATGATTTCCAACAAGTTTATCTCACTGAATACTATGTTCTAACAGTGACATTAAGATCTACAAATGACAGACATGTAGATAAATAAAATACCTATCCACATAAAATGAAAATAAATCTAGCAGCCCATTGGTAAGAGCACTTGGTTAGCATGTACAAGGGCTGTGTGTTCAATTCATAGTATATGAGGAAAGAAAAAGAAAAAAAGAGGAATAAAGACAAAGGACAAGAAGGGGTGAGGAAGAGGGAAAGGAAAAAGGAAACTAGAAAAAAGGAAAATAGAATAAAAAAAGCATACCTCACCTGCCCCCAAATATTTTCATTATGAATGGTTTCATTTATATAAAAGCACTGTGTCTAAAAGCATCAAAGAGAAAACCTGGCTTAGATTCTCAGCACCTACACACGGAGGCTTACAATCTTCTTAACTGCAGTTCCAAGGGATCTGGCCATTACAGACACCAGGACTGCAAGTGGTGCACATATGTGTGGACACATACATAAAAATAATCTTGGTTTAGCAGAGGATCTCTGCGAGTTCCAGGCCAGCCTGGTCTACAGAGTGAATTCCAGGACAGCCAGAGTTAACAACAGAGAAACCCTGTCTCAAAAAAACTAACAAACAAACAAAATCACTAAGATTTAAATGACAACAAGTGGGAGACTCTGCCAAATATATTATTATTTTCTATCTTTAATATTTTGGCATTTCAGTCAATTCTTAGAATACTATCCTTTAAAAAGATCATGGCAAGGTTACACTGTACAAATGCTGATTTGTTTTTGTTACTATCAGACAGTTTAAGAGTAAGGCTTTTGTTTTTATCTAGTACTGTATCATCACTACCTAGAACAGACTTAACTCAAAGTTCAACAAGTAGTTCACAAAGGAGTGAATGCAAAAGAACAAGAAATTCCATAAAGGAAAAAACATTTTGTCCTAATAACTTACCAACCAGGGACTCAGAATAAAATAAACTCTGCTATTCAAAGAATAAACAATAAAAATTTCATCACAATTTTGAAGTCATCTCCATTTTCTGTGAGCATGAACATTCAGACCTCAGGTGAGTAGAGGCAGGAGGCCTAAGAGTTCAAGACCCACCTGGGCTAACTAACAGAACCTCTGTCTCAAAAGCACAAAGAAAAGAAATTTTAATGAAGATTCTTTTTTAAAAGCAAGTCTTTGTGGTTAGACAGATAGCTCAGCCGCTAAGAGTATGGTATTGCTTGAGTGGCTGTAGGTTCAGTTCCCATCCCCCCACATGGTAGCTCACAACCATCTATAACCCAAGCCCCAGGGGATGCAACATCTTTTTCTGACCTCTGAGGGCACCAGGAAACAATTATGGCACACATACAAAAATTCTGGCAAAACACAAACACACTAAAACAAAAATTAGCAAAAAGAAGAGGAAGAGGGAGAGAAAAAAAACAAACTTTTAACACTGCCACTTTTGCTTTGGCAGGTTGTGGTGGCATACACTTGTAATCCTGGGACCTGAGGCAGAGGATCAGAAGTTCAGGCCAGCTTGGTTTACACAGTTAGACCTCCTATCCAAAAGAGAAAAAAAAATCAAGACAATGATCTCAAAACCAAGAGTCAGGCCTGGTCACTCACACCTTTAGGCAGGAGGTAAGGTAAGAGGGTCAAGAGTTTAAGAACAGCCCGGTCTATAAAAGAGATCTCTTGTAGGTGGGAGGGAGAGGCTAGAGATGGCTCCATGGGGGTGGGGGTGGAGGGGACGTTTATTGCTCTACAACAGCAGGCTATTATTTTTATTTATTTGTTTGCTTAAGACAGGGTCTTATATATCCATGGATACCTTCAAATTTACTATTTACTTTTTAGTCAAGGCTAATCTTTAACTCCTGACCCCTCTCTCTACCTCCCACGTGTGGGGATTACAGGTGTGCCCCACCATGTCTGGCTAACACTTCCAATTACAGTGAAAACAGTACAGATGAGAAACTGTACTCCCCCATTCAAAGTGTTCATGGAAGAACTTAAAACTTTCAGAGTCTCTTAAATTTTATTTCAAAACTCAAGCCAGCAGTTTTAAAATCTGGCTGTAGTTGTCTAAGGGCTTTCTGAAAAACAAGACCCTCCTATGTACAAAGTACAATGACACATGTGAAACTGTGATATCAAACATAGCATGCTAACTGAAAAATTAAAAGGAAAAGAAAAAAGTCTCAGTTCTAACTCCAAAGAAACTAAGCCAAGCTCTAGGGAGCAGGCTCCCAGGAAATCATGGGGGTAGCCAATTTGGAAAACATTGGGTAAATGGAGTGAAGTTGAGAACAGACCGATCTTCTGATTACTCACCTTCTTAGAAAGAGGAACAATGCTGCTGGGCCTAACAAGCCTCCGTTTCTTACAGTTCAGTACAGGCCTCGTTCGGGCTGCCACACAGGTGCCATCAGATGAAGATACTAAATTCAGTCGTTGTTTTTTATGTAATTGTTCCTCAGCATCAGAGTTGTCGCCTGGAACATGGTCTGCCAGGACAGGCTGCAGACTACAAAAGGGAGGAAGGCACTCACTTTTCTGAACACAGAGAAAACAAAGCCTCTAATGTGGGCTCCATCTCCTGACTTTCAAATGTTCACAGATACAAACAGGTCAACCCTGGATGACAACATACACTAATCTAAGCGTGTGATTTGTTCATGCTCTCAGTGCACAATACCTACTGTGTCTGAAAGGTGCAAAGCTCAAGAAGCAAATTCAAGTTTTCATCATTGGTTTTCCTATGAAATATGGAATATTTCATAAATATGACTAACAAAAACTAGAATATCACGATTGGTAAGAAAACAAAACAATTTTGCAATTAATGAAGTCTTTAAAAAACAGTTCTCCTGTGAATAATGAATACGAAGGATAAATATATGTTTTATTCACATGCATAGGAAATCACATAATTTAACTGTAGAACTTTTTAAACTTAACTCTATGGAAAGTCCCTTTTAGACAATGATAGGTACACATGATTGCATGAACATAATAAAATATATTTGGTGAGTACAAGATATTCATGTATTAATGAATGATAGGGTTGCCCTAGTCAGTCCTAACTGGGAATAACTAGGGGCTTCAACTTATACAAAGGTACTAAGTGTGAGAAGTAGAAGAGATAAAAATTACCTGTTAACAACTCCGTTGACAGGTCTCAGTGCTCCACATGATTTGGTAGACAATGATTCTGAAATATGACTAATAGGAACACCATGGTTTTCTGATGGTTGAGAAACAGACTCAATCTGAGTAAAAGGAAGAAATATAAAACACACATTAACATTTACTCCAACAACATCACTTCACTGAAATTTCTGACAAAGAACTTGAAAAACAAAACTTATTACATGACTAAGATAAAATAATTAAGATTAGCTCTAGAAGAAAGAGGAACCCAAATTTTTTACCAGATTACATATAAGGTTACAATAGTAAAGTTATCAAGACAGCTAAAAGGAAATTTCAATGTCATTAACCTCTGCTGCTGTACTATGAAAATTTATTTTTTCAAAAACTGTTTTCATTTCATGGTATACTGGGATGAAACTCAGTGCCCTGAGCATGCCTGGCAAGTGCTGTAGCACAGATCTAGGATTCTCGGTTGTATTTTATTTAAAAATATCTCTACCGCTTTCTCTCTGACTCCCTCCTTCTCTTTCTCTCTCTCCATATATGGAAAACAAAATTAGTATCTCAAATGATGGCTGGGAAAGTGGCTCAGTTAGTAAAGTATTTGCCACAGAAACATGATAACCTCAGTTCAGATCCCTGAACAAAAAATTAGCTCCAGTGGTACACACATAAAAAAGTTGCAGAGGCTGGAGTGACAACTCACTGGTTAAGACTGTATACTGATCTTGAAGTTTGTTGCCAGAACCCACATCCAGTGTCTCATAACCATTTGTAATTCCAGATTAAGGATATCCAACTCCTTCTTTTGACTTCTGTAGGCATTGTATTGATATGCACAACCCCACACTCAGACACAATATACACATTAAAAAAAATAGAAATAAGGGGCTGGAGAGATAGCTCAGAAATTAAGATCAATGACTGCTCTTCCAGAGGACCTGTACTTATATGGCAGTTCACAATCATCTGTAACATCAAACAAAGGACACCTTACGCCCTTGTTTGGTCTTCATAGGTATCAGGAACACATGTGGTACACAGACTTACACACAGCCAAAATACCCATATCCGTAAAAAGCAAAAGCACATTTTAAAAAAATAGTTGGGTGTAGTAGTGTACAATCATAGTTGGACAGACAGACATGGTGGATTCTTGGACCTTACTGGCCAGCTAACCTAGCTGAATCAATGAGCACCAAATCCACTGAGAGGAACCATCTCAAAAAAAAAGACTGAAGTTTATTAAGAGGACATCTGATGCTTGCCTCCTGCCTCAATACTCATATACACATACATACACACCGACCTGTACACATTCACTCAAATTAAAAATGAACGTAATCATCTGCTCTGTTGTTTTATTTTCTATCTGGTGCTGTGGATTCAATCCAGGGCCTTGTGCATACTAGGCTAATAATTACCTTACCAAATCCAATATATGTTTAGAATACAAATAAGCAAGTTGTGTAAGAAAACTCTACATAGCTTGAATTTCAGTATTCAAACAAGTTTTATATTTACAGGACTCAAAAGAGCCATAGAGCTGGGAGTAAGGAGATAATCCCAGTCGTGGAAGTTAAGGCAGGGGGAACAAGAAGACATCAAGGGTAGGTTGGGCTACATTAGACCCTTTCTCAAGATTTGAGCGGGGGAAAAAAAGGGTCAAGGTGGGAAGTGGGTTTGAGTGTCAGTCATTATCTCTGAGGTATAGGCAATGAAGACAAAAATGCAGCTTATTTGCAGAAATACCACAGTGGTTGTAGTCTTTGACTCCTTACACTCAAAATTAGCTTCGGAGTATTCTGAATTTCTTGTAATTACTACTATGCACTTTAAAGTCAATAGTCCAAGGCAGCAGTGGTCCCACCCAACCTGGACTCTCAAGTGCTAGGAATTAGTGTATTCTAAGCAAACATACTACTACTAAGCCAAGTTTCCAATCCTTATTTTAAGTATTATATCAACTTTTAAGCTTGATATTCCCAAAGTAAAATACAAATAGACCTGCAGGTCTGGAAACAGTTCCAGATAAGCACCAAGAAATGCAGCACTGGGAAGACAGGAGATT
>JAMJFZ010000370.1:0-83277 GCA_026225945.1 Cricetomys ansorgei
TCAAGCCACCACATTGCATGTGGTTAATTATAGAGAGAAATAGGTAAAATAATATTATTTTTAAAAGTGAAATAGGATATTTGTCACAACTCTTTACAAGAGTCAATTGAGAAAGAATTTTTACATATAAAACTAAGCCTAGAGAATACTGGTTTGATAACGGAATTTGTATTTGTCTGTAAGTATGTTAAATTAGTGACATTTTAATTTTTTTGTCTCAATGTGTAGTTACCATAAAACTACTGTAATGAGCATATGTTACATTTCCAACTTGAAAAAGAACATTAAGTATTATCCAAAAGTAATTTCAAAGTCTACATCTAGTTTATGAGCTATTAGAGGAATGAAAATGCAGGATTATGAATAGGCTAAAAGCACTGAGGATAAGATCTTAAAACGCAAAATCTGTCATAATCTATCAACAGAGACGATGATGTCATGCCTTACTGCCAGAGACGGCTGCTTTAGAGATGACCGTGGATACACTTCTCACTTCATGAGTCCATGAATCACACATGGATGCTACAGAGGAAGGAATAATGGCATCCAGGCCAGCTCACATTCAGGAGTCCTTCCCATTCCTTTTCATTTTCTTGTGCTAATGGTGATGCCAGCCTTAGCCAAACAAATGTTTTATAACCACGGAAGAGCCTCATGGCCAGTGAGCTCAAATCAACAGGGAACCTCATCCACAGCCTCTGTGTTTAACATAGATCATACTTGAGTATTTTAATTGGGGCAATAATGGCATCCAGAGGAAAGTGAAATGCAATGGATTCCTGTTTTCTCAAAATGTCAATTGTCAGCTTGTAAGTATTGCAGTTCTCAAGTGGCTTGGTTTGTTAAGTGAGCACAAGACATTGCCTTGTTACTGTGGGGCATAGCAGACACTATGAATCAAAGCTTAAATTTTGGAGTACCTTCCGTAAGAATCCCGAGGAGTTGTGACTCCTTTGTTACACCTTCTAAACATATTGCAGTGTCTCTAATAATAACAAACAGCCTTCCTAGACAAACCACTTTGTGTCCTTTCCTATTTACTGTAAAACTTGCAGAAGAGTTACTAATTTCACCTTTTCATTTCCATTTCTGTCACTTAAGAAAAGCGATTTAAGATGATTTTTACCCTCTGGGATCTACTGACACACTTTAACATTATAAACAATCTTTATGTTGCTTTTTCCCAAGAACACCATTGGTTCATTATTTTACTTGATTTTAATACAGCATTTGATATTGATGACAACTTCCTTTAAAGGAAATCCCATCTGGTTGACTGCTCAGCAACTTGAGGGGCTTATCTATATTCTTTTTTATTCTTATCTTAATCTCTTTTTATGATTGCCTTTTCTTGACTCCTTCCTGTGATATGTATGATGCCACGGCACAGTGTCCTCTCATTCTCTGTGAACAACTGCGTGAATTTCCTTAGATTCACATTATAAAATGATTCAGCTTTCCTCCTAAGCTCAATGTTTGAAATAGCTCATTTCCCATCTTGACATCTCCATTTTGAATTTGTACAGGGACCCTATCATAGTCATCTTCTGTTCTTATAATAAAATATCGGAGGCCAGAGAATTTATAAAGAAAAAAAAACCTTATTTAAAACTCACCTATGTAGAATCCAGGAGCATAGAGAGTGCCATCGTCTTCTTGGTTTATGGTAAAGTTTGTATGGGAATAGTTATTTAAGGAAAGCAAACCAGGGATTGCGGAAGGAATATGTGTGCTGGCCAGCTTCATACCTGTGTTAGTCATCTGCCCACCACTGTAACAAATACGGAGCTAATCAGCTCAAAACAGTTTAAGGCTGGCATACAGCAAACATTGGTTTTGCTTTAAGATTGGGGTTGACAGGATATTGTCTCAACCACTTTAATAAGCACACTGTCACTTTATACCCGTGGTTCTCAGCCTTCCTAATGCTGCGACCCTTTAATACAGTTCCTCATGTTGTGGTGACCCCTAGCCATAAAATTAATTTCATTGCTACTTCATCATTGTAATTTTGCTGTTATGAATCGTAATGTAAACATCTGATATGCAGACAGTCTTAGGTGCCCTCTGTGAACAGGTTGTTCAACTCTCTAAGGAGTCATGTCCCACAGGTTGAGAAGCAAATGCTTTATATATATCCAGCGCCAGGCTGAGACGATGATATGCTCTTCAATTCTATGATAATCTTCAACAATATCAACAAGGATCTATTAGTAGCTTTAAGAATGAAACAAAAGATATTGCAAGGTCAATAGGATTAGCTAAAATTTAAGTCATTTATAGAATTTAAAGCAGGCAGGGAATAGGCTTGTGATAACATCATAACTTGAAAATGCTTTTAGGAGGCTGGGAAGAGAAAGTGCTTGTCACACAAACATAAGGGGACCTGAGCTTAACTCTACATCCACCCCCCCACCCCCCAACACACCACACACACACACACACACACACACACACACACACACACACACAGATAGGCATGGAAGTGCATGCTTGAAAAGGCAGCACTGCCAAGAGGTGCTGGGGACGCTGTACTCTGGATATCACGTGGCCTTTGCTCTCATATACTCACCGTAGCCATGGTCACCTGCACAAACCCGCTAGAAATTACAGTGAGGCGCATGGAAGGCTTCTCAAGGTCCCACCTCTAACTAACAGTGGTTAGCAATCAAAGGCTTCTCTGGGAGAGTCACTTTTGTTTGGACTGTGGCTACTGATAGGCTGCTCGTGCCCTAGTGACATGTACAATACCCATGCACATGTGGGCAGTGCGAATTGAACTCAGTGGGCTACATTTTAAAAGCACGTGAAGTTGTGAGGGAGATGTGTGGTAGGTCAGGGGGAGTCAGAGGGAAGAAATGGGAGTGTGATACGAAACTTTCAATAATAAAAAGATATGATGAGTGCTCATAAGAAACACAAATTTTTAACTTGCAGGTCATAGAAATAGATGTGATTTAGAGATTCATAGCGTAAGCCCAATGCCAGCCAGCTGTACCCTTACTCCTGTTCGATCTTTGATTTAACATTATAGTATTATGTAAGTTTATTAAGCTCTCTAAAGGTGTTTTTTTCTTCCGTAAACTTAGATTATTAATACACTGACTCGTAGCAATGCTTCACCATTGAAATGTACAAAGGGCTAAAAAAATATAGACAAGAATATTTTTTTAAGCTAAGGTCGCACTACATAAAGCAGGTTAATCCCTAACTCAATGATCCTCCTCCCTCAGCCTCATGAGTGCTAAGATTACAGAAGTAGGTACCAGAATATCAAGAAGGGGAAAACTTAAATATGTTTAGAAAAGACCCTTGAGGCACAAGAGTGGCCATAAGCGAGGCGCTTGTGTGACCTGTAGTTCCTACAAGCTCCTGATAGGATTTAAGTGCTGCCACGTGCCTTTGCTGTCCACATACTCTACTCCTAAGGAGAAGTACTTCATCAGTCTGTGTTGCATGGGTGATTCTGGGTAGGTAGTGCTGTTCACAAGCCCTACTAAGTTGCATAATTATCTTCCAACCTCAAAACAGAGTAAAAAACTGCTTGTAATTATTTTTTCTAGAATTTGTTATTAAAGTCATTCTCTCATTGTAGAGAGAACAACAAAGGAGAGGTAAGTACCAACAAATGCACATGAACATATCTTCTCTCATATACATACATCATTGGTGAGAATAATAATGTGCAAGTTTCCCAGTCAGTGTTTTTGAATATGACAGCAAATGCATAATAACTATGACATGCAAGCACTTGCATTTGTATGATAATCTCCTTATCATTTCATATCATAATTGATCTATGATATAAGGAAGGAAATAAATGCTTGAGTGGGTAGAATGTTTGAAAGTAGATACAAATGACCATTTAAACCTATTTAAGAGCAGATACAAATGACCATTTAAAATTATTTAACAGCTATTGCGTTTCTATCATAGCATGCATTACCTATAGCATCAAAAGGCTGTAGCATTGCTTAATCTGGAGTGCAAGCTATGTATCTTTTAATTTTTCTTGTTAGTATCAAATGTGTTCAAAAAGGAAACTAAAGAAACGATCAAAACAGACTAGAGCAGAAATAGCAATTAGTGAGATTCAAATCAGCATCTTTCACAAAGTGAACAAAAGAAACAATCAGAACAGACTAGATCAGAGATAGCAATCAGTGAAATTCAAATCAGCATCTTCTACTCCTACTGCTACTATAAAGAACTGCGAGCTCCATTTTGGCAGACCTGGGTTCTTTCTCTAAAACAAAGGAAAATCACAGTAAGGAAAGTATTACAGTGAAATTCTGAAGCGTATCCTTTATGCAGAGAAACTACACTTGGTTTACATCATTTTTCCCCACTCATGATTGGCTGCACTGCACTTGTGCCCATGGTAACATCCATAGTTAACGAGTATATCACTACTGATGTCCTGTCACCACCGACCATTGCCGTCTAGCAGCAGGGCAAGTCCTTCCTAACTTCAGTGGATTTCCCCCTGCTCTGATGAGAAAGACCTGAGTCTTTCTCTAAAATTATCCATTCGACAGTTGAAAGCACTTTAAGGAAATCTCACACTTTGAGATGAAGAACACCTTTGTTTCCAGTGCTGCTCCACAAGAAGGTCCTGATGTCAGTGTTAGAGACTGAGTCCATCTCAGCACAAAGATGATTTTTTTTCTTTGTGGTACACTAAAACCATCCCATGAGACATTTTTTTTTTCCATTGAAAAGAGGAAAATCATGTAAAATATTCAAACCAGAGACATTTAAATACACAATTATACAGATTTTAAAACGTCTATTTGGCACCCAGTTGTAAATAGCTTGATTTTTTTTTTTTAAAAAGAGCACCCTGATACAATTGATATTTATATCTATCACACAGCTTGAAATGTTTTAGCCAGCATTGTCAACACAAAATCAATAGAAAAGAAACATTTGCAAAAGTAATAGATTACAACTATATTTACAAAAGAATCACTTCGAATGAAATTTAATGATATGCGTTCAGGGCATGTTAAAATTTTAACTCTATATTACTTAGCATGCCTCCTGTCTCTCTGAAGATAATTTTAAAATGATAAATTTATTTCATGTAGCAGAATAAGTGGTCCTCAGGCATTTTCCTGTCTATGCCATAGCTTTGTAAAAACAGGTATTGCTTGTTACAAATTGACAAGTCATAGTCATTAACTACTTTCTACTTTATTCTTATCCACTAGACATTACTTCCTTATATCTTTAGACTGGGAAATGTCTCCATCTTCGAAAGAAAGCTTTGACTGTCTGAACTAATTTATTTTATTACATTGTTTCTTGCAAACTATACTATTTTGACTACAATTGAAGTGTTCATAGCACTTTAAGCACAAACAAGAAAAACAACTCATTAATATATGAAAACCACTTAAAGTTTAAGAATTGTGTGCTGCATTAGGTAATCAAAACCATCCTGATTGTTATCATAGTTTTGGTGATTTTAGATAAGTACATAAGGCAATATTAACACAGCAATAATGTTTCCCAAATAATAAGACACACACCTCTGATGGAGCAAAATAAAATTTAGTTGATGAAGACAACCATTGTCTAACAAATAACATCTTTAAAACATCTTGTATTATAGTCGGTGTCCAAAAATGGTTTCCAATGAACTGTCTTCAGTTTATCGTTTACTCTATAGCCCTTTGAATGGAACCCAGGTCTATAATTTACTTACCTCATGTAACGTGGAGGAAGTGATGTACTGTTTCCAGATTTAGTTCTTAAGAAAGCTCAATCACCTCTAACTCTTGTTCCTTAGCTCTAAACCATCAGTTAAGAACTATCCCTACCTTGCCAGAGACAATATGGTGAGATGGTATAGGAGAATCATGTTCTTATACAGGTTTCCAGGAGAGGGTGTAGCCCGGATTAAAGCTGTGTCTTACCAACTTAAGTTCGTATTAAAGATGTATCTTCTTCCAGCAGGAAAGATCTGGATTAAAGGCATGTCTTCCTAAGTCAAAGTTCCAGGTTAGAAATGGAACTTTCATTTCAAATTCAGCAAAAAAATCCCTCACATGTGTGTACTCTATCTTTTGGATTTTAGTTCCAGATGCAGTCAAGTTGACAACCGAGAATATCCAACAAAATCCCTGAGTCTTGAAAGTCATATTTTAATGAATAGGTAATAAACAATTATGTTGTATTAAAGCAAAAAAAAAAAAAAAAAAAAAAGACTTCTTGGCTGGAGAGAAGACTCAGTGGTTAAGAACACTGACTGACTGTTCCTCCAGTGGTCTTGAGTTCAATTCCCAGCAATCATATGTGGTTCACAACTATCTGTAATGGGGTCAGATGCCCTCTTGGCATGCAGATGTACATAAAGACAGAACACTCATACACATAAAATACATTAGTAAATAAATCTTTAAAAAAAAAAAAAAAGGAAAGCAAATTACCTAAGATTGTTATGAGCTACATAGTATGCTTTCTTCATTGGAGAAACAGTTAATTCCCAGATTGAAAGTAAGCATTGAATATCTCGTATTATTACAGGGCTCCAGACCTCAGCACAACTGACTCCATGATGAAAGTGCCACTTAGGCTGTAAAACTCAGCACGCATCATCAGCCAAAATGAAAACAAAGACCTAACCCATCAAAGTCCATAGTTCTGGGAAAGTCTCAAAATGTCGTAACCTTGCTTTCCAGTTTCAGTAGTTCCACTTCTGGTTAACTGTTCTTGTTAACTGAAGTATGTCAACCCAGAACATGGTTTTTGTGCTTACAGCTCACCCTGAACACCCTGTGTCATCACTAATCAGCTAATAAAGACTTTCTATTGTCTTAAACCCATGTCTAAGCAGTCTTCTCTGGCAATACAACAATAGAACAAAGAAAAAAGTGAAAACAGGAAAGGAGGAGGAAGAGAATGAGAATGAGACAGACAGGGAAGCAGGAAGGAAAGATGGAAGGAGAAGGAAGGAAGAAGGAGGGAGGAGGGAAGGAAGAAGGAGGGAGGAGGGAAGGAGGAGGGAAGGAAGAAGGAGGGGAAGGAGGGAAGGAAGGAAGGAAGGAAGGAGGAGGGAAGGAAGAAGGAGGGAGGAGGGAAGGAAGGAAGTGAACGAATGAACAAATGAATGAAGGGACAAAGACAGATTTCCTCAAATTCCCATTAAGGAACAAAGTAAGATTGGGATTATAACTCAAATTATTTTTTAGTTATAATCAGAATGTTGTTATACGAGGATGGATAAATAAATAAATGCATGGCCCATAGAAATAGATCTGGAAAGGAAACTTCCAACTACTTTGTGCGGACAGATCCCTCAGAAGACAGAGCAAGGTCCCTCCCTCCCTGCCGAAGTGTGAACTGTGCATAATGACTTTCTCCACAGGGCAGGTCAGCAGGGAGAGAAGAAACAAAAGATACTCTCAGATGATTCAGTATCAGATTTCAGTAACTCTAGGGTGAGTCAATGCTTGGCTTTACAGCTCCTGAGGACAGTCTGAATTGTTGGACTAGAGGCCACTGAAGCTGTGACTTTAGGCTGAAGCCTAAGTTTATTTACCATTCCAAGATCCAGGCCCCTTAAGCCTGATCTCCTTCACCTGTGCTCTGTAAGCCAAGCCCAATGACAGCACATCTGTTTACAACATGCTTTGCCGAATCTTTTAAGTTACTGTCATTGACAATACACCTGGCTACCCAGGGAGCTCGGGTAGAGAGATGTACAAGATTAATGCTGTTAATAGTATTGTTCACACAACAGCCTTCCTGCAGCCTGTGGATGTGAGAGTAGTTTCAAATGTCAAGTCTCATTATTCAAGAAGTACTGCTATAGTGATTTCTCTGATGGACAGAAGAAAAAAGGAAACCCCAAGCCTCCTGGAAAGGATTCACCATTCTAGGTGCCACTGAGTACACCTGTTATGTACAGGAGGAGATCAACATCGCTCCGATTCCACTAATAGCCTCTCCTGGGCTCTCTTCAGGGACCCCGACTGCTACTCGGTGCCAAACCTCTATCCATGACCCCTTCAGTCCTGAGTCTTCTACTGCAACAGCGGCTGCCCCTTCGCCAGCGGCCTCTCCTAGCCTCTCTTCAAGGATTTCACAGCGAGACCAGACAATAGCAAGCCTCGGTTCTTCCCCATGACCCAATACCACCTGGGAGACACACATATCGCCATGTCTCGCTGCCGGCATGAGATACAGCCTCAGCCGCTCTGACACGTCGCGTCTGTGTGCTGACCCTGCGGAAACACTCGCTGAATATTTGACTTTAAGGACGCTGGTCTCTTCTCACCGCTAATTGCCCAGCTCCAGGTAGCTACCATTGATTGCCACAGCAAAGCGATGGCTTTCATTCTAGTTGTTTTCAATTTAACATTTCACATGACTGCCCTCGACAGAATCTTTGCTTCCCTCTGCAGCTTTACAAACAGGCCTCCATGCCTGCATCGCCTTTGGCAGTATCTCCTAAATTCCCACAATCACTCAAGCTCTGAACGCTCAATGGCGTTTCTAGCCCAAATCTCCAAAGTCCTTCTGGAATCCTCCTCCAAACATGGTCAGATCTGCTTCAGCAAATTCCCACAACCTAGTAATGGGTTTTGTCTTAGGGTTTCCTGTGCTGTAAATGAAACACTGAGCCAAAGCAACTTGAGAAGATTTATTTCAGCTTCCAGCTGTAGTCCATCAAAAACTGAAGTCAAGACAGGAACTTGGATGCAGAAACTGAGAGAAGCATGGAAGGTCACTGCTTCGGATCACCAGCTTCTTCTCCATAGCTTAAGTAGTTCGCTGTCTTACACACCCAGAACCACCTGCACCGGAGTGGCACAACCTGCAGTGGGCTGGTTGTGCCTCTGACATCAATCATTAATCAAGAAAACAATCAAAGATACGCCTATAGGCTGGCCTTATGTGAGTATTATCTCAGTTGAGGTCACCTCTTCTCAGAAGACTCTAGTCTATACCAACTTATCAAAAAGCCTCGTCAGTACACTGTGTAAATACATTGATCTTTTACATAAACCTGGGCTCCTAAACAGTGTGTGACTCACTTTGTTGTGATGTTAACTTGATATCAAAGAATTAATCTTATCATCAGATGTGTGGTGGTTTGAATAAGAACCGGCCTCACAGACTCATATATTTGAGTGTTTGGTGCCCAGCTGGTACAGCTGTTTGGGGAATGATTAGAAGGTGTGGCCTTGTTAGAGGAGGTGTGTCACTAGGAACAGGCTTTGAGTTTTCAAAAGCCCATGCCATTTCCAATTCTCCCCATCTCCCCCTTCCCTTCCCCCTCCCTTTCCTTCTCTGCCTTCCTCTCTCCCCCCAACTCCTCTCTGTCTTCTCTCTCCTTTTTGCTTCCAACTTGAAAATAACATGTGAGCACTCAGCTGCTGCTCCAGGGCTATGCCTGCCTGCCTACTGCCATGCTTCCTATCAAGATGAGCATGGACTCACTCTTTAAAACTGTAAGCAAGCCCCTGATTAATTCTATTATAAGTTACCTTGGTCATGGTGTCTCTTCACAGCAATAGAACACTAACTAAGATAAGATGCATTTATCAAATATCAGCTTTGTTATTTGTGATGGTGTTTTCTGTTAAATAATTTCATATTACAATTTTCATTGTGCTTTATAACCTCAGCTACTAGGTCTCAAAAGAAAATAACTTGCCGTTTATCCTTTCAACAGAAAGGCTCTCCAGGGTCAAGGGCAGATTGGAAAATAAAGAAGTCCGATGAGGTGGGAGGTATGGAGAAGATGTGGAATCTTCCTGTGTGAGAGAAAAAACACTCCAGCATGGAAGCAAGAAGGAAGTGTGCATGAAGGTCCCAATGCAATAATGCAACTAATAACCCAGCCTAGGAGAAAGTGAAAGCCAGTTTCCCCAGGCAGTCAAGAGAACACTAAGTCAAATGCTTAGAATCAACTAATACTGTCAAAGTCAAAGTTAGCGAAGGGTCAAGTTCAGTCAAGAGGACCCAAGGCCAATTGTGTCTGAGAGAGGATCTAAGCAAAACTGCAAGCAAATTAAGAGGAAGTAAAAAGCACACTGTATTGAGTAGAATATCTGATTTGTACTTCGTATTTCTCATTTGCTTCAAGTGACTTGCTTTGATGGGAAATGTTAAGCTACTTATAGATAAAAGGTGTACTAATTACAACTGCGTGTTGTGTTAAATTAACAAAGTCATGGCCATGAAATGCAAAACAACTAATAAAATCATTTGTGATGCAGAATAAATCACAAACCTATTATGGAAATGGATTGTATGTAAACAGCAACACCAATTTTGTATGTTCATCCTAACAGTTTGACTATCCACACTTAAATAAACTTAGATGAATTCTCCTAAGTAGACACTGTGTACTTGAGGAATCGCTGGAACATAAGCATTAACTTATCCAAGTTAATGAACCTATGCTTTGGGGAATATGGAGAGTTGTAAAATAAATATACAGTATACCCAGTGGGAACAAATGTTGTTCCCAAGCCTGTATTGCTTCTGTTCATGAACAGTGAAAACGCTTATGAGGAAGGACAAACAGCACGTAATCACCTCATTAATATCCCCTCAGTTTTCTGTTAAGCAATCAAAATTTAATACCTTTACTACTGTGAAATTTTTGCAAAAGTACTCTTGAAAAGTTAATTTTAAGGAAATATCATTTGGCTGCAATAATACTCTATAATCATGTCAAATGAGTACAAACTGTATGCCAGGTATAATTCTATTACCTTCTGTTTTCACTGTCGATGACTGCACATAGAATCTAGCTGAAAGCTTGATCTCTGATGTCTGTTAACATGCACACCAAGGGATGATTGTATGTTGAACCTAAACTGGCCTTCAAATCTTCAAACCAAATCAAAGAAATTAAAAGGGACAAAGAAGCAGAGACTATGTCATATGAAGGCCTAGGTAAAAATGAAGAAATTTATCTAAGCTCTTTTAAAGAACTACTCATGGTAAGGTTGGAATTTCTCTCTCTTTTATTCTGAATTTTGAGATTGTGACATAATTATATCATTTCCCCTTGCCTTTTCTCCCTCCATACCCTCCCACATACTTTGTTCTCTTGCAAAACTGTGGCCTTTTTTATAATAATTATTATTGCATACATCTATGTACATGCATAAATGTATATTTTTCTAAATATAACCTGCTCAGTATGTGTAATGTTACTTGTATGTATGTTTTCAGGGCTGACCCCTTAGTCTTGGATAACCAGTTGATGTATATTTCCTGGGGACGACTATTTGTCCTGCTCTTAGTATTCTTTAGCTGCCTGTAGTTCTTGTGTATGGTTGAGGCCTTCTGGGGTTTTGTCCATCCGTCTTAGCACATCTATTGCTGTCTTGTTCAGTTCATGTGGAGGCCGTCATGTTGGTGAAACTTCATGGGTATAGCTTCTGTTGTTTCTAGGAGCAGCACCCAATTCACCTCGAGGAAGAGAAAGGTTGAAGATGTCAGCCTGGGTTCCCATATGCTCCACGGTTTTAGCTCCTGGATGTCCAACAGCCATGAAGATTTTGCATTGTCTAAAGAGAGACATTTTTCTCTCCTGGGCAGATCTCTGATCCTGCATTCCTTATCCTAGTGACAACATCAGTAACCTTGTCATAGAGTGTAGAACCTTACAGCACTGGCCTTGGACCTGGTATTGTAATAAATATCTGTATATAGTCCATACAGCAGTCAATACTCCCACGTATTGTGAAAGAATCACCTATTTCCGGAACACCTACATTTTATACTGACACCAATAAATCAGGAATGGCAGGGATACATGTCAGATAAAGGAAGCAAAGTCAGTCAAAGCCCTTATGATTCAGTTAAGAAGTCGGAGTAGTATGCCATCTTAATGGTACTGTTGGACTTTCCTGAATCCCTTAATATCATCACTGATTCTCAGTATGCTGAAAGAGTTATCTTGCATATAGAAACTGCTGAATTCATTCCGGATAATTCAGAGTTAGCATCTTTATTTATGTAATTACGGCAAGTAATTCGAAGCAGAAGTTATCTGTTATGTATTACTCATATCTGATCTCACACTGGGCTGACAGGCCCCATGGCACAAGATAATGATGAAATTGACCAGCTGCTAATCGGAAATGTGTCTGATGCTTCAAAATTTCATGAAAAGCACCATGTAAACAGCAAAGGGTTAAAAAAGAACTTCTCCATTACTTGGAGACAATCTAAGGAATAAAGAACTGCCCCTACGTGTTCTTTGTATAACCAAGCCCCATTGCCTACTGGAAGTAACCCGAAAGGTACAAAATGAGGGGAAGTCTGGCAGATGGATGTATTCCATGTCACAGAATTTGGGAAACTAAAGTTTGTGCACCATACTATCAATACCTATTCGGGATTGCAATGGGCTTCTGCCTTGAGTTCTGAAAATGCTGACTCTGTAATTACACATTTACTAGAAGTAATGGCTGTTATGGGAATACCATTACAAATCGAGACTGACAATGCCCCTGCATATGTCTCCAGTAAAATGAAAAAAAAATTTTTTTGCCTATTATGGCATAGAGCATATTACCAGTATACCACAAAATCTTACAGCACAAGCAGTTCTAGAAAGATCTAATTGGATGTTAAAGGAAATGCTTGAAAGACAAAAAGGAACAACAAAGACCCCCCCCCCAAAGATAGACTACATAGTGTACTACTAACTTTAAATTTTCTGATTGTTAATGAGACAGAAACAACAGTGGCTGAAACACACTGGACCATGGTAAAATCTGCAGAAATAAACCAACCATATATTATAAAGATACATTAACATCTGAATGGAAAACAGGACACGTTTTGTACTGGGACAGGGGTATGCCCAGATTTCTATTAGAAATGAGAAGTTGCAGGTACCATCAAAACTGATAAAGATAAGATACGAGCCAGAAAGATCTCCTCAATACCCTGACAGCTGAACCAAGAAAGCTATGAAAAAACTATGAAAAAAAAAAAAAACAAAGCTGATTAGGCCATTTTATGAGTTGGAAGAGCTTTTCATTTAATGAACTCCTGGGGACCACAGAAAAGTAATCAATATCTCATAATTTATAAGTTTAAACAGAATGCGGAACTGTAGAGGAACTTGGAATTTTTATGTTTAAGAAAAGCTTTTTGGTTTAACTGATAAGTCACTAGAGCTTCGTGTTCCCGCCCCAGCTGTAGTAGTTCACCAGTTAGAATTGGAATGCTTGGTGCAGGTGGCTATAATTGGTTGGGTGCAGTCGTTCTGGCACCTGAAGCTTGTCTTTGGGATTGCGTGCCTCATGGGTTTATGGGAACTTTCGGCTTAGGGCATAAAAGATCTGAAACCCCAAGAGTCGGGGTTGGTGTTGGTTGGTTCCTTGGTTGGGTTGCTGTCATTAGGTGGTGTGAGAACAAAGGTTGGAGAGATTTGAGCTTAGGACAGCCTAAAAAGAGGCTGTGAAGAGTTCAGGCTTTCTCTCTTTCTGTATTAAGGCTGCTTGTAAAAGTGGTGAAGACTTCTCTTTCTTCTTTCCTAAATTGAGGGTAAAAGACTGTAGCGTACTGCTACAGGTAAAGGCCCTTCTGAGAAGTTATTTTGAGTAATACCATGTGGATCAAGGGACAACTGACTTCAAGGGGTCATATTACAAAAGAAGTTTCTTCACTGGTAATTTTGAATCCTCTTATCCCAATCAAGTAAAAAAACTACAACAATAAAGAATAACAACAAATCTCAACATGGACATGACATATTCATATGTAAAAGATTTATCTCAGGAGAAAGCAATTAGTCCTAGGATGATGATTGTTTTATACACAACATATTTTGTCTTTTTTTAAAAAAATTTACATTTTATTTTTCTTCTCTCATACAGCTTATAGAATACATGCCAACCCCACTCCTCCCCTCCCTCCACCCCTAGTTCCCCCAGCTCCCCAACCCCCTCCAGCTCCCCTAGATCTACCTCCATCACCACCCACAAACACCCCCTTCTCCCCAGAAAAGAACTTTCCCCCTAGGGTTACAGCATAATCAGGGCATGGCATAGAGGGATGGGTGCACTGGTCTCTTAATAAGCACCCGCTGAATGCTGCAGGAGGCACTGATAATGGGGGATGAACATTTTCCTGTGGTCAGACTGTTTCTTACATGATATGAATTCCACTTCCTGTACCATTCATTGGCCTATTCGGGACATATTCGTGCTTCTTACTAGTTCTCTGGAACACAATCAGCAGAGTGAATTTCAGCCATAGATAGGGGTGAGCTGCCAACATTTAGTGTCTCTGTTCCCCAAATCAGAATATTTCTGACTTCATGTTTTCCAATGAAGCTGTATTTTGCTTTAGTTTTTCATATAGACAGACCTACTTGGGGTTTACATGAGCTTGAATTTTGCTTACACTCTTAAACGCAAACTATTGGCAAGTTTCCCTATACACTTCATCAGATCATCTTGTTAGAGCTCATTCCCAGAACACACTAGGGTTATTATGAGTGGTTGTTTAGTCCTCTAATAATATCTCCTTGGCCACTAGGAATGGCATATTTGACTCCCTTGGCTTTATTCAATGCAGTAGCAAATTGTAAGAAGGATTCGGGAGAACCCGTTGTCTGTCCCTGATGATTTTCCCAGTTGTCTTCCCCAGTGACTGACATATTACATTAATCATCATTCCTGGCATAAGACTGTACAAATTAACGTGATCTGAACAGTCAAAATGGGGACTTATAAGGATGAAAACAAGTGAATGCTAAGTGTCCAGTCCTAAACGGAATATTCACACCACCCATGGGGGCATTAGAGAAGAGGTATTGGAAGGATTATTGGAGTTCAAGGACGAGGGAGAGGTTAACGAATACCAACTTCTCCGTAAGACATCAGCAGTGTAAACAATAACACACAGAATCTGTAACTGCCTGCTCAGGGCAGGAATAAAAGAAGGAAGAGAAGAGAGAGGGGAAAGGAGAAGGGAAGGGGTGGGCAAGGAGAAAAAAGAGGGTAAGAGAGGGGGAGGAGGGAAGAGAAGAGGAAAAGGAAGAAGTGAGGACAGGAGTGGGGAGTGGGTGGGAAGAGGAAGGGCCAGTGGTGGGGGGAGAGGGTGTGTAGGGGGGAAGAGGAAGGGGCCAGTGTTGGGGAGGAAGGTGTGTGTGAGGGAGAAGAAGAAGGGGCCAGTGTAGAGGGAAGGGGGGAATGTGGGTGGGAAGAGGAAGGGCTAGGGTGGGGGGGGGAGAGGAAGGGCTAGTGGGGGGGTAGTGAAATGAATGTGGTCACAGATGTCACTTGATGTTTTGGGGGACTCATGGAAGTGGCATTGGAGGAGTCTCTGACTCTTTTGTCTGCTCTTGGGACCCTTTTCCTGCTGCTGGGTTGCCTTGTCCAGCCTAGATATGAGGGTTTGTGCCTAGTGTTATTGTACCTTGCTGTGCTGTGTTCTGCTGAGATCCCTGGTAGGCCTGCTCTTCTTTGAAGGGAAACAGAGGAGGTGGATCTAGAGGAGAGGGGAGGTGTGTGTGGGTAACTGGGAGGAGTGGAGAGAGGGAAAACTGCAGTTGGGATGTATTGTATGAGAGAAGAGTAAATAAAAAGTACAAGACTTTATTCCACTGTGCATAGTATTTTCCTGTGCCAGTTCCTTGAGCCAAGGGTTTCAGTGTCCCTGACATCTACTGTGTTCATTCTAAAGTGTGCTTGCTTGTTTTTTGTTTGTTTTGTTTTGTTTTTGCTCATTTATTTTGTTTTGAGACAGGGTCTAGCCTCACTTACAGCCCAGGTTAAATTCAAATTTGCTAGTAGCCCAAACTCGACTCCAGCCTCCCAAGTGCTGATGCACAAACGTGGTACCGTGTGGGACTCATAGATTTACCACGTAAATAGAATAATTGGGGAGAGTTTTAAAACTAACCTCTTCCAGTTAGCAATATACTAAGGACCTACCTGTTCCGCGTGTCATTAGCTTGTTTATTTCATTACCGAGAGGTATTCCATCGTGTGGATGTGCCACCACTTGCTTACTATTTTACCAGGTAAAGAGACCGAGTAATTTCAAGTTTTGAGCAAGTTGAAGTCTAGTGGTGACAAACATCCATAGATATGTTAGGTGAACGTAGGTTCTCATTTTATTGGATTAATACACAGGAAGAAGTCTTCTCTGGCGAAAACATGAAAGTAACTGAAATAGTTTCATTCCTTCCGAAGACTGAAACACTTCCTTCCCACCAGCCATGCCTGGTATTTCCAGCCCTCCGTTTCCTCTGCCGTGTTTATGTTCCTCATTGTTTTAAGTCTTAACTCCTCTCTTGGCATCGCATTATGATTTTAATCCTCATTTCTCTGATGACTAAAATCTTGTATTTTTATTTGTGGGCTAATTTACCATCTGTGCATCTTTAGCAAAATGTCTGTTCCTATATTTCACCCTCCTTGTGACTGGGTTTTGTCTTTCTTATTATTGAGTTTGAATTTCCTTCATGTATGCTAGTTACAACACTCTTATCAGCTATCCATTGTACAATCTTTTTTCCTCCAAGCTTTTGGGTTTTCATTGGCTTAATAATGTCTGACACTGAGGAAATACTTAGTTTGGGTAAAGTCTTCAGTGCCTGAACTAAGAAACTAAGAAGTCTCTACTTAAATTAACATCCTCAAGATTTTCTCCTGTATTTTTTTCTTATAGTTTGAGGAGTTGTATTTCTTTCTTTTGAATTTATTCTTGAGAATATCACACATGAGTATTTATACCGTTCCTGCTCCTCTGTTCCCCTCCACCTATGCCTCCAACAACCTCTATAATCCATGACTTTTTTCTTTAATTATTATGACATGTATACTTACATATGCATATATACAAGTACATATATCTTGTACATATATATATGTATATATATACATATATACATTATATATATTTATACAAACATGCAAATGTATCCCACTGAGTCCACTTAGTGTTGCTCATATATGTGTGTGTTTAGGGCTGACTTCCTGGCATTAGCCCTATTGGGGGAGGGGGCTTGTCCCTAGAGAAGACTGGGCCTTCCTCTCTCAGTAGCCATTGCTTTCCTACAGCGCTTCATCTAGGGGCGGTGCCTTGTGAGATTCACCACCATGTATTTCGGTATGTCAACTGGTGCCATTTTTCAGGCCTTGTTTAGATTTCATGTGTATAGTTTCCCTGTCATATATGAAAGACAGTATCTCACAGCTCACAGCATGGTTCTCTGAATTTTACACTCTTTTTACCCTGTCATCTGTGATGGTGCCTGAGCCTTGGGTGTAGGGCTTCTTTTGTACGTAATCACTGTGGTTGGTAATCCTACAGTATATTATTCTCTGCATTTTGACCAGTTGTAGCTTTCTGTGCTGGTCTCCATTTGCTGCAAAAAGAAATCCCTTAGATAATGGTGAGAGCTATTCTTCTCAATGGATACAAGGGTAAATGTTTAGAATGAAGTTAGAAATTACACTGGTTTATGAAAGTGACAACAAGAAGTCCTCTTCCAGGGTCTGGGACCTCACCAATCACAGGTAGTTGGCTAGTTTTACAATACAAGGCATGAATTTCCTCCTATGGACTGGGCATTAAGTCAAATTCGACAGCTTTTGGTTCCCCTGAGGTATAAGTGCTATTATCCAACCATCTGCTATATCGTACTGCTGGTCCTTGTGCCCTATAGGCTTCCAAGATGGGTAAGATACTGACTGAGTTTCTCCCTTGGCAGCTTACATGGCAGCTCAGGTTCTATGGGAGTCAATCCTCAGAGGGAGGCCTACAGGGCAGTTCCAGTTCCATTCCTCAAGTCCTATGTCCAAAGTGGGCAGTATCTCCAGTAATAGGGACTTATTTTCAATTTCTTGAAAGCAACCAAGGGAAACAGCAGTATCTTACTGTTGTTTTTGGAGTCTCTTGGTCTCCTCTGACCAACAACTCGAAGGGAGGTTCCCATGCCTGGCATTGGGTTATTGTTAGTTTATGACTTTTAAAGAGGAGCAGAATATCTGACTGTCTGACTTTCTCTGTCTGTCTGTCTCTCTCTCTCTCTCTGTCTGTGTTTGTGTGTGTGTGTGTGTGTGTGTGTGTGTGTGTGCGTGTGCGCCACAAGTGTGTGGCTGTCTCCAGGGTCCAGGAAAGGGAGTCAGAGTCCCCTGGCACTGGAATTCCAGGGAGTGGTGAGCCACCTGACATGGATGTTGGGAGATGAACTAGGTTCCCCTGGAAGAGCAGGATACACTGCTAACCACGGGACCATCTCTCCAGACCCCACACAGTGTCAATTTTAGAAGGACAATATAATTCTTAGTTTAAGAAATAGATTTTTCTTTCCTCAGAAAGTACTTGGATATTCTCTTTATCGGTGTTTTAAAACTTGTTGATGGTAAGCCCTTGTTTGAGGCACTTTAGTTTAGTGTACAAGATACTTGTTCGTGACACCAGTAGATAACATTTTCCAACAAAGCAAACTGTTTGCAGACTAAATGGATTCAAGAAAGACTTGAACCAACATATGCTATACATTAGTAGAAGCAAAAAAAGAGAGAGGAAAGCAAACAAATGAATAGACAAAAATGGAAATCCCACAAGCTATAATTGCTTGGTAGATGTCAAACTTCCCAGAAGGAATTTCAAGGCATCTTCTCTAAGGAAATCCAGCCATGCTCTGTGGGAGAATTACAACTTATCTAACTGCTAGTGTCTCAGCACGGGTCACTATTTATTTCTGGAGATGGAGATACTGTACAGAACCTGACCCCAGGATGGTGCTTGGCTATTCTCAGCTGTCAGATGTAGATGAGGAGGGTACTGAGGGAATCTCGGACCAGGTAAATGTGAAGAGAGAGCCGAGCAGCAGGACCCAGCTACTGTACTCACTGAGGAGGTAGGGCACCATGGTGTGCCTCAATCCAGCCTTGTTTATCCACCACGTATGTGGTGGATGAGGGTTCTGATAACCACAGCTTCACATATAAACTCATAAAAAAAAAAAAAACCAAAAAAACTCACAATCGTCTTCTCTGTTCCCATCCTGAATCTTTAATTCCAATCTTCATTTTAAGATTTTTCCAGGCCCATGCTCCCCAAGGACAAACACGAGGACCCCCTCACAAAAAGAACAGCTTTCTCCTCTTTCTTTTTCTTGCCTCTCACTTCCTTGTGCCTCAGTTCATTGTCTTTTTATAAAGCATAGAGCCCTTTTACACGAGAAAAATAGTAAAGAAATTAATCACTAGCTTGAAAAAAAATCCCCCCAAACCCACCTTCAGCAGTGTTTGAGATAACAGCAGCAGCAACGAAAGGGGATGAGAAGGTTTCACGTCAGCGTCCGATTCACCAAGGGCAGAGACCAGTCCACGTCGTCTGAGGACGGACCAGTGGAGTTCAGCAGACTGCAGACAAGTGGCATTAAGTGGCTTACTGAGCGCCTGAGTGCCACTTGAGAGGCACTAAGACCTGAGTTGGATCGGAGACTGGATGGCCTCCCAGGGTCCAGCCACGCTTGCGCTTTAGTCCGGGGTGTGTGTATAAAGCTTAACTCTTGACCCTTCATTTTGTTTAACTTCTCTAGGAAGCCTGTTGTTTAGAGTCAGGCTACAAAGGGTTCATTGCTTGTCTATGGGGTGATAAGGTTTCTTCCTGCTAGTCACCTTCACAGCCAAGCACAGGCACCTCCAAGAAGGAAGGCATGGTTTCCGAACTGCAGCTTCTGTGTATAGTGTCTGCATACAACAGAAATAACACTTTCAAACCTCAGCAACTTGACCTCATTTCTCAAAGGACCTTACAAGAATCGAACACCGTTAGTGACCAGAGTCAAAGCTGCTGGATTGTGAAATCAGAGTTCCAGAGCTGAGCATTGGGAACAAAATATCCACATGTCTATCCGAGATCTCGCCATACGCCCACACAGCAACACAACACTAAGGTTCTTCCAGGCACTTTTTGGAGCCAATTCATTATCATTCACTTGGATATTATCAATCACGAAGGAGAAAATAATTTAATTGAATGGCAGGAAGCTTAATTTTTGTCTCGTGCCTTCAAATAATTGCAAAGAATAAACCTGTGCTTCTGGTTGTGGTCTTGATTGTCCTAGGTTCCTAGGACTTTAATTAGCCATAGGCCAAGGAAGGAGCAAGGAATAACCAATAGCTTTAAAAAGGCAATGTACTTTACTAGGGTAATATCTGTTAGACTCTTCTAGTGTTTTAAATTTAGATTTCTTCCTTTTTTTTTTCTATTCTTTTTTGAGATTACAGTATATTTGCATCATTTCCCCTTTCCTCTTTCTCCCTCCAAACCTTCCCATATATCCCTCTTTCTCTCTTCCAAATTCATAACATGGTTTTAAAAACTGAAACATAGAAGCAAAATAATTACACATATTTTTGGGGTAACAATGCTGTTTAAATTCATGTATGTAATATAATATTTAAATATGAGTAAGTATGTTAGTCCCCTCAAGCAGCTGTTTCCTTAAGAAAAAAAGTCACAAATCCTCTATTCTTCAGCCATTATAAGTAATTAAATAAACACATTTGTAACAACATGGATAGAACTGTTCAGTGCAATAAGAAACAGAAAGGCAAGTTACACAGCATCTTTTTATGGCGATAATTTCCTTCATTTGTCACAAGGTTAATTGAATGAAAACTATTAAATTTCCAGTGAACAAAACACATTTTTAGAGTTTACCATACACAGATTAATTATCACCCTTACCCCTCTGATGGAGGTATCTTTATTATATTTATTATTCTAAAACAATGTATTTTGTAGTTTATTTATATTCACGTTTATTTTTTTAAGTTAGCATACAGAGTAAAGGGTTTCACTCTAGAAATTTTCATACATATATGCCCTTACATTTTGTTCTTATGCAACACCCTCCCTAGAGTCCACATATAGGGAAAAAAATATTTGGTTTGTTCTTTCTGAGCCTGCATGCTTCACTTAACAGAACAGCCCCCATTTCCATCCATTTTGCTGCAAATGCCAGGATTTCATTTTCTTATGAGAATAAAACCCCACTGTTTATGTGTGCCACATTTTCTCTGTGCATTCATTTATTCTTGGACATCTAAGTTATTTCCACTTCCCAGCTACTGTGTATGGGACAGCCATTAGCACGGATGGCATGCCTGCATCTCCGTGTTGTGCTGCTCTCAAGGTCTTCCGCTGCACACCCAGTGACTCACTGCTGGTCTGTGTAGTCTGCTCTCTTGAGTGCTTGCAGGAAGCTCCACGTTGACTTCCATAGTGGTGCCCAAGTTCATTCCCATCAGCAGTGTACAAAGTGTTCCTTTTTAAAATTTTCATTTCTGTAACAAGAAGGATAATGACTACCTTCTCAATATTTATTGATCGTTAATATCTTTTCTTTGAAGAATTCACTCCCATTTCCTCATGTACCAATTTTCACATTCTGTTCTCCTACATTTTCTTGTCATTTTAGTGACATGTAAGTTCAGGAATTTATCTAGTTTTCTAGATTTTCCTTTTTTTTTTTTTAAGAGTATAAAATTTCAAAGCATTCCCTATTGAATCTTTGGATTTCATGGGCGTGTGTTATAGAGTCTCTGTTTTCATTGCAAATGCTGTTAATTGGGTCACCTCTTTCTGCTGGTTAGTTTAGCAGGTTTTCAACCCTGCTTCACTTTTGAAGAAATTAACTGTTTGATTTTTTTCTGCATTATTTTTAGTATCTATTTCATTAATTTTTGAACTGCTCTCTATTTTTCTTTCTGCCTACTGTTTGTTCTTGCTTTGCTAGAACCTGGAATTGCACCCATGAGGTGATGTACTTCTCATGGCCTCCAGAAACGGCAACAGAGAACAGATAGTGGGCTTCCTCTTCTGTAGCTTTTTGTCCTATTATGAGTTTTCGACAATACCATCCACTTTCAAGATGTGTCCTCGCTCCTTAAACACCTCTGGAAATTCTATTGCAGTCCTACTTGCAGACTGCTTTGCTAGTATTCTGAACATTTCCTAACATAGTCCAGTTCACAGTTGCCTTAACCGTCATATTAACTTACAATGACCAGAAGTGGGGTCCAGGGAGAGAGAGAAGCTGGGGAAAGCAGGCAGGGCAAGCTTGCCAGCTTTTTGGTTAAAAGCGTGTGTAGAAAGGGTGACACTGATATTAGGGAACAGCAAAAATTCTAAAAACGAAGAACACATTCCCAAACGCTGGCTGAGCTGGTGTTTGGTGATTCTGCGCATGATATACTGGGTGTGTTTAAGTTCGTCATTTATCAAATTTTATATCTTATAATTCAAATTAAGTGAATGTATTTCAAATACATTTAAGGAAATCATAAAATTTTGAAGTTCTATGTTATTTTTAACATTGTATACAGAGAGAATGGCCCCTTCCTTACTAATTCATCGTTGTTTCTGAATTTTATATTTTGGTTGCAATCTTTGGTTTCAAGTACTACAATTTATGCCTTGATTTATCTACTTAAATGTGTTTTCTAAATGAAAACCTTTACAACCTGATGTTAAAAGTTGGCCATACATTACAAGAGAGGTATGACAGATAGCCTTGGAGCAAAATCCCATTCTGTCACTTCCTGCTGGTAGATCCTAGGGAACTTTTTAACCCAAACATCAATTTTCCAAAAGAATAAATAAAATATTGTAGAAGCGAGATTAGCTGTGCAGTAGACACCCCAAAATTCTTCAATACTTTTCTTCGCTATATTGTAATTTACTATACTGTTGTACTAATAAGCCTCAAATCTTCACTCTATATTTATAACCATAGAACTGCGTGTGCATAAGTATATATATAGTTTACAAAGGCAAATTACCCGTATGCCTAAGAAGTAGTTAAACTTCAGTTGACTGGGGAGATGGTACACTCCTGCTACATTCCATGTATGATGACGAGCTAACACAGAGGAGCCTTACGTGTAAGAGCCACCATCACTGTGGACAGCAGAAGCAGGAACTATTTTTTTTGAATACTAACTTACTAACAACAAGCATTGCAAGTTGCATTTTACTAATATCATTTCTTCTGCATATTTCATCGTGTGTGTGTGTGTGTGTGTGTGTGTGTGTGTGTGTGTGTGTGTGTGTTCCTGTGTGGGGGTATGTGTGCATACCTTTGTATGTGTGTAGGCCAGAGGTCAGTGCTGAATGTCCCATTGATTGTGACCCTCCTTACTCTTTGAGACAGTGTCTCTCGCTGATCCTGGAGATCAATCAGTTTACTCCTTTGGCTAGGCTCTCTGCCCCATGAACTTCAGGATCCACCCGTCTCCCCTCCTCAATCCCTCAAATGCCGAGGTCACAAATGCCGCCACCATTCTGGTGTTTACATGGTTGATGGGAATCTGAAATCAGGTCCTCACAGTTGCAAAAGGATGGTGGATATTTTACCCACTGAGCCATCTCCCAGCCTTGCAAAATTTAGTCTTTAATTTCTTCTTAGAAGCTTGAAGATACATCTTGCTCTTCTCTGTGCAAGTCCTGGTATCAAAAAGAATAAAAATAGGTTATGATTAGTTTTTTTTTTTTAAGAATAAATATTAGAAACAGAATCACCCAAATAATCCCTAAGAAATATTTCAGTCTTTCTAGTATCCCAGACCTGAGTTTATCCCAACTTGATTTTTTTTAATGCCTTGAAAGTTTGTTAGCATGGATATTAACATTAAAAATACAAGTCTGGGTGTGATGCTTCTGAAATTCAAGATATATCTGCTGACAGATTTAGATCTAAAGAACCTGATTCTTAGAGTATGGTTTATTCATGGAATTCTCCATGTGTGTCTTATCCATTTCCTTAGGCAAGCTTTAGGAATTCACTTGTTTCCCCTGAGCCACATTCACTTAAGATGTTTTCCTTAACCTGCTTTATGCAACAATGTAAACAACATAAAATACCAGGCTAGTGTGCTGTGCTCATTGGTGGTCTAATTGTTGGCTTATGCTGCTTTTAGATCATTTGCAACATTATGGCTTATCTCTACTGAGGATCATCTTTACAAATATTTCTCCCCTGACAGATTTTGAAGAAATGCACCTAATGTGATAAATTTAAATGTGAACTTGAGTTGAAAAAGACAAGAAGTCAAATTAAATGTAATGTGAACGAAACAGGTTATTAATGATAATCATATACAATTACTGCTTTAGTCATCCGAGTATATTGCATAGAAAAGCCAAAGGTCAAATCCTGATGCAGCTGTTTGTTCTTGACCAATTCTACTTAATGTAGTTTGTCAAGAACAGTTGTGTCTCTGGAGAAATCAGAATACGACAGAACTATAAGATCTCTTCGGTGGATTAAACGTCTCCCTGAATCAAGAAGCTTAAAGTGGAATTGGTAAGCATTGTAGTTCCTTGACATAAAATATGGAATATGCTCCTTCAAATTTTTACAGTATTATGTTAGCTTATTTTTGCTAATTATGAAGGGCTTTTCCTCTTCCCTTCACTTCTCTTTTGCTGGGAACCTTATATGGTAAATATAAGTAAATATAACCTTATATGGTAAATATATGGTTATTTTTCATGGACACCTTGATTTTTTCTTATCTGACATTGTTGCTTTCAGTGTGTTAAAAAGTTTTTAATCCAGTCCTAAATATGCAGGGATCCCACTCTTGTGAATTATTTGGGTAATTTAATGGTTATTGTCAATGACTTCACATGTCACATCTCACATTTTCAATGTTACCTTTAAGAGAAGAGAAACTTCCTCAAGGTCCTATGACATCAGAGTGAAGTTCACAGCTTCTTGTTTTAGGACACTAATAAAATTTGGTGACTCATTAGATATAGTAGTAAGGCTGAAGAGTCTTACTTCAGATCTCTGGCTTCTGAATTCTCACATGGGATCCGGTTACGACGATTAATGAAATGAGCTTACTCTGTCGTGTGAACATTCATGGTTGTGACGCAGTCTGTGTTTGGACTGACTGAGACACTGCTGGCACTGTGAGGAAGGTAGCTCAGCTGTTCTTTCATGGAGAGGTACAGAACTGAGGGTGTGAGTTCAAGCATGCTGGACTTTATATCCTGATTTTCCAGCATTCTTTGTCTTGGTCATTGTTTTCCTAGGTCCCCTCCTGTGTCTCCTGTCACAGGCTCTGCTTCTTTCCTCGCTGTTATGATAGAGACTCCCTAGGTCCTGACCATGACCCTTCTCCTTCTGACATCTCATCTTCACTAATGGCTACAGCTCCGATGGGGGCACAACTTGGGAATGGGAGAAAGGAAAAAGGAAAATCAGGACACAGTGAGAACATCAAAATCCCGAAACAGGGAAAATGTAATTGTTTGGCTTGTTTATTTGAGACAGAGATTCTCTATGAAGTTCAGTCTGGCCCCAATTTACTATCCTCCTGCCTCAGCTTCCTGAGATTTAAGATTACAAGTAGGTGCTGCCATACTCAATTTTCTGATGGAAATTTTGAAAAGCCATTATTAGTCTTCTAAAATTATACATTTAAATCAAGGAAATGGAAACTCCAAAACCAGACCACTTGTCTCAGAACAAGGCCGTAAGCAGATCCTCTGATGAGGACGATGGGATAGCAGTTCATCCAACACACCCAGCCGTTAACATGTCTATAAATATTTTTACTATCTTCATAAAATATTAAATAAAACCTAAAGACAAAACACTCACTGAAAAGCACTTGAGACTAATTACATTTCACCGAATGTCTATGAAAAGGAAAAATCTGGACAGAGTATCTTCATCCGGTTCTCCTCACATTCGTTTGTTTTGGTTTGCTTGTTATTTATTGTGAATAAAGAAGTTTCTTGTTTTCTTTTTAAACTCTGGTTTTCTTTTTAGAGTGTCATAGATGAGTACACTGTATTTCCATCATTTCCGTCTTTCCCCCCCATTCCTCCTGTGTTGCCCTACTCCTCTCAAATTCTTGAGCATTTCTTCTCTAACTATTATTTTTACAGAACCTACTGAGTGCAGTCAGTGTTGCTCTTATACGTATGTTTGTTCAGAGCTATCCACTTAATATCAGGAAGCCTAGGAGGGCTTGTCCCTAGAGACAGCTCTGTTTTCCCTCCCCCAACGGCCATTGACTAGCTGCAGCATTCCGATCTACTGTTGGACCTACTCACCTTTCCCATATCCTCTTTGGCCTGTTCACTGGTGGGAGCTTGTCCAGGCAGCCATTTTGTTGAGAGTTCATGAATGCAACATCCCTGACCTGTCTGGAAGACAGTATGTCATACTCATTCTGGGCCATTTGTTCTTACAGTTGTTCTTCCCTCCTTTCGTGGTGTTCCCTTAGTCTTAGAATAGGAATTGTTTGTAAATGTCCCAACTGAGGATAGGCCTACCAGGATCACTTACTCTTTGCCTTGTTTTGGATCTCTGCAGAAACCTGGGTCTGTTACAAACAGAAGTGTCTTTGATGAGGGATGAGAGATGTACTTATATATAGATGTTAAGATAAATAGTAGAACAAAAAAATTGTTAGAATACAATTGGAGACTCTATTAACCTTGAAAAATGTTGGTAGTAGGTTCTCCTCTAGGGTCTATGATCTTTCCATCTGTGATTCTTTGCTAGGTATATAATACCTGCAATAAGTTACCCTTATTGAGTGGGCCTTACTTCTGATTAGACAGCTGCTGATTACCCTCGACATGTAAGTTCTGCTATTGCTCCATTGGGGGTATCTTATAGGGAGAATCATTCTGACGGCTTGCAAGCTTTATAGCAGCACCTTCTGATAATATGAGAACTACCACTCAGGGAAGAGTCTTCCAAGTCAGTGTCAGCCTGATTTTACCAAATCCCAGGACCAAAGTGTGTGATATTGTAAGTTGTAAAGTCTTACCTTTGAGTCCTGTGAAGCAACCAAGGGAAATAGCAATAGCCTATTGTATTCGAGGAGTCTTGTGGACCCCTGATTAATAACTCTAAGGGAGGCATTTCTTGTTTGGCAAAGGCTTTTTTTTTTTTTTTCAGATTGTTGATGGTTCCTGGAGTTACAGGTGGTGAATATTATCACCACATGTGAGGTAACTCTATTTAACATATATTTGTATATATGCAAATACATTATATATAAAATATATACATACACTATACATGTATTTTAAGTAAACTTAAGAATAATTAAAAGGATGTTTCCTTATGGCGTTTTCAAACAACCTTATTGTTATTTATCTCTCTTCCTTCATCTCTATTAGTCTTCTCCCCTCCCCAGCTGAGTTCCCTCCACTTTTTCACCTTTCCCGCTTATAGCATCTGTGTCCTAATATCTCCTCTCCAGAGTTCCTTCTCCCTCTTTCCCAGTGAGCTCAATCTTTTTCCTAATGTATACAATTACTCTACACACTCAAACCTAAGCTTTGGACTCTCATTTCCTAAACATTTTAAGTTTTAAATTGGCCTTCAGGTTAATACTCTATTACACAGTCTTCTATTAAGTCACATTAAGATACATACTGACACCAGAAAATTTTCATAAGGCCATTCCGGTAATTGAAATTGCAGATATATATTGACTGCCTGTGGAAAAAAAAATGTTAGGCTAGTTTTTGGTGATCTAAATAGGGACAGAATCTCAAAACGACAGTGACCTGACCATGTCAATATGTGATTGGCATGGTTCGCATTGGCAATATTTGATCCGACCCAATTATTTGGGAAAGAGGTTTGCTTGAAGCCACTCTTGATGTAAATATTACTCAACAAAGAGAAGACAGAACATCCCAGAAAGAAAAACTGAGCTAGCTAACACACGGATGACAAAGCACATCACATGAATGGCACTGTAGAGTGCTTTCACCAGTTCCATTTGTGAAAGAAAATGCACAAACCATGAAGGCAAAGACCAAATAAGAAGGAACAAGCAAGTATATGGAAACCTTGCACATCATGACGAGGATTTGTACTTCATCAAGATAATTGTGACTATCAAAGACTTTAAAGTAGTATAATCACATGACCAAAGTTACAGTTTTAGTAAACGTTTTGAAGTAATACCATTGTTTTTGAAGAAAGGGCAAATTTAGACTAAAGAAAATAGATTAGGAAAATACTATAGTAACCTAGCGGGAAGACTACGGAAACCCAGTTGGTCTACGGACTGGAAATGGAAACAGAGCGTGGACGAAAGGCCTATTTAAATGGTGGAAGAGGTCAACGGTAGTTGTGGATCGAAGGTGACTTGTGAGTATGAAAACCTAATGTAATTTACAGGTTCCTGTTGCTAGTCCTGGTGACTCGGTGAGTGGTGTTTCCATGGGTGAATACAAGAAGCCTTTTTTATTTTTACTACTGCCTTGAATCAAAGACCATACAAATGTTAGGCCAGTGGCTACATCTCTGCTCCAGACATCGCCATAATGAGAAATAGATCTGAATGGAGGGGGAGAGTAGAGGATGGGTTAACTTTGATCTATTAAGTCTGAGGTGTCTGGGAAATTCAGGTGGATTTTTCTAGCAGGCTTTGGGATTCATAAATCTTAAATCCATCAGAGATGTAAAGACTGATCTGGATTTAGAAATTCTCACTTCAATATTATTTAAAACTAGAAAAATATATAAGGATGTCCAATTAAGTTAAACATACCTGCCTTTCATGTTTACGATTCAAATAGCCCTTCAGGTTCTTCTTTTGCTGTTTGGCTATTTACATGCGTCCCATTTTGCTTTAGTTCAAAATGAGAAGCTGTGACAGAAAACCTATCTGCCCATGGTTTCAAATACCCTGTGCTTACCATCACATTTGTTGACTTTAGCCAACGTTGAGTAAGCTTCTCTAGAAGTGAATACGCCTTGCTGGTGTCTTATATAGTTAGGGTGTTTCACATGCAACCTGCTAACAATAGTGTATCTTCAGGAATACGAGCATGGGGCTGGTTGAAGAATCTGTATGGCTTGTCCCTGATTACTATTAATGATTACTACACACTTGGTGGCTAGAAGACATGTCAAGTTATCATCTTAAGACACTGGAACTCAAGTATGACACCGGGTTAAGTGGGCTAAATATTGAGATCCTAGCATTCTGCTCTTCCTATAGAGGCTTCAGAGGAAAAATGAGCCTTAGTTGGTTTCTGTCTTGCAGAAACCTGTAGTCCTCATGACTGTCTTCCTCTGTCTACTGACTGCACAGAGTGCAGAATCCAGCCTTGCTTTCCTAACCCCTATCTGAGAAGAACCCTTGCCATTATAAGGACTCAAAAGAGTAAAGGGTGACACTCTTTCTGTCTCAAGTCTCTTAATCTTATCTGCAAACTTTCTTTCCCCACAGACGGCAATGCTGACTGGAGCCAAGGATTAGGACTCCATCTTTTCATGCATTATTCAGTTCACAGACTGGGATTGTAGAAAGGGACGCAGCTGACTAGCTCCAGCTGCTTATATAAATAATTATTCATATGGTAGCTATTAGGTAATATTTTAAAAAGTCAAATAAAAACAAGCATATGGACAACAACAAGAAGAAATGCGATCAATTTGCACCATAAAAGATTATTTGCTTCAAAGTAACTGTAAGAATATATATTGTTAAGCCAGAAGGTTGTCACTTAAAAAAAAATCCCAATATCTAATTCTTATTCTTTTGAACTCTCTGATCTTATTTTGATGAATTATTGATTTCTAATCACATGAATACCTAAAAGACTGGTAAGTGTCCCTGCTGTAAATCATGGACATTGAGACTCAAATGTGTTCCCTTCCTTCCTGGCACAGCCAGGGTTGGTGCTGTATGATGCCTGCTGGACAGATGCTCAAGCCAATGATGGTCCAGTAGTGGGAGACTGGAAAAGATAATCAGTGTTCTCTCTTTTTGACTCTGTAGTGATAAACTAAACTCTTTCTAGCTTCCTGATTCCTCACCCGTGAGCACTGCTCCAACTCCTGCTTGCTGCCAACACTGGTTTTTTGAGCCCATTCTTTACTTCTGGAACTGTTCGCTATCTTTCTCATGAACAACTCTTGTGTATGTTATTCAAATTTGGTTTCCATCACACCCAGAAGAGCCTCACAGAAGTCGTATTGTACAGATATTTTTATTCTCCTATAAGGATTTTGGTTTCTGCCACCAGATTCTCTACCACTGAACAATACAGAATAATATTGTATGAAAAGAAACCTTTTTCAATTAAAAAAAATAAAATAATTTTGGTTTCTGGCAGATCTGGGAGCTAGATCTGAAGCACAGGTATCCCCACATTGTGTTTGTTGAGCTAGCTGGGATAGCTGTGAGAACGCTAAGAATTTACCTCTATTTAGCTTAATTATTTTTCTCCCTTTAGTGGAAAATCACTTAATGAAATTGTAGAGATTATTTATCTGAGTCATATTTTTATGGAAACCGCTTTTCACTTCAATGCATTTTTAGAAATGTTTTCTTTTTTTAAAAAAGGATATTCTATTAATATTTATAATTAGATAGCACACAAAAACAGATGCTAAATCTTATGCTATAACTTTGTGGGTACGATTACATAAAGAAGATTATACACTTTGCATTACAATGTTCTCCCTGGAGCTGAAGAACAAAGGGCTTACTCCGTGAACATGGCATTTCTTTTTTTGGGGGTGGAAGTAAACAGGAAGTGATTAACCTCGATTATTTAAACTATTTTAGCACGCTAGTGATGATCCCGAGTGTCATACTTGATGCCCAGTGTAGTACAGAGTAGAGCAGCAGCTTGGCGCATTCTTGATTGATTGACTTGTGAGTCTTTTTTTACTCAATTCTCTGTTAACCAGTTTATACTGTCATCCTGATCTTTCTGCGATGCTGGAGGGTCCACCCTACCTTCAGAGTTTACAGTGGTGTGGTGCTCAGTATCCACGAGGAGGCAGACTGTGTGTGTGTGTGTGTGTGTGTGTGTGTGTGTGTGTGTGTGTGTGTGTGTGTGTTGAGATCAGAGGGCGGAAGGAACAGAATTTTTCTTTTCTTCAATTGAAAACAGTGAATGAATGAAAAGTATGTTGTCTAATCTTAATCCCTACAACCTGCCAAGAATAGTTGACGCAAAGACGAGGAAACTGAGTCGCCATGGAAGAACAGCTATGGGTCTTGGTGCCAGATTTGAAGTCCTCTGAGATGCACGAGTGCAAGCCTTTGCACTGTGTGTGTAAGGTGGCTACTTCGAGAGATCCCACTGGGGGTTCGGAGCACGGAGAGGGGGCTTTCCAATAATGGTCAAGGACCCCGGGTAGGTTGAGTTCTGCAAGGCGGGGAGAGGAGCGGAAGTTTACTTCCCAGACGCTGCGCCGGGGCACGGCAGGTCACGCCCACTAGCGGGTGGCCGCCTCCGGGCTCGGGCTGAGATGCTGCTGAGGTGCGCCTTGTGAGCCACGGACGCGCTCGCCACCGGAGGCTGAGCAGCGAGGGCGCACCCGGGAGCCTCCGGCGCCTCCCTGCGGCCCGGGGCGCACGTGCCTGGACCGGGGCCGAGGTCAGCAGCCGCTCCGTAGTAGCCGGGGCGGGAGGGAGCGCCTGCTCCCGGCCACCGCCGCCACCCGCCTGTCCGCCGGCCCCGGTGGTTGGGCGGAGGAAGCGCGGGACTCCTCCTCCCGCCGTATTAACATGTACCCAGGGGCGGGTGGCCAGCCGAGCCTCGCCGCCCCTGCCCGCCGCGTCCCGGCGCTCAGCCTCCGCGCCAGAGGCGAGCGCTGCGCTCCCGGCGCCGCCGCAATCCCGAGGACGCGGCCTCGCAGACGCCTTCCGCCGGCGGGGAGCGGCGGGACGGGCGCGGGCGGCCGCTCCCGAGCCTGGCTGGGCTCCTCCGCTGCTCCTCGCTGACAGACGCGTCCCCGGCCGCGAGGCCGCCGCTCCGGCCCTCGCTCCGGACGGACGGACGGACGGACGCACACACGGACTGCGGGCAGCGGCAAGGTAAACGCCTGGCTGCGCGGTGGGGCCGGGGTCGGGGCTGGGCGGCTGCTCGCCTCCCGGGGGTCGCGGCCGCCCTGGCTGGGGACTGCGGGCGCTCCCTCTCCCTTGACTCCTGCCCTGGGACCACGTCTGATCCCTGTGGTGACACCAGGATCCCCGGGGACAGCTCATCCTTCCCCCGGGCATCGGAGCCTCGTAGCTCCCTGGGGTGCTCGAGCAGGGACAGGGTTTTTAATTGAGACAGGGTCCCTGGAGGGGGAGGGGAGAGGAGAGGAGAGAAGGGGAGCGTGGGTCCTGGGTCTCCATCATCTCCGGTCGAATGCACACCCGCTTCAGCACCTCCGAGGAGAAAGGAGGTTGCTCACCGCAGGGGACTTCTCCACGGGCTCCAGTCCTTGGAGGAGCAAGTTGTTGCACTCTTTTTGCGTGACATTTTTGGCTTTGCTTGTGAAGAGCGACCCCTTCCCCGAGTGTGTGTGTGTGTGTGTGTGTGTGTGTGTGTGTGTTGGGGGGGGGT
Organism: Cricetomys ansorgei; assembly: GCA_026225945.1. Classification (NCBI taxonomy): domain Eukaryota; kingdom Metazoa; phylum Chordata; class Mammalia; order Rodentia; family Nesomyidae; genus Cricetomys; species Cricetomys ansorgei. The sequence continues at coordinate 32,365 of JAMJFZ010000370.1, forward strand.
GGAGGGACAAGAGACATAAAGAATGACACTGAGAGGCGCGCGCAGAGGGACGGGGTCCCGGAGTCCCGGGGTCCCGAGGGCGTTGCCGAGGCCACCTGCCCGGAGTCTCCTGGCGGGCGGTGGGAGCCCGTGTGCCCAGGACCGACTGAGTGACGCGCAGCCCGAGCACCGGGCACCGGGCACCTCTCCTTGCTCCGGGCTGGGCCAGATAACAGATTGCACTTTCACTGAGGGGCGGCTGCTGCTGCTGCTGCGGAAGGGACCTCCCGGGTTCTGCATGGCGATGAAGACTGAGCAGCCAGGACCCGCGGGAAGCGAGCTGTTCCCGACTTCATATCGGCCCTGAGGCCATGGGAAGGGGCGGCCGGGACCAGGTGCCCTCTCTGGAGCCGGTGAGCCGGTGAGCGCCTGTGCCCGGTGGGCGCCGCGCTGGCCCAGGGTGCTGCTCACCCTTGCCTGGCCTGGAACGCTGCGGAATTTTCTGTCTGGGGCAGGGAGGGCGTGAGAATGGTAAGGGCTGCAGGTGAAGGCTCTGAGAGCACTTGCTCTCCTGGAGTGGGAGGTTAAGTCTTTTGGGGACCCAGGGCGGACTCTTCACCTCCAAGCCCGTTTTTTTTTTTTGTGTGTGTTTGTTTGTTTTAAATTAGAAAGGAGGTGCTGTAAAGAACAGCTTTTTGACAGTTATTTATATCACAATTTCAGTTCAGGAAGCAACTTGCTGTTGGCCCAGATTAATTTGTGTAGATGGCAATACTGTTTATTTGAACTTGATGGAAATGACAGGCAGGCAAGGGATGATGCAACTGATCTGGTTTATACAATGGGACGTTCTTTCTCTTTGTTTACGCTGCTAAAAAGCAAACTCAATACATTAAAAAATACTTGTATATTTCTTCAAAATTTAAGTGCTTAAGAATTTAAAAGCTGCCTTTGCATCCAGAAAATCTAAACTTTGTAATGAAATGATGTTGATAGAAATCTGGTTGTCCATAGCTAGCGTCTTAAGTTTATTTGAATTTGATGGTTCGGTTCAAAGTTTCTGGGACCACTACCTTAATATATATATTCCAAGTTCTAGGTCTAAAATTATGTGAAAAAATTTTAAGCTAACTGACTTGCTTAGGAGGAAATGTAACTTTGCTTGAGAAAACATTTGCAAATGTAGGGTAAGTTGTAAAAACCACACCAGCATCTCTCTCTCTGTTATTCTAGCCAACACATAGGAGATGAATATGACCAAGGTGTGTTATTTGTATCAATTCTCCAAGAAAAAAATAAATATAGGCAACATAAATATTGGCAAAATGTAACAGATGTTTTAAAGGATCATAAAGTACTTTTCTGACAAAACTTTTCAAATTTATATTGAAACCCTTGTGCTTAGTGGGAAGGGCACCCAGAGAGCTCTCCCTGTGGGGACTTTAGTGGTTTAGCACCTCTAATTTCTCTTTCCAGATTCTTTTTATTCTAGCAGGACTGAAAACATGATGAATCACATGAGCAATTATTCAAAGCAAGTGGAAAGAGGACCTCAAAATATGCAGAGAAATACCGCAAACCTACATGGTCTGCTTTCCAAACTCTGATGTTTTTAGGTTTCTTACTGAATCCAGAGTTAGAGTCAAACCGTCTGCACGTGGACCTGTTAAGTGCATTAGATGGACACTTGTTTGAGAAACAACTTGGACAGGACAGCGACACCGTGGCTACAGCTTGACAGAGACATGCACCATGATTTTTATTTTTTATTTTTCTAGAAACTCTTGTGGAAACAGTTCACTGTTTCATTCCACATAAACTTTCTAATTTAGAAAAAAGTCACATGCTAATAACTTGCACATTTCTGTAGTAAATTTGCACAATCAACCCAAACTCATAATTGTGTTACTTTAATGATGATTCTCATCAATTGTTCTAGCCTTTATCAGAGGAGAGAGAGTTGGTTTCCACTTAGGACGCTTCCAGTTGGGAGACTTTATGAAGATTTCATTTCTTTAGAAACTGTATTTTTCCTGATTTAAGGAAACAATATAGATGTGAGTTCTTTTGTTTCTTTGCTCTCTTTGCATTGATAGGTTGGTTTTCCCTTAACAATCCACAATAAAACAAGAAGGCTAATTAGGATCTTGACAAACTCAATATTGACCTCCCATAATTATAATTTATGCCCATTATATGTTGGTCTATTGTGTATTAAAAAAACATTAGATTAAGAGCACATACACCTCTTGCAAAGGACTGTAATGGTTCCTGGCAACCACACTGGGCAGCCCACAGATGCCTGCAACTCCAGATCAATGGACTCTAGTGCCCTCTTCTGGCCTCTGTGGGTATATGCATTCAGGTACACATACACACATACCCAAAATTTAAAAAAAAATCATTTATGAATTAGATAAATATTATTGCGAGGAGGCCTCTTGCTAGCATTCTAGAAATTTTTTGTGCTTCTGAGAACATTGGGGGTTGAAAAACACCCCATGTCTTGGGTTGTCTTTTATTCCCAGAAAATCCTAAGTGTTTTCTGTCTTCTGTGTTCCAAGAAAAGAGTCACTATAGTGCCCCTTGAGACATCCTTCCTGGTCTTAAATCATGGGGAACTTTGCAGCCTGATTCCTTTTCATTGCTAGTGAAGTTTACTTTCACTAGATTTGGTCTCTGTCAAGAGTTGTTAGAAATTTGTTGCTAGGAAGATCTGAAACGCTCTCCACAAAAGGAAGGTTTATACGTAGCATTCTACTATCCTCTTTAATATAAACAATCACAGAGGGCTAGTGGCACGGATTGCCAGATACCAGGTCCTTTTCTTCAACTCGTATCCATTTAGCTTTATAATGTATATTTACGGCCCCTTTCTCCACAACCCTGCAGTGTACAGCCTTACACAGTAACTGAGATCAAGAAGAATAACAGCAACAAAATCGATGTGCAGGTCAGATAGTTTGAATGGGGACTGGCTGTCCTTTGAAGCCCACGGCTCCTTACTCTGATTCTGAAGACGTTGTCTTGCACAGTAGTGCTGACCCAACAATTCCCCAGCCTCCACTCTAATAAGGTGCTGGATGGATATTTTCTTCCTTAAATGACTTAAGATTTCCTCAATTGTTATTTATTATTTTCTCCTTCTTGTTCATAACTACTGGGAAGCAAGAGGTATCCCAATTAGGAAAACCAGTGCACACAGGGCACTCTATATGCTACCCATTAGCCAGTGTGGCTGCTGTCTGACTACCTGTTTTACATTTGGTTGCAAACTAGATAGCAATACCCCAGGAATACGCAGAAAAAAATGTAAGCTCTTCCTCTACCCTCTTCCTAGAATTTTCCATAAATGAAACCATTTATTTTTCATATTCATTTATAACTTGCATCCATTGTCACGGACAATTTGTCTATCTTCCCTCGGTGTTTCTTGTCAAACTGTAAGTAACCACACAAAGCCAAGCTATGAAGTGTGTCCTTTGGAGCTGCCCAACCTTGCCAGGTCTCCTTAGTATTCAGCAGCGCAGTGAACTTGTGGAAGACATGGCTAGACAATTAGAGAAGAAGGGGTTGTGCTGTGACTTGCTTATCTTCCTGGCCTTGAATCTGAATCTCTGTACCAAGATTATTCAGAGACATTTAAAGGGCTCCCTCAGGCGGCTTGTGAGAAGGCCTCTCTGGGCACATTTCCAGGCTCTGCCGCCTTACACTGTGACATGGTTTTAGCTAATTTGAAAACATCTGCTAGAGTAACTTCCATGTTAGTTCTACTACTGGCAAGTGCATTTGAGTATGTGATAGGTGGATTGGCAGGAACCCCAGCTCTAACCTCATGATTATTGCCCTATCCCTGGAGACCCTTTTTGTCTTGGTTTCCATTTCAGTGGAAACAGTCTGTTTCTAGACTAGAAATTTCCCTGCTAGATATCACCCAGATTTCTTTATGAAAACACATGCTGCAGTTTGCAAGGAAATGACATTTTGATCTTGTCTCAGACTCAGCAAACAACTGTTCTTTGATGGGATTCATCACATTATGTACTAGGAAGAAAGCAGGACACGCTCATCTCCGTCAACATTATTTCCTTCCTTCGTACCTTAACCCAGAAGGCAGGGCAACTTTCTCATTTTTTTTCCCTGTCAAGCAAGCATGTGCTTTCATAATTATGGAGGGCCGCTGTGGAATAAAGAAGCCCTACCACATTTGGAACTCTACTGTGTGGACTCTTGCCTGGGCGATTCGAAGGAGGCTTGCTTGATTCTGTAGCATGCGCAAACTGTGACGGGAAGTCTTTTCCCTCTCTCTTTGGAACATAGCTTCTTAAATTGTTTCCTCTTTCTTACACCTCAACTGAAAAGTCATTTAATTAGTGAAGCTCTCCAGCTGGATACAGTGTGATGGCTTTTTAGTCTCTTTGAGATCCTTTTACAGCTAATAAGGATGTGTTAGCTCATGGTGGTATGATTGAATGATTGAATTGTGCTTCCTGTAACCTCAAGAGCTAAATATAGCATGCTCATCAATACCATCAGTGCCAACACAGTGCAGGGCACCTGATAAGTGGTCAATATATGCCAGCTGTGTAAGCAATTAAATACATGAGTGAGTACACACACAGCCGTGTTCCAACTGTGCAAAGACCTTCACTCTGAAGGTAGTATTTTTGTTTTTGCATGGCTCACCTTGCAAGATCAGATTCTACATTGTTTTTTCCAAGACTTACTTGAATAATAAGACTTACTTTGAAAGACGGAGATGATCCCAGAGTGGCCAAAATGTCATAGTAATGCTGTATTTTCCAGCTAGAGGGCCTGCAGTCTTTTTATAAAGGGAGGTAAGATTTAAGATTAAATAAGAATTGATAAGGATCCCCATTTCTCTTCCTTCCTCCTAATGCACAGCAAGCTTACAAGTCGCTTACCCATCCCATTCCTTTTTGCCTCACCTTTCAAATCTCCTTGCCTGCCATCCATTGTGGAGACCAGCATGTCTGTGCCTCATTTTCATCTGGGATTTTTCTGTTTATGTCCGTCTCTCTCTTCTGTAGACCAGAAGCTCAAAAAATAACAGAGACAGTGGCTAGTATAAGGTTTGCATATGGAAAGAAGCGAACGTTCAATGGGGACTGAGCTGGTTCGTCTACTGTCAAGGTGACATGAACTCGAGTCAGCTGGGGGAACAGTGCCTCGGTCCAGGAGATGCCTCCGCCAGACTGGGCTGTGGGCAGGTCTTCATGGTATTTTCTTGATTGTTGACCTGGGAGGGCTCAGCTCGCTGTGAATGGTGCTACTCCTGGGCAGGTGGGCCTGGAGTTTGCGAGAATGGTAGTTGAATGTGAGCCTAGAAGCAAGCCTAGAGTAGTGTTCCCTTGTAGTCTGTTTCAGTTCCTGCCTTTAGGTCCCTACTTGAGATCCTGCCCTGACTTCCCACAGGAGCCATGGGGTGATAGAGTGTGACATGGAACCATAAGCCAGATAAGTCTTTTCTTCCCCAAGCTTGTATTCTGATAGAGTTTGGTCATAGCAACAGAAAGCAAACTAGGAAAGACACTGAAAGAATGAACCATGTCACCAGAGGTGAGAAGCAAATGTAGTAGCTTTAACTACAGTTTTAAATACAGCTCTAACTGATTTTCTTAATGCTGCATTCTGTGTAGGCACTCATTAAACCTGTGATACTTCCCATTGATGGATCATCTTAAAAGCTAACACCTCAAACAATGTAGAGTAGTCTTCTAATTACTTCCTTATAAACATTTTTAACATCCCCCCTTTTAAAAAAAATCAGATGTAAGAGTTTGTTCCTCCTGGGATGTTTGGAAGCCATGGGGAGTTATACCAGCCTCCTGGATATGCTGACCTGCCAACTGCAAGGCATTCTAGATGCCAGGTCCACAGTTCAGCCTTGCGTGCTCTGTGAGGGAAGATGAGGTCAGTGTGGACATTGCCAGTGTTTGTCTAACTGATCATACCAACTAGAGTATCTAGAGTTTCATGGGCATGCCAGGGGTTTAAAGTAGTTTACTTTGATGATTAGAATCCCTCAGGGTCTGCATAATAGCTTTCAGGTATTTGGTATTTATATATTGTGTCTAAGAATGAGCAAATCAAAATATGTGTCAAATAAAAGACATATTTCAAATCATTGAACAACAAAAGATGCAATTACAAGGATAAAATGAAAACATGGGGATCTTAGGAGTCTGAAGTAGGAGGCTTGCCATGAGTTCAAAGTCAGCCTTGACAACATAGTGAATTTCAGACTAACCTAGGCTACAGAGTGAGAACCCATCACAAAACAGATAAAAAAGATGTAGGGAATAATTAGTAATAAAATCAACATCACATAAGAAATCAACTGTTCAAACATAATGTTAGTCATGTTTATTGTATTTATTTTAATCACCTATAAATGTATGGGGCTTATCAAAGAATCAAAGTATTGTGGAATGCTTCCTGAAAAAGAAAATCTCAAACAGGAGCCTCATGAATTGCTAAGAATTAAGTCAAAATTACTGTAACTTGCAGACTGGGTAAGGTGTTTACATAGATATATGGTTTTTGAAATGCACAGTACTGGTCAGGGGAAAATGATCCTTGGTCCATGTAGAGATGAATTTACTGATGCCATAGAGCTTAATAGTTGTTCAGGAATGCTTAGACTTTCTGGGAGCCACTCAAGAATTCTAAATAGGAAATGATCAGAAGTGGTCACTTGAGAGTAGAAGAGCCATATCCCAGAGTTAGACCAATATCTTAGGTATAGTCTTTGAAAGATGGGTCTAGGGAGATATATATATGGGTAAATGTAATTTTTTTCTAGTAATTTTTGACTATTTTCTCTTATGTCAGAGTCACATTATTTTTAATTCTGTATTACCAAAATTATAATTATTTTGGTATTATCAACAACTTAAGTAACATTGTAGTAAATACTTCATTCCTATCAGTCAGTTATTAGATAGACCATTTACACGGTGTTGTGTGTACTGCTATTTTCCAAACATATCTTCCTTCACTGCCTTCACTGGGTACTCTGTGTGCTGTATCGTGTCCTTCCCATTTCCTTGCGTCTTGTGTGTTTTGCTGCGTACAAGTATACATCCAAACAACATAGTCAGGATTTTAGGCCCTATAAAAGTATTGTCATGCTCTTCAAATTCTTCATCTTTCCTTTATTGCTCAGAAATGTGTTATGTGCAGGTTTAGTTTGTTCATTTTTACAAATCCATGGTATTCTGTTCCACAGCTGCACCATGATTCATGTGTTAGTCTTTTCTTGATGGGTGTTGATGCTGCTTCCAAACGAGTCTGCTGCTGACGTTCAGATGCTCTCCCCTTGTGCTAACAGGGGAGCTTCTTGGGGCATCTCTTTGGAGAGCAACTGAAGGAGGAAGGCATGTTACCTGCACACTTGGCAGATTACACCTGATTATCGAAATTGGTAGCATCTATTTATATTCCAACCAACAATCCATTAAAGGTCCTACACGTGAATGATGTGTTTTGAATTTTGCCAGTCTCATAAACGTGATATCTCATTGTATCAATAATTTGCTGCTCTCGACTACTAGGAACGTTGGCTAGTTTTTTCCTTCTTATTAACATTTTTGTTTCTGGGGGTTGGTTTTTCATATATAATGCCTATCCTCTTACTGCTGTTCATTTAAAGCCATTGATTGAGATATTCAGGACACCAGATGTTTTTATTTGTCAGGAATATGAGTTAGTGGCTTGCCTTTTCATTTTTATGGCATCTTGTGGTAAAATGTTTCTTTAAGTTCTACAAGATACAGGTGCAGGTAGCTGACCAAACCTTTTCTGAGTCTGAAGTTATTGGTGAAGAAGTCATTTGTGCTTTAATCTCTTGTAAACCACTGAAACTTTATTTTCACAATGATTTCTTTACGACGTTAACGTCTATGGTTATTTTATAAAGCGTTAAATTACATCCCGAATTTGAGGAAGATGCATAACTTGTCTTGCTTTTAATTTGTTCCTCATTAAGTTAGAGTGAGGTTGTTGGATTTTTGTGAAATCTTCTCCTGACAAGCTTCAAGACTTCAGTTTGTGCCTAGAATGTATAAAAGCTTCTAAACACTTTTTCTTGCTCCCAAAGTCTTCTTGCTTCTTTCCCTCCCTCCTCTCCTTTTTTCTTCTTCCATGGCTCTTCTCTTTCCTCCCTCCCTTAGTTTCTCCCTTTCTTCCTTCTTTTCCCCACACAACAGTGTAGCCCAGACTGGCTTGTCTAGGCTGGCCCCAGCCTCACAATCCTCCTTCCTCTGTCTTCCAAATACTGGGATCACACACTTCCTTAATGTACCTTCCAAGATTTATTTTTCTTAAGTCTTCATGGGACTTTCAGGAATGCAGCAACACAATTCATTCTTATTCCTCACTCATCTACCTAAGGACCACACATGCAGTGTGCACAGTGTGACTTCAGGTGTATCACTGGGACATGAATAGTAGGGCATCCTTGGCTGCTTTTGTTATCAAGCATGTGCTATGCACAGTGTGACTTCAGGTGTACCGCTGGGACATGAGCAGTAGGTCAGCCTTTAGCCCCATTTCTTAACAAGTTCTTTGTATAAAACTTTCCACAGTGGTCATTCTGCTGGCCAGGACTTGGCTGTTGGCTATTCTGTCTTCCTTATTTATTTCTCTGCTCTTCATTTATTATTAAATTATTATATTACACATTATGATAGTGCATTATATATAACATATGTTAAACATGTATTAATATATTGCTATATTCTTCCCATTTGACAAGTTATGGCAGCTGATTCTCCCAGGCCATGCCAAGGGGAGTTAAGATTGACTCTCTCTGTCCATTTTTCTATGTGGATTATGTTGCCATGAGCAAACATTTCTTTTTAAATGATTATTTTAGATCCCAGCCAGATATTACCTCTCACATGAAATGTTTATGGCCCGTTTAGCTGAGGGCTAACTCTCTTAATTCCATTTGCATTTAACTGGTTCGTTTATTTTATGACTTACATATGTGAATACCACTAGATGTTAAGCCCCCTCAATGATGAATTAATTTATGTATTTTTGCATCTTTTATAAGCATAAGCCTAGTGTCGATCAAAATGGCATTAGTGGGTAACAGCTACTTTCTTGATGATTGGTAATTAGTTATTGGAGATGACATAGGCTAAATGGAAATTTGGACTCTGAGGTTATTGGGAATAGGGATGTTAGTGGAACATACTAGGATTTTAAAAAGCGAGTGTGTTTGGAGTAACTAAACTACAATTTGGTTGTGATATTTAAGATGATTGAATATCTCTTATAAGTAAGAAAAAAAATTAGACCCGAGATTCTGAAATGACAAACATTGGTATGTAAATTAGAGGTGGGTCATCAGATTCTTGGTATTAGCCGCTTCTTTGTGTGTTTCCTGTGGAAAATGCCACGTCTCTCCACAATAATGGTTCACTACGCCAGTCCGTTTAACTAGCTACAAGACTTTGGGCAAGCTAATTTCACTGAGCCCAGTTTTCTCATCTGAAAAATGAGAATCATTAAACTTAGATTTTGGTGTATTTGAAAGGATTAAATGAGCCAACCTGTAGAAAGTCTCTAGTTCAAAGCTGGACCCATGGTGAGCAATTAGAACCTGTTCTTAATAGTGTGTTTTATCCACAGGAACTAATCTCCCGGCCATCTTTCTGCATCAAAGTGGTACTACATGAAGAACTTAAAATGGCTCCTCTAGTGTGAAACACTTCTACTAAAAGCTAATCCCTGGATCTATTTCACATTCCTTTATAACACCACGACAGCAACAATAACTTGGGGAGCTATTTAATAAGAGCTGGTGTTTATTGAGCACCAAGGTCTTTGTACTCAGTCAGGATGCAGGTTTCCTGTGTCACTTGCAGGCTGTAGGTGTGAATCCATAGGGCAGCACCCACAATCCCACAGCCAAACCCTATCTGAGGTTGTACCATCTGATGTGAGGAGATGATGGAGAAAATCAGACATAACGTTACCTATGGAACATTTAACGTTGTTCCTGAAAAGATATTCCTACAAAACAGTTCAGTGCGTCTGGAGCAACACCCAAAGTGTACATTTTAATTACTTTGTTTAGATTGTGTATTTCCTAAGGTGGGATGAAATATGGGGGGAAAAGAGGGTAGAGAGACCTGACAGGAAGGGACCATTTTGTCTTGATTTCTATAGAGGAGATTGTTCCTGTTTGATATGCAGCTCCTGCATGGGATTAGAGAGCTACCACCAAGCTTGGTGTTGGCTACCACCAAGGTATGCATGCCGCTGTTGCACGTCATGGTTGTCATATCATGCTGGTTGTCATTGTTATACAGGCATCATAGCTGAAGAGGAGGACTGTTGGTTGCTTCCCTCCTCTGGAAGGTTGCATGGTGCCATCTGTTACCATGAAAGCCAGTCCTTGGGGAGGAGGCTTTCAGGTCAGATCCAGCTTAGAGGCTTTTGGGCCCTGTGTCTGAAATTCATGGTATCTTCAGCAATAGGGACCACGTTCTACCTCTGTGAGGCAACCAAGGCAACAATGGCAACCAAGCCTACAATGTTTTGGGAAGCATTAGAAAACACTGGCCAACAACCAAGAATAGGGCTTCTTGTGCCTGGCATTGGGAGTTTTCTTAGGTGGTCTGTGGCTCTTGGAGGGAATATAGTCAGCTAGTTGGGAAATTTTCATTTAAACGGTATACATTTACTTGTATACCAACTTACATATATTATATTTATTTTTAGGTAGATTGATCGTTAATAGTATGATTCCTTATGACATTTTCAGACATGCCGACTGCTATGTTTACCTTCCTGCCTCTTTCAGATTTATTTCCATCCCTGTCCCTAATTAAAGGCTCCATGGTCTTCCCATTTCCCCTTCAGATCACGCGTTCCCTCCTAATCTACTCTCTGTTGCTCCCCCACCCCCGACCCTAAAATAGTCCCTTTTTACTTTCCTGGTTTCTGCAGTTATTCACATCTGAGGACTTGGAGCTAAGAGCCTCAGATGAGAAAGAACATTCATTGTTTGTCTTTCAAGATCTGGGTCACCTTACTCAGAAGTTCCATCCATTTACCTGAAAATTTCATGATTTCATTTCTCTTTACAGCCAAATAGTACTCCATGGTATATATGTGCTATATTTTTGGTATCTACTCATTGGTTGAAGGACACTTATGTTGTTTCCTGTAGTTGTGTGCTGCTGTGGGGCAGCTCAGCAAGGAAGACAAGGAGGCATATTTCATAAATGCATACCCAGCCAGACTTCATCAGAGGGAACCACCATCCTGACCAGTACCATACTCAATTGACAATGAAACCAACAAGCGTCTGAGCTCAGGTGTTTTTATTGATGCAGAATTCCTCAGGTGCAGATCATAAGCAATTAAACATCCCCCTACAGAAATCCAATACCTGCAAACAATACAAAACACCCTAGATCTAGGACAGCCCCTCACCCAACAGTGCATAGTACAATTTCAAACATAACTAAAAATAACCTTTCCCAACATTTCCCCTTTTTGCTATAAAAAAATTGCTTTACCTTACAACACAATTTAACACTACACCAGCAAAAACATTTACAATAGAAACAATCACGAAGCTTCTAATGTACATGACCAAGTGATACCAAACATTTATCAAGCTTTCTCAATGTCTTTGGACAGCAGAAAAACATTATCAATGACTCATAATCTGGAAGTCACTCACGATCTTCTGGACTCCTCCAAAGGGCGTGGATCACTTCTCTGTGCCATCTGCAGCACACACAGCTTGTCCTCTAGCTCTGGCTGGCTCCATTTGACTGCTGCTGCTGTTCTTGGTGGTCATACCATGGTACTGGCATCTTCAGAATTGCTGGGGTCCTCTTCTACAACTGGGCTGCACTTTCATCGATAGCCTCTCCTGGGCTCTTTTCATGGTGCCAAGCCTCAACTTTTTTACATGACCCCCTTTATTCTGGGCCTTCAAAACTACTAATGAGGCTGTACTTTTACAATGGCCTCACCTGGCCTCTCATTAGTGCCAAGCCTTAATTGCTCTTCATGCCTTTCAAAACCAATACCACCTGGGTAACGCAGTACCAGTTTCGGCTACCAGCATGAGATAAAACCTCAGCCAGTTCTGGAAGACAGCTTCTGTGTGCTGAGCCTGAGAAAATACTTTCCAGATTTGAAGAGTCTGATTTGCAGGAAAAATAATAGATCACTTTGTCTGCAGGAAGGGGTCCCTTGTCGGGTGGAGTACTCATTACCATAGCAGATGTGTCTTAGCAGAAATAAAACCAAAACTGTTCAGTTTAACTAAGTGACTTTTTGGCTCTAAGCCATGGCTTCCACAACAGGGGGTCCTGGGCCTGTAGGAAGAATATCTGGCAAAGTCTTGGCAGTTTGGTATTCCTTCTCACCACAGCTATGGGGAAACATATACCTTTCTTCATAGACCTCAAATACAAGACCATCTTGGGCTTCACACACACACAAAGCCATCAACAAATGCAGTTTGTGAAACAGTATGTTACCACCAGCTCCATGATAAAGAAGATCAGGAAAAGCGGTAAGAGCCTTGTTTTTTTCTGCTCCCAGGTGAATTCTTTATCTCTAAGGGCCTCCATTCTGTAGCTCTCACCTTGGAGCTTTTTTCCTCATTTATTTATTAATTTTACAGCCTTTTCTCTTCATAGAGGCTTGTTTTCTTTCTCCCCTCTTCCTTTAGAAGCCTTCAATTCATTATTTTTTCAAATGTTTAATTTCTATCCTCTAGGAGCTTCCCTGAATGTACTTTACCAGACCTCTGAAATCTGGAGTTTCTCTTCTGCATTATCTCCACATTGGATTAGCTGGCGTGATGTTGTGCTCCATGATGGTACACTATTTGTAGTAGTTAGCCACTGCAGTGGCTCAGCTAGAGATAAGGAGGCATTCTCATTCATGGAAACTCTGCCAGACCTCATCAGAGGGAACCACTGTCCTGACCAGCACCATACTCAATCGACAGTGGAACACCTGCATCTGAGCTCAGGTGTTTTTATTGATTCAGAACTTCTCAGGTGCAGATCATAAGCAATTAAACATCCCCCAGAGAAATCCGACACCTGCAAACAATACAAAATGCCCTAGACCTAGGATAGCCTCACCCAACAGTGCATAGTACAATTTCAAGCATAACTAAAAATAACCTTCCCAACAATTTCCATTTTCTAACTATTATGAATAGTGAAGCAGCAAACATGGATGAACAAGTATCTGTGGAGTAGGATGCTGGTTTGTTGAGTTCTTTGGGCAGTTCAGAAAAATGTAAGGAATATTTAAAAACCTGTACCTATTAAACTAGAAAACCTAAAAGAAATTGATGAGTTTCTAGATTCATCCAAACCACCAAAATTAAACCAAGAAGTCAAAAACAAACAGACCTATACCAATCGAGGAGACTGAAATAGCAATAAAAACCTTCCAGCTAGAACACGTCCGGGGCAGATGGATTCAGAGGAGAATTTTATCAGATATTCAAAGAAGAACTACAAGCAATCCTTATTAAAGAAGGAGAGGGAAAACTGGGGAGATGAAAAGGAGAGGGAGAGGAAAAAGAGGAGGAGGAGGATGATGAAGATGAGGAAGAGAAAGGAAAACAAAAGGAGCATTCCCAAATTCTTCCATGAAGCTGATAACACTCTAATACCCAAATTGGGCAAAGAAACGACAACAAAAAAGAAGCTACAGGCCAAAGACCCTGATGAACATAGACTCAAAAATACTCAACAAAATACTTGCAAACAGAATACAGACAAACATAAAAAACATTGTACATCATGACCAACTTGACTTTATCCCCGAAACGTAGATCTGGTTCTATACATGTAAGTCAACAAATGTAATAAGCCACATAAGTCGGCTTAAAGAAAAATATCAGATGATTATCTCAGTAGACACAGAAAAGGCCTTTGACAAACTCCAACATACCTTCATGATAAGTCTTAGAGAATGTAGAACTAGAGGGAACATACTTCAGCATGATGAGAGCTGGATACAAGAAACTCAAAGCCAACATCATCTTTAATGGAGAGAAGCTTGAAGCAATTCCATTGAAGTCAGGAGTGAGACATGGCTGTTCAGTACTCCCATTCTTTTTCAATATTGTGATCACAGAAAACAACATGAAAGGGATTCACATCGGAAAAAAGGTCCAGCTATCACTATTTGTAGATGACATGATCTGTGCCTTAGAGAGCTCCAAAGTTCTACTAGAAAACTTCCAGAAATGACAGACAAATTCGGCAACATAGCAAGAAACAAAATTAACTTGCATAAATCAATTGCTTTTCTCTACCCCAACAGCAAACATACCGAGAAAGAGAAGTTGAACACACCTATTTACAGTAGCAATAAAATATTGCTCAAAGCAAATATCCAGGAATAAACCTCACCATGGAAGTGAATGGGCTTGGCAATGAAAACCTCTTTTTGTTGTTGTTGTTGAAAATAACTTTTTTTTCATACACTGTATTCTGATCATGGTTCCCTCACCCATCTCCTCCCAGATTCTCCTTACCTCTCCATCCATACAATGAAATCTTTAACCCTTTGGAGAAAGAGATACAGAAAGATTCTAGAAATTTATGAAAAAAAAAATATCTGTTCTAAACTGTGACTGTAGTCACTTGCTGTGATTTCGTCTGTGGAATTCGGATCACTCTGCCTCTGCCAGTGGCTGTTGCTGTGTGACGTTCTGGCTTCAACAGCTCTTATTGTTCCTGTGACCTCATACCAGAACTGTGTAAGAGCCATGCACAGGCCGATGTACTGGTGCTGCTTCAGTTATCTCCTGCTTCACAGCAACAGTGTTCTAGGGTTTTATTTATGAGCAAGTTCCCAGTGGAGCTGTGGGTAGCAACATAGATACTTTTGGCTGAGTCTTCCTTTACAAATTTTTATTTCAGATTTTGAAACTGCCCATGATTAGATAGTGACCTTTATTGATTCATCCCTTCATCCCTTCACTTTTTCATTCAACTAACAATAATTTATTCAACAAATGCTTTGTGCTATACACAAAGTCTATGTTCTTCTAATTTAGTCTTAGATAATAGTAAAAAAAGAAAACAAAAGATGTAAATCAGGCCCTTTGCAGAGCTGTGGTGCGCATAGTGGGTGGGGAGGAGTGTCTTTGTATTTTATTTTATTTTTTGATACATGATCCTCTTATGTAGACCTGGCTTTACTTTAACCAGATGTCCCCCAGCGTCAGCCCTCTGAATGCTGAGATTATAGGTGTGTGGCACCACAACAGATCCATGCTTCTTACTGCTATAGGAAATTGATGAAATGAAGGTAACAGGGATTCAAGTAGTTGCTATATCTGATCAAAAAAAGAAAAGAAGAACTTTTGTTCCTTTCTTCTTAAATCCAGACCTTCACTAGACAGGTTCTACCTTTAGGATTTGAAAAGGTTCTATGGGAAGTGTGAGGTTCTTTCATTGATGGCATTAATTTGTCCCATTCTCGTTTGAACAGTAGTAGATATGCCCTCACACACAGTGTCCACCATCCTATTTACCCAGTTATCTTTCCTCCTACTATTCCTGCTCTTTTGGTTTCCAGTGCTGAGATTGGCACATGCGAGACATGTTTCTACCACTGAGCTGCTTGACCCCTAGACATTGCCAGGCCTCCCGTGGAAGCTTAGGTTGGACTTTAGCTCACTAGGTAGCCCAGACTTGCCTATAACTCATCATCATCCTTTGGTGCCTATCACCAAAGTTCAGGGACCATAGGGATGTACCACGAAACTAATGTGATCTTGGTTTTCGATATCCCAATTGATCATTCATTGTGTGGCATAGGAGACATTTCCTACGAACTCGAATTTCAGAAATAATAACAGACATTATATTTTATTAGATGCGTATTATACACTAAGCCCATGATATCAGTAATTGTATCTTATATTCACACTAGCCTTATGTAGAAAGTGATATAGCTTACTGAATATGTTCTTGGATTTCAGAACTATTACTAACGGAGCTGATAATTCAACTGGGGTATGTAACAGGCTCCATGGTCCCTTGAAGCCTCACCCATTGCCTGATTTTGAATGGCATATAAGAAATATAGAGTGAAATAGAAAAGTGGAAATCAAAAAGCCTATCATCCTGCTAAATTGATAGCTATCAGAAATGTATCTAACTGTCTGAAAGATACATGCTTTTCTTGGTTTAAATTATTTCACTTAGAAGCTTGAGTAGCCCAATAGGTGGTTATTTGGACAAATTTAAAGTGGTTCTCTATGTTTTTCTTAGCTCCCTCCAGCTTTTTCCATACACATGTGGAGAAGACAGCAGAAGTGAAATGCCTGCTGCTGAATGTTGGTGGACACTCTCTTGTCTTTGCGACCAAGTAACTGACAGAAAGCAGTGTTGCTGGAGAAATTCTTTTGGCTCATGGTTAAAAGGCAAGGAAGGTGTGTCAGAATTTGTGGTAGCAGTAGCAATACCAGGAAGCAGAGAAGCAGCCAGGTTGGCTTTCCTTTTTATTCAATTGGCAGCTATGGTGCATAGCTTGGTATCACCCCCATTCATGGGGGGCCTTCCTGTCTTCATAAAACCTCTCTGGAAATGTCCTCACAGAACACTCAGGGGTTTATCTCTTAGGTGATTCCAAATTCAGTCAGATTGACAATAAAGATGAACCACCACAATGCCCCAAATCACAAGCTCCTAGTATAAAGGTAAAGTTACTTTGTTCTCTAATACCAGTGAAGAAATAAATGTCTTTTAGTAGTTTTTATTTCTGTCCTGGTTTTTGACTGGTCCCTGCTTTAGTGGGTTATTTTGGGACATGGGCTATTTTGATGATATCAAGAACAAAGTACATAAATAGATTGCATTTGGCCTGCCTTCTTCTCTCTGTATCTTCCCATTTGTCAGAGAAATCCTGCATGACAGAGGTGAATGTCTTTGGAAACTTCTAGGGGTGTGACCATCTGCTAGATCTGGAGAAAACCAGTGTCTCCTTTCCAGGGAAGGATCTGTCAGCTGTAAAGAATATTCAGTTCCCTGCTTCCCATTGAGCAATCTGTTTGAGAGTGTAAATAAGTAGGGACCTCAAAGACAAAGGGACGGAAGCAGAGATTTGGCCTGCAATGAAGACGCAACACTGAGAGCATAATTAGCAGGCCTGGCGTGACATCTACAAAGATCAGATAAGGACTTCCATAGTCAGGGAGAGCAAGGGCTGTTCAATTACCTTCCTCACACATACCTGAAAACTGCATGCTGCTTATCTCTAGTCTCCTTTGCAGTTCAGCCTGGTGGAATTAAAACATCAATCTCTTTAAATAGACATTGGCAAATCAGTGTTGCTATTCAACTTGAGAGCAAGGTTATTCAACTTGTGCATAAAATACTAAAGTGGTACTGGAGTTTATTTTCAACTTTGATTTCTTAGGAGAAAATTGAATATGTAAGCATCCCCATACATATAAACACTGGTACAAAATGTTTTCCCCATATGCATTAACAAAGCTGCAATCAAGATGGATTCACATAAACCTGGTAGAAGGGCAGGCGTTCTTTACGATGTCCATACTGTCACTGGGGCATCGCAAATAAAAATGCATTTTGTGACTTGCATGTCTCCAGTGTTTCCTGCTAAGCTTCTATGAAGGTTATTTCTAATGCCGTTATTTCGTTTTGAATCACCTAGCAGTCCTGACACAGAATAAAATTTGAACCTTTAAGTGCTGTTGGAAGCAACTGATAGTAATGGTAACTAATAGTAATAGTACCTAATAAAAGTGCTAACAGTGCTAGCATTGTTTTTATCGGAGACAAGAACTATGGAGTCTATGCTTTGCATATTTAATCATAACATGACCCGTGTAAACGTCAAGTTCAACATATTTATGTTGAACATGGTCTCAAAATCAGTGCATCTTGTATTGCATTTACAGAAATAAAATGTTTTATTAGAAACAGTGTAATGGAAATCAATCGTTCACATGTTAGTCATGGTAGATGCAAGGATTCCAAAAATTTGGCAGTTTTTATTGGAGGTGCTTTGATCCATTTGCCTGCAAGTTTGTCCCTTTGGTGAGTCTTCACTCCTTTTCTCGTGACTGTTTCTTTCTCATTGATACGACTAACTAGCATTTGTAGCACCGTTTTGCCCGGTCTGTTGCCCACATTTTCTGTACTCTGTTTAGTGTACACATTCTTGGTATTTGTCATACCTTATTCTTGGTAACTATTCAAAGAATGGTTGTGAGGTAACAGAGCTCAGTGATTTAACTTTCTTGCTCACGATAATACCTGAATATAAGATTCAAACGGTTGTTGAAGAAGTCGATCGTGAGATGTTGAGTTTAACCCTCAGTTTTGTGATTGTGCCAGTTCCTCCTCACAAGTGCTGGGAATTTACTTTTGGAAAGACACTGTCCTTGTTTCAGTAACACCCCCCCTTTATGAGATAGAATAAGGGTCCCACAATTAGGTAGTAGGGAAATGAAAGATTATAAGGAATTGTGGAAGGCCTGAAGAGCTCATTCACATGAACAGACAGATTTATCAGAGGTGGGGATTGGGATATCAAGAGAATTTAAATGGGGGAATAGGAGCATGGATCTTCCCAGGGCCTAAGTCAATTTATGTGAAGTTCACCATCTTCCTACCATTATGTTGCTAGCAACAGCTTTCTGGGTCCTGTAACATGTTCTTTCTCGGGGTCAAAGTTCACCGTGTATCAACTCACAGACACAATTATATGACTTCAAACTTTCCATTAAAACTGTGACATCACTGTTATCAGAACCATGGCTGTATATAACGTTTAAGTTTCAAGAGAAAAGTCAGCATGCTTTCAGGAAGAGGCCTCCTTGATGAGAGTCAAGGACTCAGAGTAGTGATGCCCACTGTAGTCCCTGGACCAGCATCATCCTCTCCCCAGGAGTGTATAGCAGTACAAATTCTCAGGCCCCAGATCTGACTCTGGGGCAGTGGTTTCAACCTTCTTGGTGCTGCGACCCTTGAATACAGTTCCTCATGTGGTGGTGACCCCCAACCATAAAATTAGTTTGGCTGCTACTTAATAACTGTAATTTTGCTACTATTATGAATCATAATATAAATGCCTGATATGTAGATGGTCTTAGGTGACCCTTGCAAAAGGGTTGTTCGACCCCCAAAGAGGTCAGGACCCACAGATTGAGAAACCATGCTGCAAGGTCCCAGAGGTCAGTGTTTTAGTTCTCCAGATAATTAATCTATACTCCAATGCCTCAGAATCACTATCTTTTGTGTTTTTTTTTTCCAGTGAGATCCTTATTTTTGTATATCTCTGTCTGCAGGTCTTATGATTGAGAATATGTACTATTCAAGTGAGAAAAAATAAATAAAGATCACCGATTACAGCAAGAGACCCTTACTAATACCGTGATTGTTTTCTGGATAGATTTCCATCTCCCTGGACTTCTACAAATGTTCCTCTGAGTTTCAATTCATCCTCTTCCTACCAAATGCCGTTGTATGATGTATGTATGCATGATGTATGATATATGTATGTTTGTATTTATGTATGATGTATATCTGAGCTAAGCTTCACAGATTGCTTCGCATTCTGGTTACTTCTCCTTGTATTCTGCTGGTTTTTGAAAGGTATTGAAAGCAATACTTTTCAACGCATGACAAGCAACGTACACATCTACTAATCTGGAGCTACGCTTCTTCCTCTAGACAGCTCGTCCTCTGTTACCGTGATCTCGCTGCTTCCTGTGTTTGTGATGCACTGCTAACTTGGCTTTGGGTGCTTTGTAGCTTTACCTTCTCATGGGTTGGGAGAGGAAAGTGAACAAAAGAACTCAGAACCTGAGCGGTTTGCTCTCTGCAGCTTTACATTTGTGCAGAATGGTTTTATTACTGTGATTAAAGAGTTAGAAGTTTTTAGAACATCTGGCGCAATTGCACTCAAATGCACAAAATCTCTCTCCCAAGTCAAATCATGGATGCTTACTAAATCATGGTAATTTTACATGAATATTCCCTCTCCTCTGCTATGAGGACTGAGCTCTGATTGAATGTTGCTGCCTCTTCTATTTCCGTTTCCACTTACCTATCTCAATTCACCTCTTCCACCTTTTAAATTCTTTTCCTTGGGTCTAGGAATCGTCTTTCCAATTCCCATTTCTTGTTCCTTTTCATTCTGATGTACTGTATGATTATCACTGTAGTTTCTATATCCTGTCCAATCGCTCAAGCCAGAAGTGTAAGAGAGAAAGCCTATATCTTTACTGCCCCACATGAACTCATCAAATTTTATTGATTAAATGCCTGGCTTTCTTTCAAATTAACTTTCTACCTCTAAGAATTTTCTAGCCTACTGGATGCCTTTAATATCCTTATTGCCTCACAAATTTGGGAGCACTTCACACTCAGTGATCAGTTTCATCCTCCTCTGAACTGTATTTTGAAGTTATATTCTATAAATCGCTTTGAAAAGTTTATTCAGGTTCCCAAATTGAATCATTTGGTGTCTACCCCTCCGTGATCTATGAGATGAGTTTGGAATTTGTAGTGTGCATGGCGTTAGCACTTTCCTGTAACTCAGTGGAATGCAATTTTGCAGCCTTAACTCTTGGCATCACTCAACCTGATGGAGTTTTGTATTTCTGGCTGTTTTACCCATCGTTTTCTAAGTGGCACTGTGTTCTATGAAGTTCCTTGCTATGTCTCACCACAACCGTATCCTCTCTTCACGACGTCATTGCTTTATTTTCCACATGACAGATCTCTAAATATGTTTACGGCCAGCTTAAGGCACCCCTGGCCTCCCCTGAGAAGATTTATTTACATATAATCCCTTCTGGTTCCAGAAGTATTTCATATATTCTTGGTATATAATATTGCAGGGCTTTCTATTATGTCACCCCTCTGTGACCTTGGAGATGGAGGGACATTTTTGAAGTAGATGCAACATTCTTCCTCCGGAGGAGCTGAGAGTTAGGTACAACAGAGGATAATGTCAAAACAAACCAGAGGATGAAGGCGGTAAGCAAGCTGACGGAAGGCCCGTAGGGAAGGAAGAAATGGGGATATTGTCGTAATTTGAGCATATCCAAGGGGAAGGAGGATTTAGAAATGAAAGCTTAGCTAGGCAGTGGTGGAGCACATCTTTAATCTCAGCACCCAAGAGGCAGAGGCAGGCGTATCTCTGTGAGTTCGAGGCCAGCCTGTTCTACAGAGTGAGTTCCAGGACAGCCAGAGTTACAACAGAGAAACCCTGTTTTGAAACACCAAATAAGCAAACAAGGAAAGAAATAAACAACAGCCACAAAGAAATGAGAACTTGGGAAATAAAGCAGAGGTTAGCCATTAAAGATAGAACATCAAATGTAGTATATTGAGCCTCGAGTGTCAACTTAGTGATCACACATTTTATCATGTTAGCAGACTCAAAACTTCAGAAACAGCATCTTGTTCTTGTGAGAGAGACACAGACACAGGTTTGGTGTCACACAGAATAACATGCTGGTTTATAGAGGTAGATTGCCTGGGGAGCATGGAACAAGTTTTAATCCATGAGACAGCGTAAAGGAAGCAGCTCTTAGACTGCCTTTTCATGGAGGAGTCTGTACAGAGGTGCATGCTTGAGGGCTGACTCAGGGGAAGAACTTGACTAGATCACAGTGAGGCATTTGTAAGGCTGGGTTACAGGATCCGTGGTTGGATGGGATGCCCAAGGAACGTTGGCACGTGCATCGCAGAGGTGGATTTTGTTCATTACACAGAACTTCGTAAGGGGCAAATGGGTAAGGGGCTTAGTGGGCAAAGGGGCAGGTCGCCAAGGCTGGCAGCCTAAGTTTGATCCCGTGAACCCACATAACGGAAAGAAGTCGTGATCTGATCTCCACACCTGCACCATGGTTTGAGTGAACCCCCAAAACAATAAATAAATGGAAAAAAATCAAAAGCATCTTAAAAGCATGTGAAATATTGTGTGCTTGAAAATTGCTGAGAATAGATCTCAAAAAATTCTCCTTACACATACATGCATGCACACATACATACACACAAATGCACGCATACACACACACATATATACAAACATGTAGACAACATACATATAAACACATACAACATACACACAACATACAAGCACACACAAACACATTTAAACACACCCTACAACGTATACACATACACACATGTACACACTGTATAAGATGAAGGTTATATTAATTAGCTTTTCTCTAGAACTCATCCATACGCGATGCAAGGGTGTTCTTGAAGTGACTAAAGAAGGAAGCACGAGAGACAAGTATTAGTGTATAAAGTTCATGCCCTGAATGTGTAACAGGAAGATGCACCCACTGCCCAGTGAGTCTGGGTGATGATCATATTGCTTTGAACCCTCCAGTAATCTTTCAGAATAGATTCTTTTTACCTTTTTATGATCAGAGCTTAAATTCCACCAGGACTGCTGTGTCTGTGTTAGCTAGGAAATGCTCAGTATGTTAACATTGAAAAGTGAAATAGTTGTGTTCTTTACTGTCCCCCTTTCCCTTCAACTTCCTGAAAAAAAAACTATTAAAGGTAAGTGGTTTTTAGAAGTTTTGTTTGAGTCGGTAATTTCTATGGAAGACTTTTGTGAATAGCCAATTATTAGAATAAACAAAAGCTCTGAAGACCAAACTTTAGATGCTGTAGCTGGCTGATCCTGCTAGACTTGTCCAGCAAGCACCCCCTGGGATCCCCATGTCTCTACCCACCCAGCACAGGGATCACTGGTGTGTGCCAGGCCTGAGTTTATTAGACAGACCTTCGGGATTGAATCCAGGTCCTCACCTGCTCGGCAAACACGGCCACCTGAGCAATCTCACTTATTGTTAGCTTTTAAAAAGGAATATATGGTTGTTGGAGTAACTTCCTGTTACTGTTTTGAGGGGCCTGTTTTTGAGAATTAGGTTTCATATCAGAAGGCTCAAATCTCTGTTGGATTGCAAAAATAATCCCTAGGATCTGGGAAGGGAAGAACATGCAGTCAGCAGATAGCCAAAGCATGCATAAGTTTAGTTTGGAGGAATACGGTCTAAAGACCTGCTGTGCAGAGCGGCGACTGTGGTTGATAGTAACATATGGTTTGCTTGAAAATCGTTAAAGATAGTAGGTGTTATTCTTAAATTTTTTAATTAATTAGTTAGTTAATGTGTGTATGTGACCTTTGGAGACGGGACATCTTGCGTGTCGATTTCCTCCTTCCACCATGTCAGTCTGGTTCATCACGCTGGGCAGCAAGCTTCTTTACCCACAGAGCTGTCTCGCTGGAGCAGGAGAGCAGATCCTAAATGATTTTGTTCTGATGATACAAACTAGGAGCTGATGGATCCCTTAACTAGCTTGATCGTGATACTTTAAACATTTTATACACAGCAAACGTGTCCTTTTGAAACTTCAATGTATCAAATTCATTTCAATATCTAGTTTTACTTTTTTTTGGTCTTTCTCAATTTAAAATATAATCACATCACCTCTCTCCTTTTTCTCTCTAGTCCTTTCTTGTGACCCCCCCCACCTTAAATTGGAACATTTAGTAAACTTTTTCTTTTAAAAAATGCTTTAAATTTTATTTGTATATTTATTTATTTTGTGTGTATGAGTTCATACCTGGAGGACAAAGGACAGCTTTGGGAGTCAGTTCTCTCTATCCACCATGAGCGTCTAGGGACTGAACTCAGGTAGCCATATTTAGTGGGTACTGCTTTTAAATGCTGAGATCTTTCATAGGTCTAGATAATTTTTCTAATGAAATTCATTATTAGGAATGGGAAATATTATTAAATTTAACACGTATCAAATACTGTCAGTAGATAAAGTTATTGGCTCATGCATTTATGAAAGTCATTTTTAATAGTAAAATGTTCTGGTTATATTACTTAATTGAAGGAAATATCTTCTAGCTATTAATTTCTAATTACAGGAAATTCTCATTTTGATGTTATTTAACATTTTTCATCTAATTACTGTTATGTGTCCAGCATAATTTTCCAAAGTTTTGAACCTTCTTATTACTTACAAATTATGACTCTACTTTTGTTCCTCAAGAATTCCTGTAAAAGCAGATTGGCGAGAGGGATCAGTAGTAAGAGGATCCAAGTTCAATCCTCAGGACTCCCGTCAGGCTCCGCTCAGTGGCCTGCTGATTCCAACTCTAGGAGATTTGACAACTCTTCTGGACCTCAAGGGCACCTACATGTCTGTGACATACACATGTGAGCATGTTGCATGTACAAACACAACACACACACACACACAAACACACACACAATTTTTTTAAAAAAGAGTTCTTTGAAATAAATTTGGTTTTTAAATTATTGTATTGTAATGATCCTCTAAATAAGAGCACTGCGCAGATAAACTCAATAAGCCATTCATACCCACATTTGACTAGTTCCAAACTCTTCCTCTCACTGAACTTCAGAATTGCCATTCTGAAACCATGGAGTTTTGTTTAAAGTTATTATCTTTGTCACTTATCCACCACAAAAACTGGTAAGCTCTCACAACACCTGGTTCCCCCTTTGCTTGCATTTTACCCTTCCTTACATCTGATATTATCTTTCTTGGTCTCCTCTCTACATTCTTCGTTGGCCTTTTCCAGAAGATAATTCCATTCATAAAGCATCATTTGAATGAAGTTTGTAATAAAACCATCCCCCCTCCACAGGATTATTTAATTTTAGTAGGCTTCAAATGATAGAGTCAGATAGAAAAAAAAAACAGTTAATACATTAGATGCTAATTCATAGTAACTGTCAACAGACGTCAATAAACATTGATACACAAGCCTAAAAGTTACTGTAATCTGAGGTCACAGTGAGCATAATTCTTCCATATGCTCAGATTCCCAGCACAGTGACTGGATGATACTCCTAGGAGCCCAAAGAAGAAATCTTAGTGAGTCCTTTAAAGATGTCCTTAAAATACGTCTTATTAATTTGGTTCTTTGACAAGTTGAGACATATATAAAGTGAATTTTCCATGTGTTTCTGGACTTCTGGACAAGGTGCTTATTGTACAAGCTGAGAACCTCAGTTTGATCCTGGAACCCACAGAAAGTTGGAAGGACAGAACCGGCTTCACAAAGTTGTCCTCTGACACGTGTGCACGGTTCACGCACCCTCTAACATATCATACACCACACAATAACAATAAATGACGTTAACAATAAAAAGCAAGTGCACTCTGCATGCTATAATCTCTAATGTCCCTCCCATTCCTACCCCCCACAACAAGTGCCTTCTCTACATTCATCTCTTCTTTTGGGGTTCCCTGAGTTTAACCAACGTTGTCTTTGTGACCACGAATTTGAAAATCCCCACTGAGTATACAGCTGAAGAAAATGACTGTCCCTCTCTAGACTCCACAGATGGGGGCTGTAGGCCCACGAGCCCTCACAATCTATGAGTGACTATTTATAGGCCCACTCTTGTGTAGGCACATTGCAGCCTAGCACTGCTGCTAAGAGCTCATGACTGTACTGACTGTACCAGACTCAGAACATGGCAATTCATAGTCCTTCTGTCTATTTTACGGTCCTTAAATTATTTCCTCTTCGTGGTTCCATGATACTCCCTGAATCTCAGACAGGGTGGTTAAAAAAATTCTATTTATGGCTGATTATTCAATTGTCACTTATTATTGGTACCTTGAGCAACCATGAGTCTCAATTCACCACTATTCATGGCAAAGAGAAGCCTCTCTGCTTAAGGCTGAGAGCAGCATTTGTCTATGTCTAGAAACAAATATTTAGAAGGCAGTAAATTTTTACCATGGCATGGGACATTTAAAAAATTATTCCTTTATTTTTATTTATGGGGGAAACACATATATGTTGGTGTCCATGGGTGCCAGAAGAGGAGACAGATCTGGAACTGGAGTTACAGGAAGTTGTGAGCCTCTGAATGCTGGGAACCAAACTTAGCTTTTCTAGAAAAGCTGCAAGAACACTGAGCCATTTCTCTAGCCATTTACACAATACATTTGAAATCACATTTTAGCAATTTATATCTATTAGTGTGATAGGAAGCACAACCCCTCAACAAATCCATAAACATAACATCCATCTGCAGACAGAACGTCATGAACCATGAACAATGCCCATGAGGCCTCTGTACCCAACCTCAGCCTCCTCTCAAGGACACAAAGAGCTCCCCTAAAATTTATTGGCATTCTCTAAATATTATATATTCTTGTTTTTTTATTCATAAGTTCTGTGTTGCCAAGGGTTAGGGTAGGTTTTGCTTATGTTTGAACTTCCTTAAAAAATACCAAAATGTAGTAGTCTTCTGAGACTTTCTTTTCCCACTTAACTGTATGCTTTGATATCCGTGTACAATGGTGCACATGTGAATATATTTCAGTGGTCTACCTATAGCAGTCTAGGATCCAAAATGCATCTCACCCATTCTTTCATTATATTTCACTTATGAATTCCCTTCTTCACTTTTTTCTACTAACGAACAGACTGCTCTACATATTCTTCTACATATCTTATGACACATATTTGCAGGGGCTGGGCTGTGTGAACAGACTGCCAAACATATTCTTTTCCATATCTCATGGCATGTATGTGCAGGGGGCTGGGCAGTGTGGAGTGCCAACTGCAGAAGACAATGCCTTTTTTTTGTGATGTTTTGTGAATTGACTGTGCCAATTTCAACTCCAAAGAGAACTGTACAAGTCCCTAGTGTTCTAAGCTCTTGCCAACATGAAGTGTCACCAACCCTCTAAGTTTTTGACATTAGCACTCAATTTTTATTGTGGTTTGGGGACTAAGACTGTGCTCTTAAATCTCTTCTTTCAGTGTTATATGAGGATACAAAAATTAGGACAGTGTATTCACTTCAGGCAAAATAATTATGAAAAACATGACACATATTCATGCAGAAAGCCCAACATTTTTGTACCTTGAGTGGTGTTTCCACACGTTCAGAATGATGCTTGTTGCTGAATTCAGCAATGGTACCTTCATCCTCATTAATATTTCATGATAGTCTTGAATTAATTAAGTGAAGTTCAATTTATGCATCGCTATTGATTTTATCCTGCCATTTTAACTCGTTCTAGAAGAGAATGCGGAGAGACAGAAAAATCTGTGTGTCTGTATAAATGACTCAGGGTGAGATCACACCGTGACCCAGATGGATCACGCTAAGGTTGACAGAGACAACAGCGCTGTAGCTCTTAGAACTGTTGTGAGGGCTTTACAATTAAAGGACATTTTGGAGCTGCCTGGAAAGGATCTGTTTTGCTGAAGGACATTTAATGATGCTAAAGATATGCCCTAGGCATGATGGCTTGTTTGCTGCCCCAGAGGGTTCTGATACAATAATGTCACCTTTCCATTTTAAGGTGGGGGTGAAGTTCAAGAAACCATAGAAGCTGTTTTCACCCTCCACTGAAGCACAGAGGGGCTACTTTACTTTAAAAATAGTTCCTGAAGTTTGGGGTTTAGCTAAGGGCTGGAGTGCTTTTATAGTGTGCTCAGGATCCTAGGTTTGATCTCAGCATCACTAAATAAATAGATAAACAAACAAACAACTTGTTTGTGAGGATGGATGAATAAATTTGGACAAGAAGAACATGTTTTGGTTAAAACCCAATAAGTACTCCCAAATAGGAGTTTAATAACCATATCTTTCTGTGATCGGCAACCTGATTATTTCACATTGAAGTTAGACAATAAAGATTATTCTGTCTATGGAGCTACATTGTAAAGAGACAAAGAACATTGACATAATGGGGTCACTTCAAGCATCACCATTCCACATAAAGACATCAGGCTGCCAAAGATCAGTTATTAAAGCGGGATGAAGTTTGGGGACCAGCTGATTTTAAGATCTACTTGGGATTCAGCGTTACCCTCTTACGTAACTTACCTCTGTGCCCTGCGTCTAAAAGCAATGGATGAAAGTAGCTGCTGTTTTCTGTCTGAAGCCATACTGAACAGACTCCCAACCTCGGTTCTGTTCTCTTCATGGCAGCAAACAGCAGAATCTAGACTTCTAACTGTGAGCATTGGAAGTAGCCAAGGCAAATATAATGTCTACTCCCCAAAGAAGTGTTTCCTTACCCAGGGTTTCCCCTTTGCTCTCTGAAGCTCAACAGAAGACCTGAAGTAATGTGAGTTCCCAAGCACCCATTTAAGTTATGCTGCTGGAGTTTTAATGCCAAGAACTGTTGTTCACATTAGTTGTTGTCACAGTGCCTTACAGATCCCATCTTTTATTGCATAATTCCCCTCAACTCCATGGCCAACCTTCTCCCAAGGTGGAATTAACCCATCTGCTTGTTGCTCTGTCCCCATTTACTCTTCATTTCCTCTGCATGTGGTTTTGCCCAATATGATACCAGCAGCTCGGAAAGACAGTCTCTCTGCTCCATTTGGTTAATTAATCTCCGACTGTGTCTGTGGCTCACCTTGTACTTGTGTTTACAGGCTGGTAAAACTCTAAAACCCTCTCACCTTGGTTTCCTTTCGCTTTCATACAACATGCCCACTGCACGGCCAAATACCATATCGGGTGGTATGGAAAAGCATTCAGTTTCTAGAACCGTAAAACCTCCAGCAGTCCCGACATCAGCAGCTTCATATATATCCATCTATGTCTACATTGGGATGATATGTATTCTATATGCTTATAATCAAACTCAGCACATTTCCCCTCTCACTGCCATTTGTCTCCATCCTCATCACTGCCCCTTGGTATTCTAAAAGGTGCTTCGTCTCCTTTGACTGGTTTTTACATGATTTCATATCCAGTTGGGGAGATAAGCCATTAGCAGAAGGAAAATGTTAATTTAATAATGTTCCTCATTTACGGAGGTCCTGTTTTGTTCTAGCAGGTGATGCTTTGATGACTGTCTTATGATCATTACCGTTTAGTTCTCACAGTAAGCTACGATGGAGTGATGTTTGTAATCCCTACTTTATAGATCCGGACCCCGAAACACAGAGTGGTTGATGATCACATCAGAAGAAGTTTGTGGATCGAGGAGAGCGATGATGCAGACATGTGGGGTCTTGCTTCGCATTTACCATTCTTTCTTTTTTGAGGTGGGAGTCTCACTGTTTAGGCCAGGATAGCCTCAGACTCACACAGTACTTGGCCTCAGCCTCCCAAATGCTGAGTTCTTAATATCACCACACCTGGTACAATCTCAGCATTCTTACCCACAAGCTTCTGCTTTTTAAAGTCGGTACAATGCATTTTTTTTTCCTTGAAATCCCTATTGTACACAACAATTCTGCTAAAGGAATGAGTATGGTTCTTGGTACAAGGGTAAGGGCAGAAGATTGTAGCATATGAAGATCAGAGAAAAGGCTGGCATTTTTAAAAGGCTTTCTGCATTTCTTACAAAGAACAAGGATAAGGCAGAGTTTCCAGACTCAACCTCAAGACCATGGTGGAAAGATGTCTACATAGAGGATGTCTTCCCTGTGGTGGCCTCAGATCCAGCCTGGTTGATTTCCTCCATGTATTGAGAGTATGAGGATGGTGTTGAGAGAAGCAGGACTGTGAGCCAGACCCAGTCATTCTGGTCCATGGAGGATGTGCTTAGTGTGGTTCTGTGTGTACAGAGACACTCAACAAAAGCTCTTCTAGGAGAATTTTTGCCTTTTATCTTTACAGCGTCCTAGGAATGTCCTTTTGCTATTGCTTGTAACTAGAAGAGAATTTGGCCTTTTCTGCTTTGTAGAAAAAAGGTTTAATCAATGTGAATCACTAGAGAGGTGGATATCAGAGGAAGTTTTCCAGTATGCTGTAGAGTTTTGCTGTTATGGCAGGAGAAAAGACCGTTACAATTAGGTGTCAGCAGAGGAGCCATGATAGATGCTTTATGGGACCAGCTATGAAACCTTTATATAGTGTTGCTAGATTTCCCAGGGAGCAAGGTAGGGTGTAGGGTGAGCCTGCTGCATTCTGCCCTTTCCTCTGAAGTTTCATGAAGATTGTGGTCCTGTTTGATTTTGTCACTTCTATGTCAGCAGCCTCTGGCAGATGTTCAATAGATCTATAAATGTATAAGTGTATAAATGCAAACATGTCTGGGGAAAAGGGAACTCCTACCCACTATGAAGTAACACAGACCCCATACGAGTGTGGACATCTCTCAAATTATGACAAACAAAACTTCCTTAGTGTCCAGCAACCCCACTTCTAGATGTATGCCAAGAAAAATGCACGTGGAATGGTGAGAAGATAGTTGCATGCTTGTGTTTATTATAACGTTCTCTGACAGATAATGTATGATGAAAATACACTTCTGTGTAAGTCATTAAATGTAGCTAGTGTCACTTGTGACAGTTATACAAACACGGGGGACTTGACTCTAAAGCCAGACACTAAAGGGCAGGTCCTGGGAGATTTACTCATGTGTAAGCTAGAGCTTCACCTGTCACAGAGGTTGAGAGTAGACAGGTGGTGGTGGGCAAAGGGTAGTGAGATGGTCGGAGGCTGGGCCGGCACTATGAAGTCAAACACAGAGGAAGTGAGTTTTGGTGGTGAAGAGCACAGATATCAGTAAACACGCTGTAAATTTCAA
Source organism: Cricetomys ansorgei (assembly GCA_026225945.1). Lineage (NCBI taxonomy): Eukaryota > Metazoa > Chordata > Mammalia > Rodentia > Nesomyidae > Cricetomys > Cricetomys ansorgei. The sequence goes on from JAMJFZ010000370.1 coordinate 62,955, forward strand.
AGTAGACAGAAGAGAGCCAGGGTTTAGAGTACTTTACCACAAGGAGATTTCAAGTGCTCCTAGCCCCTGTAGATATATATGGTCATTTCCCTACCTTGAATCACATGTCAGCACCTTAGTTCACCCCCTACATTTCTACAGTTATTGTATGCCAATCTTAAGAAAAGCATTCTGGGATGAAAACTAGAGGGAGATAAAGTTTTGTCACTTTTGGAAGCAATGCAATATGTCTCTCTGTCTCTGTAGTATCTTTGGAGAGGTTGTGTTCGGTTAGGGAGGCTCTATTTAGTGTGCCCTGTCAATAGCTGTGCCTTCAAACCAGTCTCTGGGAAATGGATCTGACACCTCCCTGTACCTCAGCATTCATGGTGGGACACGGGGAGTCTGAGTTCACCTTTGACCCCAGCACAGCATGCGTATGATCAGTCACTGGTGTCTGTCTTCAGTACTGGGTGGCCAGAATAAACAGTTTTATAATTGGATTTCAAAAACTAATCTGCGGTGTGTTATTTTAGTCTTCCATGAGTCAGCTAAGCTCTTCTGGTGATCATTTGTTGGAAGCATTTTCCCAACTTAATATTTTGATTTTTTTTAAAAAATACTTTTTTTTGTAAGCTTTGAACTTGCAGAAATAACAGTGAAAAGGTTAAAGTGTACCAACCAGACTTCAGCCAACTGTAAAGTACATAGCTCTTTGATTTCTCTGGAGTTTTGCATAGAATTTGGTATGTATGTACTGGGTATTAGAGATGCATTGAAGTAAAAAATGGAATTATGCTTTTGATTTAGATGAAGCCTCCTCCCATAGAACAACCGCAGGGAGGGTTATATGCATGCAGCTCAAGGACTCTAGCAATAAATTGGTTTGTGTAATTTAATGAATAATGAGATCCAATTTTAGTGAGTTTCACTGTCATCAATACGTGTACCTTCCTCCTTTCTCTAAACATTAAAAAAGGAAAAAAAAAGCATTTTAATAGTAAATATTTAAATAAACTACTGGTTTTTTTTTCCTATTGCAATTTGTGATGATGATAACTCGGTGTTTTCAGAAATGCAGTGAAATAAATCAGATTCCCATGGGGAGCAGTTGGCTGGATATATGGTCACACTTTGAAGGCATTCCCAGGTGGTTTGAACAGCAAAGCTCAATTTTAAGAGAAAGCAATATAAGTTACCAATTTTATCCTCCAATCTCAGTGACTATAGTTCTCTTGCATTATCTTTCCATTGGAGGTACATTTTGGAAACATATTAACATCTTTTTTTTTTATTATAGTAGCACCAAAAAGATGGCCTCACAGTCATAGAACAGAAGAGATTCATTCTGGAAAGTACTTTTCCATAGCTGTGCTTTGTCCAAGCTTGGATAAGACCCTGAGGGTCCTGAGGTTTGAGCCCCTTGCATATTTTCAGAACAGTTGTGTTAAGTTGAGAAAAGTTAGAAAGCAGATAAAGCATGTTTAGATGTCTGACCACCAAGAACCTCGCCACATCCTCTTTCTTATTCATCAAGCAACTAGTAAGGTCTGCGGATGTCAGATTCTTAGCTTCCCCCAGCCCCAGGCATTGGTAAGCTTTTGAGCCTGACCATGTCTGACTCATTTTTATCACAGCCTCAGGGTCCTGTGTGTGTGTCACCTTTGCTGAGATGTCTTTGAATTTGAACCTCTAAAGCTCTTAGGAAGGGGACAGAATTGAAACCATAGTCTCGTGGCTACATTCTGAATTAAAAGAGAATCCTTTATGGGGTCATTCTCCGAATGACAGAAGTTGGAATAAATACATCTGAGTTTTTTCTTTTTTTTTTTCATCCGATACTGGAGTAAATCTATGAAATTTTCTTTATAAACATCAATTTGGAAACATTCTGTTTGGTAATCTATGATTGCTATAAAAAGGTGAAGATTATCATTGACAGCATTTGGGGAATTACTAATTTAGCTTGCTACAAAATTCTTTGCTCTTCGTAGGCAACTTTGTAGGCAAGCTTTCACAGAGTGAAGTAAAAAAATTTAACAACTGATAAGTTTCATAGTTGATAGATTAATTGAACACTGTTCCTCACCTTAGTATGAATGCAAAGTTTCTGCCTGTGAAGTTTTCATTATTCATTTTATGACGAGCTACATAAAGTTCTCCATAAAGCTTTAGGAGGACATTCTTTGATTAATCCATTTTCCAGGTGAGGAAGCAAATACCACTGGAAGTGAATATTTATTGCTTTCAGCAGAACTGGTGGATCACATTTAATGAGAGACAAACGTAATTTCATGATTTTTTTTTTTTTTAGATTTGAGCTATAAAAGGTACTCTGTACTGGTAGTATATGAAACATCATTTTATGACTTGAATATAAATCAAAATAAGTGCTGAAATAGTCACTTTGTAGAAAAGAACAGCAATCATCATGGTGCTTAATAAGATTAGATCTCTTCCAAAAACAATTAAATTTCATAATTTATGCATATGATTAACTTTGTAGATGTGGTTCATTCATAGTCTCATTTACCAGACGCACATTAGTTTCTTTTAAGTGGCTTCCAGTCTGTGTTTACAGTTATAGACTGGCTTCCCCTAAAATAATGAGTGTTTATTACACTCAGTGATAAAGGATATTTTAGTCAGTTGCCAAGATATAAATAACGAATGCTAGCATTAATATTTCCACACAAATGCTTCACAGTTCTTTGTAGCTGGACTTTGCCATATTTAAGTATCAACTGTTTAATCTTTTCTCATACTCATTTTGATGTATTTCCATACAGTTTTCTTCTTTATCTCATCAGAAAAGAATTGACAATAACCAACTGTAAAATTTTAAGGATTATGAATATGTTGAAGGGACAGTCACTGGATTTGACAAACAAATGCAGGTTTTACTTTCATAAGAGTATTATAAATAAGATCACTGGAGAAAAATTCAAAACCAAGGACCAAGTCAAGCTCTGGTGATCGTATGGATATTAGATTCCAAGCCAGGTTCATCAGAGTACTTGAGATACATTTCCCTCTTAAACATGATCATAGCATGTGTAGCATTTTATAACTTTCATTTAAATGGTAATATAGATCCTTTTACAGGAAGATAAACACGACGTTATATTCCCAAATTGGATTTATATCACTGAAGGGTTGGGATATGTATGTATAATTTCAGAACTATTTAAACATCTGTTTTTAGCTCTTTAGGTTTGATTCTGATTTTCTCTTTAAATATGAAAAGACTGATGGCTATATCCACAAGTTTCAAGTCTTTCATGGATAGAGGTCTAAAGTTGTATTTGAGATATTTAAGGCCATCCACACAATTTTAGGTTTTTGTTTGATTTTGCAAGATTATCGTTAAGTGTGAACAGTATACAGAATACCTTTTCCCCTATAGATTTACTACTAATGACTTAAACATTTTAACTGTTGGACAAAGTGCCTTTGGTTGGCAGAATGGCACCATGCAGAAGATCTGTATATACCCTAAATTCTTGTCTACCAGTGTCACCCAAGACCACCACACACGTTAACTTATATGACAAAGATGTGAAGCTAATGGTCAGGAGAGGAGGAATTTATATTGAATGAATCTAAATTGCCTTTCTCCTTCTAGAGAGTAAAACAATAAAATTTGGTACATGGAGAAGGAGGCACAACGAGGGTGAGAGCAGGAGAAAGAGGCAGAAAGTAGGAGAAGAGAGAGAGAGACAGGAAGATAGGAACAGACGCCATATGCGAGGAATGCTAAGGACCATCAGCAACTGGAAATGGAAACCGGAGACTCCCAAGGAGGATAGATCTATACTATCATTATCCACTGGAACCCAGAGATAGATCTCCAGTGGATAATGGGGAGTCTGTGGTATGTAATAGTTCAAAGGGAAAATCCTGATCAGTAATCCTAAGAATTATCAATACCAGCCAGGCTTGGTGTCCCAGGCTATATAATCCCAGAGATTTGAAGACTGGAGGCCCAGGATCATAAATTCAGTATCAGCCTAGGCAATGTTGTAAGACCCTATGTCAAAACAACAAGGAGAAACAAAAACGCTGGAGATAGCTTAGCGGTAGAATGTGCGGAAGATCCTCCCTACCTAGCTGGAACCCCAGTACTACAAAATAAATACGTGGATACAATCAAACAGCAGTACCTACTCAAGGCCTACCTGCTGGCTCCTTGCTTCCAGTTCTTTCCCCCACCACACTCACCTGAGCCCCGAGTCACAGCACTGGCCGTGCCTTCACGTCAGGTTTTCTCAGGCACAAGGCTTCGTTTGTGACCTAGCACTGATGGACTTCAAGTTCATGTCTTCCTCACATCTCAGAGCTAGCATACAGATTCACATAGTTACTCCCTGGATACATAGAGAACATTAGTACATCAAGTCTAGTCTATCTGTGGAACATCTGGTTAAGAAGATTTTTTGCTTTCTCCAGGAGACTTTCCATTTCATAGGTTAGTGAGAAAATAAACAATATTTTTATTTTAAAATGTGAAGGGTTTTTTTTTTTTTATATATGCTATAGCACACCTTGTGTTGACATCTGTTCCTTGTATAATTGAAAAGATTGTGTGTGTTTTGCTGTTAATTGGAGGTATACTTTCCAAGCTGCAATATGTCAAGATCGGTTGTCCTGGTTAGACTTGATTTTTAACTTGACACAATCAAGAGTCGTTTGAGAGGAGAAACCTCAGCTGAGGAATTGCCCAGCTCATGCTGGTCTGTCTCCAAGGGTCAGCATGTCTTGGAGGCATCCTCTTGATTACTAATTGGTGTCGGAGGGTTCAGCCCACTGTGGGCAGTACCATCCCTAAGCAAGTGGTCCTGTGCTGCGTAAGGAAGCCAGGTAAGCCTGAGCCAGCAAGTAGTGCTTCTCCATGGATTCTGCTGCAGTTTCTGCTTGAATTCCAGATCTGACCTAGAAGTGAAAGCCAAATTAACCCTCTCTTCCCCAGGTTGTTTTTGGTCAGAATGTTTTAATTGTCATGAGAGAAATCACACTAGGTTACTGGACCAGGCAATGGTGGTACATGCCTTTAATCCCAGCACTCAGGAGGCACAGGGATCTCTGAGTTCAAGGCCAGCCTGGTCTACAGAGCAAGTTCCAGGACAGCCAGGGGTACACAGAGAAACCTTATCTTGAAAAACAAAGCAAAACATCAAACAACAAAAATAAACTAGGCTACTGGCTAATGTCACAGGTCAGGTCTCCTATATCCTTGGTGATTTACCGTATACTAGCTCTGCCAGAGAAGAGTGCATTTTTCCAATTCTCTTCTGAGTCTCCATTGCTAACATGCATATCCACTTAGGATGGTTATCTTTTCTCAAATAATCAATCTTTTCAATCACAGTGTCTTCTTTTATCGTTAATCATATTTCTTCTAAGGTCTGCTCCAGCTGGAGCCCTTGGGGTTAGAACTTCTGTAGTATCTCCTTCGGGACATTTATTATTTTTGCCAGACCTGTATTTTTATTAAAGTATATTTTTTGGACAATGTGCATTAGGATCATGGTATTTTTTTTATTTTTGAAATTGGCTGTCATCATCATCATCATCATCATCATCATCATCATCATCATCATCATCATCAATGTGTGCATGTGTGCAGGGCATGCACATGAAGGAACATGTTCCATGTAGTCAGTTATTTGAGAAAAAATCAAAAAGATTGCTTTTAGCTTATTTTTATTGTTTTAGGGGTTTTATTTCTGTGATAAAGCACCATGATAAGAAAAGCCTTTATTTTATCTTAGAACTCTCAGGTCACACTCCATCACTGAGGGAACTCAAGAGGCAGGAACTGGTGCAGAAGCCATGGAGGAACATTGCAGGCTGGCTTGCTTCTCAAGGTTTGCTCAGCTTACCTTCTTATAGAATCCAGGCCCACATGTCAGAAGTTGTCTTGTACCCAGTGATCTGGGTACTCTCACATCAATAAGCAATCAAGAATATGGACCACAAGTTTGTCCATAGGCCATATGATGAAGGAATTTTTCTCAATTGGAATTCCTCTTTCCCAGTTAGCTCTGGTTGTGTCAAGTTGACAGATAAACCAACCAGGACATTAATGGATTCCATTTTCCCATCATTTATTTCTCTGTTTAGGTTCAAGTTTCTATATTCTATCATGTCCTTCCTTCCTGAGAATTTTCCTTATTATGTCTTCTAAGTTAGGACTGCTGGCAGTGAATTATCTCTATTTCTCCTCCAGAGATAGCTTACTTCTATGTTTTTGAACGACATTTTCACTGTATATCGAATTCTGGTGTAACTTAAAGTTTTCATCTTTCTGTTATCTCATGGCTACCAGTCTGGCGTGGTGATTCCCTATCCCTGAGCATGTCAGTTGTCATTTTCTGTAACTGCCTTCATGGTTCTCTCTTTGTCTTTTACTTTCATCAGCTGAATATAGGATACCTCACTGTATTTTATTTATGAGTTTATTTTTCCTCTTTATTACAACTGACCATGGTGTGCTCAACCCCAAATGATACACCTACAACACAACCCTTCCACTTACGGCTAAGCAGGCTAACATGGAAGAGAGGATGGGAAGATGGTAAGAAACCAGAGAACATTGACAAGCTGCTGTGGAAGTGTATCTTCTGTTTGCTTTTCATTCTGCCAGGTGGTCTCTGAGTCCTTTGGATGTGAAGTGCAGTATGTGTGTTTCATTTGGGAAAGATCTTAGCTGTTCTCCAAATCTGTGTTCTGTGTGTTCTGCCCTTTTACTCTTTCTCCTTTGGGAATCCTAGTGGCAGTGTATGTGAAATCACAGGGTATTTTCCCAGAAGTCATGGATGTCCTGTGGTCTCCTCTGTCCACACGTTTCCTCTCGTGTTTCTGTTTACTGGTTTCAGCTAGTGTGTCTTCCTTTTACTATGTTGAGTCTGTGAATGAACCAGATGAAGGATCCTTCATCCATATTACATTTTTTTCATAAATTTCCAGAATTTTCATTTGATCTTTACCTGCTTGTTCCTCTCCGTGGCACCTCCCGATCTGATTTTGTAGGGCATCGCTTTTCTCTACTGATCCTTCTCTACTGAGCCTATACTAATTATAGTTATTTTTAAACTTTCTGTGAGATAGTTCCAACATCAGTGGCATAACCGAGTCTGCTTCTGTGAATGGCTTTTTGTCTACTGGGAGTGTCTTTTGTGGCCGCTTTTTCTTCCCATTATTTGATGTTCTTTTTTATCTCCTTATGCTTCATGATGATTCTATTGTCAAATAAATACTAGACACATAGTATAGTCCAAAAAGAAATTGAGATAAAGAGTCTTAAGATCTTGGAAATGTCATGCTTTTCCTTGTGTTAAGCTTTTATTGTGGGGTTTCTAGTAAATCTGGGTAAGAGTTGGGTTATATGTAAAATTTGAAGTTAACATGATTGCCCTTAGTCTACCATACTTTAAAATCTCCTTGAGATACTTTGTGTGCAGGACTCGTCTGAGTTATAGAGATATCTTATTTTGTTTCCTTTCGGTGTCTGTTCTGTTCTCTCAGAATTAGGCAATTCCTTTCTCCGAACTTTAGAGAGGGCCCATTCTAGTGAGTCCTCCAGCAAACAGTATTTCACAGTCCTTTCCAATGGAAAGATGTCAGCATGGCAGTGCACTGCGATCGTGAGCAAATGTCCCCTTACTCTCACTAGCTGCGTTAGGCAGACACTGTGTCCTAGTGTTTGTAGATATGGCTTCCTTATATCTCCTGTCTCTCTCCTAAGCTTATTTCCAAGCCCAGGATGTCTCTCTACCTTTACTTGGAGGGTTCTTGTTTATTGCTTGTCTCCTTTGTTTACAATACTCTCTCACCTACAGTGTATTTTCTCTAGTTCTCCAGGGTGGAAATGTCAACTGCCCTTCCCCCCCATTTTCCTTCTGCAAGAACTTTCTGGGAGGATTCTTTGCTGCTTCTGCACAGCACTTGCCATTGGGGTTCTTTAAACTCTTTTTCAACAGTTCTGTTAACTCCTTGTGAGATCTAAGAGGTGTGAATGCCTCTAGTGTCTCTGATCCCTAGGAGGTTCTCCCAAGCCATATCACCATTGGCCTCCATCTTGGCTGACCTGTTCTTACTGGTGTCTGGTTGTGTAAATCCCAATGAAAATCATGTTCAACTTACACTGCAGGAAATTGAAAAACAACAGAAAAGTGGATATAGTAAATGAACTCAGGTGTGCCTGGCTGTGGAAATTTGGTACTTCATTTGTCATGCTGTCCTTGCTAGGCTAGAAGCTAGGTAGGCCACACACACACTTTGTCCTGGGTGTATAGTTTGTGTAACATCCTGTATTCATTTGCCAATCTGACAGCATCTGTTAACTCTCAATAGCTATAATTGAATGTTTGGGATATTGGATTGTGTGCTGGCTGGTTTTTATGTCAACTTGACACAAGCTAGAGCCATTTGGGAAGAGGAAGTCTCAATTTCAAACACGCTTTCATAAGATTTGTGTGTAAGGAAGACTATATGACATTTTTGTAATTATTGATTGATGTGTGAGTGTTCAGGTACAGGGGTGGGAGCAGTGCCACCCATGGGCAAGTGGTCCTGGGTGATATAAGAAAATAGACTGAACAAGCCATGGAGAGCAAACCAGTAAGCAGTGACCCCCCGGTGACTTCTTCGTTAGTTTCTGTCTGTAGGTCCCTGCTCTGAGGTCCTGCACCGGTGAGGCAACATGAAATTAACCTCTTTCTCTTCAAGTTGCTTTCAGTCATGACCATTAATCGCAGCAACAGAAAACTAAGACAGATTGTCATAAGTATCATGTAAAGTTAATTTATGACTACCTCTGGGCATTCAGAATTGTACAATTCTACACCTATAAGCAATTGATATACATCTTAGTGTTTCAAAGAAGTTAACAATGCCTGCTTTGGACTTCTTCAGGTGACAGTGTGTGTTCTAGAAATGTCTTCCATTCAAGTTTTTACCTGGAATAGAAGATGATTGATACAAACGTGTATTTTTAGATTTTGCATAAATGGAGGAATTCAAAGTTTAAAATCAATTATTAGTAAAGCCGGACCATTTAAGTATTTTCTTTTAATATTAACATAACTGATATTAACAACCCATTACTGTCTTACCTTAGCATAAGTTCTTATGCTGGAAGCTGGAGCCACTCTAATCTATCCACAAAGGAGACAACAGCCATGACATAGGGCAGTCAGTAATTATAGCACAGACAGGAATGATGTGATGTGAACATGCTCTTCATTCCTTCCTGAAGGCCATTGCACCTTTGTGGAATCTCATGAAATATTAATCTGTCACTACACATTTAGTTGCTGAAGCATAAAATATCTTGTAGCCAGAATACTTGGCAAGATACAAGGGCCAAAGCTTAAATATTGTGTTTATTGAGCATTATAACTGTAATGGATAGGAATACAGGTTTATATATTGCAGAGAGCGTGGAAAGCGATTAAATCAGAGCAGAGAGAGAAAGAACAGGCAAGTTTCATAAAAATGGAAACTAAATCACTTCTTAGGAACCCAATGCTATATGATACTGCAAGTGCTGGGCTGTTAATACTACCCTCTCCCCGCTTACCAGACTTCTGCTTTATTTCAGTGTAATCTGTGTTTTTTCCTACCATTAGCTTTTCTTCATAATTACAATATGAGGGAAGTGATAAGCCCATTGGACAGATGAAAACACTGAGGTTTAGAGTGATTACAGAAACAAACGTTCAGAGGCTAGAGAGATGGCTCTGTGGTTAAAAATACTTGCTGCTCCTGCAGAGGATCCAGGTTTACTTCCCAACACCCACATAGTGGTTTGGGCTCTGATACCCTCTTCTGGACTGAGTGAGCACCAGGCATACATGTGGTACACATACATACATGCAGGCAGAACACTCATACCATAAGATAAAATTGCAAAAATCTATTAAATTTTTTAAAAAATTAGTTCAGTATGCAAGGTTTTTAAATGATAGTGATTAATTGTTGGTCTATATTAATTACATAGTGATGGATTTCAGAAGTACAATTACAGATGTATCATATACCCTGGTCATATTCACCCCCAGAATCCCCTCTTCCATCTCTCCCCCCTTCTTCCTTCCTCTGGTCCCCTTTCTTCCCCCTGCCTTCCTTTCTACTTTGATGTCACAAAGTTATTAAATGACAGAGTTCAATATGAGCCAATATCAAACAAGATGCAAAATGTGTCCCATTTATACATTCTGCCAGGCTGATCTCTGCAGAGGTAGAAAATGATTGAACCAAAAATACTTGAAAATTTTTATTCTTGGTAACTTGAATTAAATTTGTTGCTAAAAGGCATTTCAGTATGCTGAATTATGTCCTGATGAGGTTTGTAAGTCTTCTACCTGATTTAGGGCATGCATGCATTCTTGCAAAAGTTTTCATTTTTGATCATTTTGATCAATGCTTATTTTATGGGACACGCAATAAAATGGCTTCCAATGTTACAAATAGTGTACTATTTTATAAAACGTTGCATATCATCATATTTGCTAAATCACCATGACTCCCTTAACTTATAAATGCTAATTAGTAAAGCTTTCCAAATCCTGGCACTATGACTTTAGCCGTGCCTTTCGTTCCCATACTGTTTCTATCTCACCTATCAAAGCTGAGTAATGTATCATTCACATCGATGTGCCGAGCATTAAGGTTTCATGACACTTGGAACTTTGAGTTTAGATGCCTTTGAAAACTGCTCATTGGCTATAGTTTATTCTTCTAATTGCAGAAGCCATTGTGTAAATATTTGTTATCAGCCAGAACCAACTGAGTCATGGGGTCTGTATATTTAGATTGACTCAGTATTGTAAACTCAGCACACTGAGTTCACTTCATGTTGTTGCTTGTATGTACATGATTTGCTTTGCTGGCTGGGAACTAGTATTGGATACCAATTAGGGAGTTCATTCCTGGTAAAGACGAATCCATACTCTCTCAGGTTAGTTGCCTCTAGTTTTTGTGTAGGATTGGAGCCCTGTGAGAGATTTCCCCTTTCCACATTAGCATGTCTTTTGGTGTTTCATTGTTCAGGTCTTATATAGGCAGACATGTATTTTAGGAGACACAGTTGCATAGCAGACTTCTTGGTCCTCTGGCTCTTACAGTCTTTCTGTTTAGTCTTCCATGATGTTCCCCTGAGCCTTAGGTGCAGAAGATGTGTTGTAGATGGATCTCCTGGGACTGGGTATCCCCTGATAAGCTGGTCTCTGTATTTTGACCAGCTCTGGTTTCTGTGATGGTATCCATATGCTACAGAGAGAAGCTTCTTTGATGAGGGGTTATAGCTGTACATATCAGGCAAAGAAAGCCCAAGAACAAATAACATTTATTTTTTGAGAACAAAATAAAACAAACAATTTTATATTAAATTTAAAAGCAGTTTCAAGGACATGTCCTAGACAAGATTTTAAATCATGTTAATATCTCATATTTCCATAATTAATATATTAGGTATGGTTTTATATTCTATCCAAAGAACACCCCGTGCCCTTTAAAAGTATTTTAAATTAATCTCAACATTTGCATGTTGTACTGTTTTCATTCATGTTAGAGACAAACAACAGCAAAATATAAGCCCTAAGTTAACAGTAAGTTAATTTGGTAAGATTTATGCAACTATCAATATCTAAATCTAGCCCTGATCACAGTCTATGGGGTTCAGAGCTCAGAGATGGAAGACGGTAACTCATATTCCTATCGATGAGTATGTCACCTTGGAAGTGAAGTCATCTCTGAATCACAGGAAAGACTGAGATATAGATATTTTTGACCTGTATAATAAATAAATGCAATAATGCCATAATTGTACGTGTCCAGCTTGATGGATTTCTAGGTGATCACATCTGTCGGTACCATGCAGATAAAAAATACAATATTGTTTCTCAAAAAGCCTTCTGGTCCTCCTATTCCCTAATAAGCACACTTCTCTGCTTATAAGGGAAAACTGTCCTTATATGTAAAACATTTTATTTCTGTGTGCATCTAAACTTTATAAAGGCAAGAGACTGTACGTGTTCTTTGGTTTGACTCAGATCATAGGAAGGCTACTAGAGAACCTGATGGAAAAGGGAAAGATCAATTTTGCCCGTGGAGTGTCACTGGGTCTATCAACCACATTCCAGGGCAGACCACATGCCCAGGAGTAGTTGGCCAACACAAAACAAACTCAAATGTGTGCTTGTTGTTGTCATTGTTTTATGGACTTTTTGTTTTATTTTGACCATTGTTTATCTTACTGGATTTTTTTGTTTTGTTTTTCGTTTTGTGGTTTGTTTTTGATGGGAGGAGAGGAGGGATAGGGTGTGGCTAGTAGTTAGTAGATAGGGAGGCAGGGAGGAAGAACCTGGGAGGAATTGGGCAGGGGAAAACATGATCAAAATATATTGTATGAAAAATAGGTTGTAATAAAAACAAAGAGTAAAAAGAAATAGAGATCGTCCATTCCCCTTGAGTCTGAGTACACTTGAAGCTGGTCACCGCATTGTGGCAGGAGTGATGGTTTGGTTCTCTCAGCCTTGACCACATTAGAGGACTATGAACTTTCTATTTCTCCTCTTGGCACCCAGTCATCTTGCTATGAAGACCCTAAACCACATGTAGAGGTCACACACTGGATAGTTGACTGAAATTCTGCATAAACATCCAAAATCCAGTGCTGGTCACATGAAGGACAGTATTTTATACCATGAAACCCTCAGATGACCCCTTCCAGTATCACATGGAGAAGAAAAAACATGTGGCTTAGGTCGGTCAGCCCATTAACTATGAGAGAACAAAATGCCACCGTTTTGCTTTATGCCACTAATTTTTCCCTCTACCACTGCAGGTAGCTGCTTATTGTAACATCACCAATACAGGTCTAATAATTATGGAATTGCATGATTCCATTAAACTCTTAGTTCTTTGCCAAAGCAAATTGCATATTCATCTCCATGCTGCCATAGTTTATCAAAGCACCTGCTATAAGACAGTTGTACAATTTGTTTGTTATTTTGTTCAGGGAACAAATAGTTCAACCAGTCCAAATCCCAGTGCTTTGTTTCTTGGGCTGAATACTTGGTGTTGCTATTTTACGTATGAAGTAATGAAGACGAGCAATGGAGATTCTGTGTACATTCTCATCTACAAATATCAGACCCAAACTCTCCTATTTTCTTTAACTGGTAGTGTTGATACAGACTACTGGGTTCTTCCATATTCCTAATGCTGCTACCCTTTATTAAGTTCCTCGTGTTATGATGACCCCCAACTATAAAAATTATTCTTGTTGTTACCTCATAACTGTAATTTTATAGTGTTATTAAATGTAATATAAATACATGATAAGCATGTGGTCTTAGATGACCCCTGTGAAAGGGTCATTTGAAACCAAAGGGGTTGCAACCCACAGGTTGAGAACCACTGATCTAGATAAAAGTTATTTAATTTAATTGCATAAAGATGGCATCTTTTTATATTTTAAGGGAAAAAACTTAAGACGTTTATTTGTACCCTTAGAAAATTAGAACTAAAATTTCCATAACCCTAATTTTTCTGTTTCTTAATGAAAACATTATTATTATTACTATTATTATTATTATTATTATTATTATTATTAACCTTTTAACTAAATTGTGTTTTTGTCCATTATTTTTCTGTTTGGTACAATTCGAATTGCTAAAGTGGCATGGAACTTAACTGTTACTCTTTGAGAGCTAGAATTACATAGAGCAAGAGCCACCTTTTTACACAAAACAAATAGGCCTTTTGATTCTAGCATACAACTTAACTTGGTGTGGCAGGATAGTGCAATTTTAAAAGCAAAGGTCCGGAGGACTATCAACTCAGGAATTTTTTTGAAAGAGATCACAAAACTCGCATTTTGTTCAAACTATCAACTTACGATAGCATCACAGAAACACATCGTTAGTCAGCGTTCTGGGCCTGTTAGGAATACCCGAGAAAATCATTTTATAATATAAAAGTTTGATTTTGACTTACAGCTTTGCATCGGCCCATAGTTGACTGGCTTCAGAGCTTTGGGCCTGTGTTGAGGCCAGCACATTGTAGAGAGGAACTGTGGAGTGGAGCAGGAGCCATCCCCTCATTGACAAGAAGCAAAACAGAGTGAAGAGGGAGCACAGCTTCCACATTCCTCTTTGGGAATACACACAGCGACCTGACAGCTCCCCATCCGGCCCTACCTGGCGCCCCAACCTCCCATTAGCATCAACCTGTGGATGAGCTTGTGAATAGATGAGTCTTTGGTAACCAAACCAAAGCATATCGCTCTCTAGCTATTGATCAGATTCTCTTTACATCATTTCATAAAGTCATTATTTTGTATCTTTTTACTTTTGATCATTACAAGGTTTATTATGATTTCAATACCAGTTGGTCCCCTTGAATCTCCGTCTGTTGCTCATTTGGTACGTACTCAAACTACCACAGGCCTGTGGCAACTGGGCTGCTAGCTCCTACCTGAGCCTGAGGCACCCGCTATCTCTAGCATTCCACACTAAATCTAAATTAGAGGCTGATAAAGGACATCTGCTAACCCACAGCTAACCTTCCTGCCTAGTGGAAAGATGCTCATCTTCCCCTGTGAGCACAGCCGTGAACATCCTCTGCCTCTGCTGACCTCGTACTCAGCTATAAAGTACAGCTATATACCCCCAACTACACAGAGCTGTTTCAGACATCAAAGGAGTCTTGCAACCACAGAAGGCTTCATAATAATGGTGAAATGTTCCACTAGCTCCGAATTTGTTCTAAAGAACTATCAACGGATATATATTTTTTTATATTATCCCAAGGTGATTTTCTGAATGCTTGACGTCACAGCTGCATTTCTACGTGATCCCTCTTACCGGCTCTTGCTTTCTGAACCGAGTACCTGCAGTGTAATCAGTTTGCTCCTCTGCTCCATCCCTGTGCTTTTTGTTGTTCCTGTCTGCTCTACTTGATGCTCCACTGAGATCAAGAATAATTAGTTTATTTTCCTCTTTAAACTTTTGATTGACACACATTAGCTGTGCATCTTAATGGGGCAGCCTTGTGCTGGCGTTGTTCCTGTTTTCTCAATACTTTGGCCTTCCCTTATAGTCCTCCATTATTTAAGTGTGGCCTGGGTTCCCTGTTAGTGACATCATTAATTCTACTGTTTCGAATCAATTCCTGGGATCAGTCTCTGTCCCAAGATACTCCTCATGACCAACCAGTTAGATGAGCAAAAGTAAAAGTCACTTTCTGTGATACATGTGACAAGTCAGATGTGAGCTACTGTGTCCTCTCAGCATCAATTTCATCAGTGTATTCGGTCTAATATCTGTCCGTCTACCTACCACCCAATCTACTTATCTACCTACTTACTTTCCATCGTCTGTTGTCCCCTCCTTGTGTGTGCGTGTGTGTGTGTGTGTGTGTGCATGTCTGTGTGTGTGTATGTGTGTGCGTGTGTGTGTGTGTGTGTGTGTGTGTGTATCCTTAGAAGGCAGAACGTTTGCTTAGAAATACGGAAGGTTTTGTGTTTTTTCTTTTTATAATTTTTAATTAAAATATACTGACACCATTTATCTCTTGCCTCTAAATTCCTGTGCCCCTCCTTTATGTCCTCTCAAATCCAAGCCCTCTTTTTCTTTGATTATTATTGTTCACACACACACACACACACACACACACACACACATATGCATAAATATAAATTCAGACTGATGAGTCTATTTAGTGTTGCTTGTACGTACTTGATTTCAGAGCTGACAATAATGGACACAGCATGGCTGCCTGTACAAGATTGAAATGATGATAACAGTAATAGGCATACAATATCAAGACTGGGTTTTTTGAAGGAAACTATTCAATTTGTTTTAAAATTGCATGTGACACGGCGCTAAAGTTGAAGGACTGTGGGCTCCTCTGTAGTCCTTTCCCTAGTGCTTCATGGTGACAGTTTCTGCGAGTTGACTAGACTAAAGCAACTTTCCAGAGAAGGCGATCGTACGTGTTGTAGATCTATTTGTCTTTACATACTTTCCAGTAGAGGGAAATAGACCATATGGCTGCCCCTGGATTTGGGGTACCTTGAGCAATATCTCAGGCCTCGACACAGTCCTGTTGGAGGTGTTGATGTAAGAGCAGTTTTGAGTTGTGGTTTATAATTAATCTGTAAATGCTGTTTCCTTTTCAATCACTAACTGATCCACGTGCTGAAACCTCACTTGCAGTTGTGAATGTTTCCCCAACTGTGTGTAATTGAATGGACTTGATCTTGAGTAGAACTCCGTTATTCTTCGTTCTCTATTTTATAATGAACCATTCTTCACCAAGGCTATTCCCCATCTTATTTCCTCAAAGAACTGGTAGAAAGCAGTTATTTCTAGTTTTAATTGTTTTAGATTTAAAATACACTAAACATCATTTTCCCCTTTCCCTTTCCTCCCTCTAACCTCTCCAGTGAACTGCCCCGACCCCTGTTCCCGTTCCCTTGTAATTCATCATCTCTGATTTCTTTTTCTTTAAGTGTGAGTGTGTGTGTGTGTGTGTGTGCACGCTCGTGTGCTCATGTACATGTGTGTCCCAAAATATTTAAATACAATCTGCTAAGTCCATGTAACTTACTTGTATGGATAGGATTATATGATTCCGGGGCTGGACAAGTGGTATTTCTATTTTTAGTCTTTCTTTTGAGGACATTAGAAGGCGTGGAGAGAAGTCATGCCTGTTTTTTTCTTTATTCAGAAGGTAGATAGTTTATGTGGTTGGCCTCTGTATGGTGTGTGTGTGTGTGTGTGTGTGTGTGTGTGTGTGTGTGTTGGGAGGGGTCTCTTTCCTGCGAGAATTCTAATTGATTTCACTACACTTTTCAGCACTTTATGTATTTTCCACATAATGCGCCTCCTGTGATTTCAGTTTTTGAACATTTCTTTTGATATATTTCCTTTTGAATAGTTTGGCGGTGCTTGGAATGTAACTTATATGGTAGAGTATTTTGACTAGCATGTGAAAATCCCTCCAGTATTTTAAAATTGATAAATTAACTAAAATATAAATAACTCAAAGGAAGATCATGGAAAGGTTATGTGGAATAAAAATCCACAGTCTATCGTAACTCAGTCACTCAGTCTGTCTATTGTAACATTAAAAAATTACGTTCCAGTGGTGTATGCTCAGGCAAGCTTTTGCTCAGTTCTGTATAATGTTATTTTTGTTGCAGTCAGCACACGACTGAGATGATCTGTCTTGGGTATTATACACATATCCTTTATTACACATAGATTTTCTGATTAGAAAGATGTTCAGATTTTGGATTATTTTCTTATAAACAGTGGCAATTTGTCTTAGAGATGGGAGCCATACTGACAGATGAAACTGATTTGCATTTCTTCCATACCTTACAGCAAGGGGGTAGCTTTGCAGAATATCGTGCATAAATTCCATAGATACAGATTAATCTTATGGCTTGAAATTTTCCCCATTCTGATGGCAAAGCTTTCCCATTTCCCGTTCTGATGGCAAAGCTTCTTTCCCATGTCAAGTTTATATTCCTGCCAAATTCTAAATTTTGTTGGGAAAATGTTTCAATTATATAAATAAATATTTTTGTATTTCTAAATGGGAAACTTTGTTCTAACTTCCACAAGTTTCTTCAGTGTTGTTTTGAAAGAAGCAGTCTGTCTTTTTCCTCACTCCCATTCTTTCTCTCTCTCTTCACTCTTGGTCTGTTCCCTTTCCAAACTACTAGTAGAAAGCTACAGGAATTTCAGGACCAATATGAGACTCTGGGGAAAACTTTATACAAGCTCATCAGGCCACACAACACTAAAGAGAACAGGGCATCATTGCTCATCCCTGATCCCTTGTTCCTCTGACTCCCCCTTTTCCTTAATTCAGTTGTTGGCTCATTTATGTTTGGCTTGTCAGCTTGCAGAGCTCTCCAGCCCCAGTCAAAACCCCTCTGCTACCCAGCCACCTGATCAGGGCTGGAGAGAAGCTACAGATGGCCAGCCTTGGGTGAGAGGGCTCTATGCCAAGTACCAACCTCACAGGGCATCTGAAGGAGAGAAGAGGGAGCTTCAGATGGGAACTGAGTGTTATGTAGCCAAAAGTTACTCTTTTTTTTTTTTTAAACATTCCTCTTGATTCGTGAACCTTTTCATTAATGAACGGAGGTACATGAAATATCATTTAATATCATTCGATAATTAAAAGTATACTTGTGCTAAATCCCAAACAAATCTTAGGTTTCTTCCCATGAAACCAGTTCTTTCCTAATAATTACTTAACTAAGAAAGGTAGCATATTTCAAGCACATATGAACTATTGTGGACACAACAAGAAATACGGAATGAAAGAAAGAGATTAGTTAGATTAAACTATGCAAAGTCTGAACCTCCATAACTGAAAAATCCAAAATTCAAAGTTTTTGGGTGTCGATATGTTGCCATTAGGGCACACTGAGATGCCTGCTTCTTCGGCATTGCTTCCTTACAGAGTTTTCAGCTACCAATATCCCTGGTTTCTCTTAACAGTGGATTACATGAAACATCATTGGGAAGCTGAGTTTTCAAGATCAAATAATTGTCTGGCTGCATAATGAGAATTGCTATTATATCGGTCACATCACACATCTGAGTCTTGAGAATTGAACTTGTGTCTTATACGTATTGGCAAGTATTCACAAAGAAAGGGTCTTTTGGGTTGAATGTCAGTGTATTGTTTTCAGACTACAGAAACATTGTATGCTCTGAGTCCACATCAATGGACTCAACTACTCACACATTAAAAGGACATATTTTTGGTTTAGTAATGTTATTATTGAGACCTTCATACATGAGCAAAGTATCTACATAACCCTACCTTCCCTCTACCCCTATAATTCCTCCCATGCGCCGCCTCCAAAATTCATAATATCTTCTATAAAGATGTGTGTGTGTGTGTGTGTGTGTGTGTGTGTGTGTGTGTGTGTGTGTGTGTGTGTTTATATACAACCTATTGAGTCCCTTTAGCTTTGCTTCTCTGTACATGTGTCTGGGGCTGACTGCTTGGATTTGGACCATCAGTGTAGGAGTTCATACCTGGAGAAGATTTGGTCTCTCTTTCTCAGCAGGCATTGAGCACCTGTAGCTTTTCACCTAAGAGTGAGACCATGTGAAAGAGGAAGTTTTGACTTAGAAAATGTAGCATTGCAGCTCTAAAATTGACCAGCGTTCTCCAAATTAGGAAGAGGAGTACCTAATGTCGATTACTTTGGGCAATACATCTTTAGTTTTAATACTTTGCGGAAGAAAAGAAAATGAAAGAAAACTTTAAAATTTGATATTATGCTATTCTTGTGACACAGGCCTGCTTGCTCCTTTGAACACTGAGGCAGGGGAATATCAAGTTTAACTTAGCAAGGTCCTGTCTCAAAATGAAAAAGTTAAACCAAGATGGAGGACATATTCAGTGGTAAATCATGGCCTAGCATATGCAAATATCTGTGTCTAATCCTCAATGTTGCAAATAAAACAATACAATATTATCCATAGCCAGACTATAGTGGCAATATTTCCTACAGCTGACATATTCTGCTATTATCTTGCAATATAATACTAAATGGAAATGTCTACGTCTGAGGTTTTGCTGGAGATAAGAACGCCTATCAGTCTGTATAATTTCCATCAAGGCTGTCCTGCCCTATATTCCACATCATGCCCTTTGGAGATTTTGGTGTTGGACATGGTGAGAAAGTAAGCCGGACTCTGTGTACAGATGGCTACAGAATTTTCAGTTGGCCTATATCAATCACTTCAAAACGTTACTTTGACTTTCTCTAATTTTTCATTTTACAAAATAAGTTCAAGAAATACAGTGTTTTTGAATAATAATTACAGAAAGCAGCCCTTTGTAATGGCCAAGTCCTACTCTAAAAATCCAGATTATGTTTGATGAGAAAAAGTCTCCATCAGATTGCCTTTAGGCAAGTCTGTGGGGTATTTTCTTAATTAATGGTTGATGTGGGTGGGCCAGTCCCGTTGGGAGTTGTGCACCCCAGAGGAAGAGTTCCTAGGAGCATAGGAAAGAAGGCTGAGTTATATACAGTTAGATATATAAGAAAGCACTGGGAGCTAGCTGGTAGGCAGCACCCCTCCATGGTATCTGTTTTAGTTCCTACCTCTGGGTCCTGCCTTGAGATCCTAATTTGGCTTTCCCCTGATTAGGGACCATAACCTGAAAGCCAAATAAACCATTTCCTCTTCTGCCAGCGGCCCTCACCTAATTCCGATGGTGCCATGACCCATTTGATTTGGACATGTTGTCTCTCATCCTGTGAGACAAAATTAACCAGGGCTTCTTGTCTGCC
>JAMJFZ010003708.1:0-2500 GCA_026225945.1 Cricetomys ansorgei
CCTACTATGGACCTGGTTCAGTGACGGGTGTTAGGATAAAGTGCTCAGGGAAACAAAGTCACAGTCCTCCATTCACAGAGCTAGAACACCACATGAATGCGCCACACAGATATAAAGTTGTGTCCTGTGTGAATAAAGGGCTCTAATTTAGGTTGTGAGGAATGGCCTCTTTAAAGAGGTATTTAGGGAGTCTGAAGACTAAGAAGCATTTGTGTGTGTGTGTGTGTGTGTGTGTGTGTGTGTGTGTGTGTGTGTGTGTGGTGTCTGTGGAGGGGTGACAGATGAGGTCCCAGGCAGAGACAACTGAAAAGGCTCCAGAGTGACCAGAATGGCAGGTGTGGAAAACTCGAAGGTGGTCAGAGTGAAGCAAGTCTAGCAAACCAGAGACCAGGTGGGAGAGCTGTGCAGGACCCTGAAGCCAGGTGGAGAATCTGTGGTTTATCCACTGATGGGTTAGGAACAGCCTGATCTGTTTAAAGCAGGGTTTCTCTGTGGTATCTCTGGCTGTCTTGGAGCTCACTCTAGACCAGGCTGGCCTCAAACTCACAGAGATACCTGCCTCTATCTTTCAAGAGCTGGGATTAAAGGCATGGGCCTCCACCACCCAGGAAGGGCAGGGGGGGGAGAGTATAACCAAAACACATTGCACATATTATGAAGTCCTCGAAGAACAATACAAATATACTGAAAAAGGAATCTCAGCTGAAGGCTTGGCTTAAAGAAAAAGTGGCTCCTCAGTGAACTGACCCCTCCCCCATTCACAGGAAAAAGATGGATCACAAACTAGAGAACTATTTCAAAGGGAGACTCAACAGGACTTAGTGATTTGTGCGATGGCTTACAGTGGCTTCAGGTCATGGTGCATATGGACAGGGCTGCCGGAGCCCAGCAGAGAGACTGCGGGGAAGGACCTGCATTGCCCTGGTGGACACTGAGTCCTGGCTCAGCCCCTGGCTAGCTCTATGACCTTGGACAAGGTCTTCCCTCTCTCAACCTCACATCTCTCATCTCTGAAGCGGGACTACTTCATTGGACACCAGGAAGAGTAAATGAGATAATGCCTGGCAGTGTGCCTTGGTCAGCCCCTGTCCTCTACATCACCAATACAGGTTCAGTCAAGACCAGACAAGGAGAGGAGAGGAGGGGGTCTGCATCGGCTTCAGGGTCAGGTAAGAGGAAAATGGCACCTGCTGGGGAAGGGGCCAGGCCTCCAGCAATCCCACAACCTTGAGGGGCTGGACCTTACTGGCTGACTCCCAACAGAATCCAACCCTAGGAGGCAAAAAATAGAAATGGCTGTAGCTGCCCCGGCCAGCCGAAAGTGCCCACAGGGCCACAGGGCATCCAGGTTGTGCCGCCCAGACACTCAAGCTATCCTAGACTGTCACTTTTCCGGTTCCTTCCATGGCTGAATCTCCTCCACTAGACTGTTCTCTCCAAAGACAAGCTCCCTGCCTCGGACGCGGCTCGCTTGTTTCTATTTGGGCTCCTTGTTCAGACAAGCTCTCTTCTGAACCCAGTCTCATGTTCGCGTCTAGCAGTACAGGTCAAAGCAAAATGCTAGAGTTGGGTCTCACTGTGACTGACAGGCCTGCCTCGGGTCAGGTCCACCCCGAGCCTCTCACTGTGGCTAGGGGGGGACTGTTAGCATGCAGTCTGGATGAGGTGTGGAGGCAGCTTCTCAAGACACCCATTGTGACCAGAGCAAAAACCTCGAAGGAAATCAGGAATAATCGATTTGGCGTGTTGGCAAAAACATATCCATGCCCATGTAAGTGTATAATCACATTTTGTCTCCCAGTTTCAGGTACAGAGTATATAGACGGACCACAAATGAAAGATGGAGAGCAGACTCATAAGCTATTCTTGGAAAACCTGCCAGGAGCAATCTGAGAATGGGCACAGTGCTGACTCTCAGGCAGCTAGAGTAGAAACAAGGGCTTCGGGTGTTATTCTCACATCCCCTGGGGAGCTGTGACAAACCCCTCACACCAGGGCCCCGCCTCCAGAGAGGTGTCCAGCCATTAGTAATCTCTTAAACTCCCCAGCGGATTTCAAAGTGTAGCCTGCTCTATGCTCACTGGTGTCCAAAGAGAAGCGGATGGCAGCCCCAGAGCTCCAGGAATTTGCAAATTGATGGGAACAGGAAGGAAACACACCCTAACTCATTGGCTGACTATCCTGAGAGCCAGGGCTCCGCACAAGAAACAAGAAATCCAAGGACTCTGTGAAGCCACACAACTACGATACCTCCTGTGGGCACAGGGCAGAAGAAAATACATTCTAAACACAGTTCACTCTCTCCGTGAGAGCTGGCGCTGCATGGATTGTTTGCATCTAGCTGGCAGCTGCAGAACAGACAGGCACCTGCTTGCAAATCAGGACTAGCTGGGATGGGTCAGGTTCAGCCAGGCCAGGCTCATGCTATGGAACTAGCCTAACAGATGAATAGATTCAAGAAAATGAGGTGCAGATACACAACTGTCTTGTAGTCAGCCAT